>CM060071.1:8794518-9209518 GCA_030533445.1 Cyprinodon diabolis | reverse complement strand
GAAAAAGTCCACTATAATCTACTATTTTCCATGTGAATCCCAGATTGTTCCTTCTTCTTTGCCTTTTCTGAAAAGTACTTTAAATCTGTCCTAGCTGTGGGAGATGTGTTTTAAGTCTGTCTGTCCAGACTGTGTCTACCTCAACATGCAGGGAAAACTCTAAAGTGCATTAGCTGTCCCACAGGCTGTCAGCCACGACTTACGCTGGAACCAACTCCTGCTAAAAGTCTGGTTGTAGGGTTTAGCTTTTTCCTCTGTTCGCTGCGTTAAATTTATTTCTGGCTTGTAGGGTCCCAGCTCCTTTTCGTGGATTTTTTCCACCATCGTCCTTCTCATAAAAGGGGAACTCAGTAAAGATCTCACTGAATTGTGTGAAAGCTGCTCCTCAAGTTCAGCTGTCGGCGTCACCATAATCTCCACCTGACTGTCTGACTGACTACTAGCTACATCACCTATATCACTGTAGCAGGGGCCAAAATTCCAGGAGCTCCAAAGCAATGGCGTAACTATCGGTAAGCAGAGATTGCAGTTACTTAGGGGCCCCCGACTTTTTAGGGGCCCCACTGCTGACACCTGGTTGGTCCCCTATGCAATTGTGAACTAGGACGTGTCTTTACAAATTTAATGGTGCAAAAAATTCCTCTTAAACCCACCTGCTACTAGAGCAACTGACCGGACCTTATTTATACCCCAACACATGGCAGATTTCAACATGATGGTGAGCCGTTTAAACACGACATCAATAGCAAAGCAGACAGTTGTACTTTTCATTACTATGTTAATAACTGTGTATAGTTCATTAGACGGTTGGTAAAAAATATACTCATATAATATGTTTCAAACCGCAATAATGATCTTAAAAGAACGATGTATTTGAGTATTTTATTCTTTACAATACGACATGGAATTATGGGTAATCCAGAGCGTAGATTAAAACCATAGGGGTGTTGTACTTCATATGGGGCCCACCCAGATAATGATGCTCACGGGCCTATTGTTGTGTCGTTACGCCATTGTCCCAAACCATTAATCGTGGCGAAGCTGATTGGCCAAATATTTATAAATTTTCCCTAGCAATATTATACAATTGGTTATTTCGCTATTTTCGCTTTGAATGAGCTCCCAAGCAGAAAAATGATACGTCCTGTCGGTGGAAATGTACTGTTGAATTACAGTCAATTGGTAGAAATGTTGTTTTAATAATTCATATTACATGTAGCCACATGCTATTAAGTAAAACTGACACTGATAATACTTTTAAGATCTGTATATATTATTTGTGACTTTCCCCCTCCACATCCAGGGAGGGCGGCGCCTGAGCACCCCCTATGGGCCAGCTGCCACTGCGTCCATCTAATCTTTGTATCCTGACTTTTATTTTTGGTGGTCATATTAGTTAAGTTAAGGTCTCAGCACCATATACTAAAGCTCCTTTGCTACATGGATAGAGGGCGGGTTGGCATGTTCATCCGCACATTAAATTTAGTCCCAGTGGATGAAGGTTAGGACTAAAGAGGAAATGTTTTACTGGCGTTGGAGATATGCAGTGGGGGTTATTTTGCTCCAAAGATCTGAATGGGTGTGTTTACATGGGTGGCATCGCAGTGGTGATCGGAAAAATACAACTCTCGCATTAAGAATGAAATTTATTTCCAAATTCAGATTTATTAAGTATGGAAGCCCGTTTCCGCCACTCTGTAAAAAAAAAAAAAAAAAACTATCTCAATATAATGAGATAGTATCTCATTATAATGAGATAGTATCTCAATATAATGAGATAGTATCTCAATATAATGAGATAGTATCTCATTATAATGAGATAGTATCTCATTATAATGACATAGTAACTCAATATAATGAGATAGTATCTCATTATAATGAGATAGTATCTCATTATAATGAGATAGTAACTCAATATAATGAGATAGTTTCTCATTATAATGAGATAGTAACTCAATATAATGAGATAGTATCTCATTATAATGAGATAGTAACTCAATATAATGAGATAGTATCTCATTATATTGAGATAGTTTTTTTTTTTATTTTTTACCAATTTTTTAAGTTAAAATTGAGTATTTTTGGTCAATAGCTCCCAGGTCATGTGACCTATTGACCCAAAATCAGTGTGAAATTGTTTTACTAGTCTCTGTAGATGGGGCACACTCATTTGTTTTGCAGTTTAACTTTTTTTTATTTTTTTTACCAATTTTTTTAGTTAAAATTGAGTATTTTTGGTCAATAGCTCCCAGGTCATGTGACCTATTGACCCAAAATCAGTGTGAAATTGTTCTACTAGTCTCTGTAGATGGGGCACACTCATTTATTTTTCATTTTAACTCTTTTTTTATTTTTTTTAACCAATTTTTAAGTTAAAATTGAGTATTTTTCGTCAATAGCTCCCAGGTCATGTGACCTATTGACCCAAAATCAGTGTGAAATTGTTCTACTAGTCTCTGTAGATGGGGTACACTTATTTGTTTTTCATTTTAACTCTTTTTTTATTTTTTTAGCAATTTTTTAAGTTAAAATTGAGTATTTTTGGTCAATAGCTCCCAGGTCATGTGACCTATTGACGCAAAATCACTTGGAAATTGTTCTACTAGTCTCTGTAGATGGGGCACACTCATTTGTTTTGCATTTTAACTCTTTTTTTATTTTTTACCACATATGGACACCCTTATGCTTGAACATGGCGTTCGTTATGGACAATCCATGACGAGCACAGAAGTCCAACAACAGAACACCACTCGAGTTCAGATCGGGGTGACCATTCCTCCCAACCATGCCCCTCCAGGTCTCACTGTCATTGCCCTCGTGAGCGTTGAAGTCTCCCAGCAGAACAAGGGAGTCCCCAGGAGGGGCACCCTCCAGTTCTCCCTCTAAGGACTCCAAGAAGGGTGGGTAATCTGAACTGTTGTTCGGCCCGTTAGCACAGACAACAGTCAGAACCCGTCCCCCCACCCTTAGGAGGAGCCCTCTCGTTCACCGGGATGAACCCCAACGTACAGGCGCCGAAATGGGGGGCAACAAGTATGCCCACTCCTGCCCAGCGCCTCTCACTGTGGGCAACTCCAGAGTGGAAGTATGTCCAGCCCCTCTCAAGGAGACTGGTTCCAGAACCAGAACCATACGTCGAGGTGAGACAGAATATTTCTAGCCGGAACCTCTCAGCCTCACACACTAGCTCCAGTCCCTTCCCACCAGCGAGGTGACATTCCACATCCCAAGAGCCAGCTTCTGCAGCCGAGGATAGGACCACCGGGGTCCCCTCCCCCGGCCAACACACATTGCATACGACCCTTATGGCCCCTCTCACGGGCAGTGATGGGACTAACGGCGTTCAAAGTAACGGCGTTACTAACGCCGTTACCTTGTTTTAGTAACGAGTAATCTAACTAATTACTTTGACTGTAACTATAACGCAGTTACCATTGCAGACACCCCGTTACTGCGCGTTACTCAGGTCGCACAATAAACCTTTTTTCATGATAGGACTCGTGCGCAGCTGCGTGAAGCTGACACCCCACCCACGTCAAAAAACTCTGCAAATAGACTGAATGGTTCGTGCAATGTTAGTGCAGATTTGTGCAGAAAAAAATATTGTTTGTGCTACTTTTGTTTAAGAGATATTAAAGATTATTTTTTAGGTCATCCAGAGGTGCGCGCCTTGTCATGAGAGAGGGGAGGATGAGAATGGCTGATGTATAGTGAGATTACGTCTGTCAGTTGGGTAGGTGGGTGTTTCTGCTGGCGGGTGTTAACGTACATCACACACAGAGAGATGGAGAGTGAGGATGACTCCAGCAGCAAACAGCGTTTTCCTGATGGAAATACCGGTATTACGTCGAGCTGCGTTTCCCCATCAGATACGGTTTCCTCTGCATCTCCGCACAGCGCAGGCGGCACGAGTCACCGCGCAAGCGACAGGAAACGCGCATGCTCGCTAAAGGCGCGCAACAGTCGCCCTGTGCTCGCGCCACAGGAGAACTATGGAGAGCGTGAACGATCAAATGAAAGGGAGAAATCTGGATGGATGGATGGATGGATGGATGGATGGATGGATGATGGATGGATGGATGGATGGATGGATGATGGATGGATGGATGATGGATGATGGATGGATGGATGGATGGATGGATACTCTGCCTTTTCAACCTACTGTATTTTTTATTTTAAACGTTATTTGATGGCCTTTGTGGCAGGGATGGAGATCCATGTTTTATGTCACACACAGAGTATACATCTAGATAGATAGATGTTGCAGTATCTATAACAACCCAAACACACAGGATTTCAGAATTAGACATTCCCAGTTATTAATTTCACCAGATCTGAATGCCCTGTTATAAACTTCACATGGCGTCCCCCCCTGATGTAATTTACGTTGAGTTGCAATAAATGCTAAACTCTCTGCAGGTTCTTGTCTTTGTCGTCCGCACTATTCAGCTGGCTTTGGAAACACACGGCGAGAAGGTGGAGGCTGGGTGGTGAGGGTTACGGGGGCGAGAAACGCAAAAGTAACGCAATAGTTACTTTTACTAGTAACTAGTTACTTTTATTGTGGAGTAACTCAGTTAGTAACTCAGTTACTTTTTGGGAGAAGTAACTAGTAACTATAACTAATTACTTTTTCAAAGTAACGTGCCCAACACTGCTCACGGGTGGTGGGCCCATGTAAGGGGGGACACAACAAGTCACACTGGTTTTGGGTCAATAGGTCACATGACCTGGGAGCTATTGACCAAAAATACTAAATTTTAACTAAAAAAATTGCTAAAAAATAAAAAAAGAGTTAAAATGAAAAACAAATGAGTGTGCCCCATCTACAGAGACTATAAGAACAATTTCACACTGATTTTGCGTCAATAGGTCACATGACCTGGGAGCTATTGACCAAAAATACTCAATTTTAACTTAAAAAATTGCTAAAAAAATAAAAACAGAGTTAAAATGAAAAACAAATGAGTGTGCCCCATCTACAGAGACTATTAGAACAATTTCACACTGATTTTGCATCAATAGGTCACATGACCTGGGAGCTATTGACCAAAAATACTCAATTTTAACTAAAAAATTGGTAACAAATAAAAAAAAGACGTAAAATGCAAAACAAATGAGTGTGCCCCATCTACAGAGACTAGTAGAACAATTTCCAAGTGGTTTTGCGTCAATAGGTCACATGACCTGGGAGCTATTGACCAAAAATACTCAATTTTAACTTAAAAATTGGTTAAAAAAAATAAAAAAAGAGTTAAAATGAAAAACAAATGAGTGTGCCCCATCTACAGAGACTATTAGAACAATTTCACACTGATTTTGCATCAATAGGTCACATGACCTGGGAGCTATTGACCCAAAATACTCAATTTTAACTTAAAAATTGGTAAAAAATAAAAGAAAAACTATCTCAATATAATGAGATACTATCTCATTATATTGAGTTACTATCTCATTATAATGAGATAGTAACTCAATATAATGAGATAGTAACTCATTATAATGAGATACTATCTCATTATATTGAGTTACTATCTCATTATAATGAGATACTATCTCATTATAATGAGATAGTATCTCAGTATATTGAGTTACTATCTCATTATAATGAGAAACTATCTCATTATATTGAGATACTATCTCATTATAATGAGAAACTATCTCATTATATTGAGATACTATCTCATTATAATGAGATACTATCTCATTATAATGAGATACTATCTCATTATATTGAGTTACTATCTCATTATATTGAGATAGTTTTTTTTTTTTTTTTTTTTTTACAGAGTGGCGGAAACGGGCTTCCATAATTAAGCAATATTTTAAACTGCAGTAGAAAACCTTAGAAAGTTGCCAGTGAGCTTTAAAACTCGCTCCTTTGCCTTATTAAATTCAAGCTTTAACTGAACTCACGTTTAGGGGAGGATGAAACTATTTTATTGCAGAAAAACGTGCTTTGTTTGGCTAATTAGCTGCTGCAATTAGCAAGCTTCTCTAAATCTTCTCATGCACGCGCGCATGCGCAGGCTCATCGGTTGCCGTGGAAACGGAGCGCCTACGAAGCTGCTGCTGATCTTTAACTGTTACTTTCTAGCCTCGACCTTGAAGCTAAACTTGCTGCAGTCTGTGGTTTGCTAACCTGCTAAAGATGAGCAACGCACCAGAGAACTACAACTCCTCGGGAGATCATCTGGAAGGTTTATTTCACTCTTTTACTATGTTAATTGCAAAAATGTTACGTGAAAAATTATTAATTTGAAGTTTTTTTCTTGAAGTTGTGGTTGCTAGCTAGCATGTAGCATCTCTGATGTCTCAGGATTAAATGTTTTTCGCTGATTAAATTTGTCAGGAATGTTAACAGTGATTTAATGATTTGAAAATAACTTTTATTTCTGTTTGAGTTAAACACCTTTGACGAATTAGATGTAAAATGTTAGAAAACTAGATGGTGCTAGCTCTATGATTTTTAAAAAATGCATTTTGCTCTATATGTATATGTTGGGGAAATTACATTCAATAAATATTTAAATATATTTGAAGGACATTTAACATAATATATTATCAAGCCAAACTGTTTATGTTTTCTATTTAATAAAAAAAGTTAACATTTTGAGTATTTTGGAAGTTGGCTGAATTTAAACCTGATAACAACTGGGGAAAAAAAGAAATTAAGATTCTCAAGTTGTTTAGTTTAGTAAATGTGTTTAGGAAATGATACATTTTTATTTGGTGTTTGATAAAAAAAGTTTATAAGGGTTATTATGTATTAAATCGAGTTTTTATTGGTTGGAAATGTGAGAAATGATAACAGAGATAAAATGATATAAAAAGGACATTTTGGTTTGAGAGGATAATTTTAATGGAGTTAATGTGGAAATGGTTGAAAAAATACAAAATCATTGTTTTAGGATAAAATAAATTTTGTTTAATACATAAAAACTTAAAAAGGGGAGGGTTGTTTAAAAATGCTCTGAAAAACATGGTCTCCATGGATACATGCATTTAACACTTTTAGGCTTTTTTTTAAGGTGGCATATAATTTTAAATTTAATGGAAGGTCAAATGTGTTAATAATGTTTGATTGATTTTAAAAGTTTCTGGTTTCAAAGGATTATTTTTGGTTAGTTTGGTTTCCAATCCTTTAAAAACAAGGTGGCATCTGGCCCCTTCTGTCTGAGAAGGCCTTGAAGAACAAGTATGGTCTCCATGGATGCAACAATAAACAACTGTAAGGTTTAAAATAATTGTGAAATAAAGATGAGATCCTTTACATTTTTAGGCTGTGTTTATTATAAGTGGTGCCATTGCTAAACATGTGAGGAAAGAATAAAGATAAATGTTTAATCAAGAGTTTAGAAAGGAGGATGATATGTTTATTTTGCAGGTAGAATTAAAACATAAAAATAGAACCATATATTATATAAACGTTTTTCTTAGCGAAATCTTTATTTTTCTGCAGCCCTTGTTTGAATCTTCAGGTGAATGTAAATGATTTCATCCCATCTGTCACCAGTAATAATACAATTAATTCATTGAGGACTCATTTTCTAGGTCTTCAAAACATTCAACACTGGATGGTTTCACGTAAACCATTGAAAGTTCTGAATAGGATCTTTCTTAGATTTTTAGAAAAAGAACAAAATTATTCTTAATAGTTTGCTAATGTCCATTTCTGCTCTGGGCTTTCTATGTGCTGATTAAGGTCTTTGTTTCTACTCTAGGATGCACTGAGAAAGGGGTCCGATAAGCTGAGGTTTTTAAGCCTTTATTTCTGTTAATTAATAATTTTCTGCTTATAGTTTTTAAACCTTAAAGGTTTATGATTATATTACCAAATCACAAACTGAATTTAAATTTGTTCTGATATAGAAATATATTTAATAGATCAAACCTTGTTCTAATTCCTTAGTATGGGTTTAATAAAGGTTTACTAAAAGCTTAAAATGTCCTTTCATCTGAACAAATCCAAATGAATTGTCTGGGTCAGTAGCTCCAAATGCGGAGGCGTGCCCCCTAGGGTGAGTTCAGTGTAATTGCAGGGAGCGTAATAGAAATAGCAAAATAAATAGACGATTTGGAGCGTATTTTTATATTGATAACATCCTGAAAAAAAACGAAACCCCATTAACCAGTAAAATAAAGATTGGAATTTAAAATGAAATTACAATTTAGTGGTAGTCTTATGATTTAAAGGATATTGTAGCTTTCTGTTCTAAACCTAGCTGTCAGCAAAACAGCACGTGAGGACCAGCAAAATGTCCTCCTTTTACAACAATCGCTCCTTAGTGTGACGGTGAAATCAGAAAAAAGATCCTCACACTGATGCCCAGGACCATATACACACATATATACGTACATATAAATACTGTGTGTTTGTTTTTGTATGTATGTGTTCTTTTAGAACGATTTAAATGTTGCTTTTACCACTAACAATCCTCTAGCATTGTTTAGATCTATTTTTAATTAGTTTTGGCTCACAGATTGATGTTATTGATAAAATCTCCTTAAACCTGACTAACTCACACAGGCACATCCTGCAAACTAAAATAAAGGATTGAGCTTTGTGATTTGATGTTCCTTAATTAATGCTCCTGGTCTAATGATTTTTTTCCTCACTGCTCCAGATGCCCCGCTTCCATCGGATCCTGCCCTCAGGTTCTGGATGTTCATGGCGAATCAGGTTTATTTCCCTTATTATATGAACGTAGGACTGTCCTCAGGTGATTTTACTGTTGATGAGGAGGATGATGATGAGGTAGAGATAGATGTGGTAAATGATGAGGAACAGATAGAAGATTCTGATAATGAGGAGGATGATGATGAGATAGAGATAGATGTGGTAAATGATGAGGAACAGATAGAAGATTCTGATAATGAGGAGGATGATGATGAGGTAGAGATAGATGTGGTAAATGTCGAGGAAGAGCTAGACAATTCTGAAGATGAGGAGGATGATGATGAGGTAGAGGTAGATGTGGTAAATGTCGAGGAAGAGCTAGACAATTCTGAAGATGAGGAGGATGATGATGAGGTAGAGGTAGATGTGGTAAATGTCGAGGAAGAGCTAGACAATTCTGAAGCTGAGGAGGATGATGATGAGGTAGAGGTAGATGTGGTAAATGTCGAGGAAGAACTAGACAATTCTGAAGATGAGGAGGATGATGATGAGGTAGAGGTAGATGTGATAAATGTCGAGGAAGAGCTAGACAATTCTGAAGATGAGGAGGATGATGATGAGGTAGAGGTAGATGTGGTAAATGACGAGGAAGAGCTAGACAATTCTGAAGATGAGGAGGATGAGGTAGAGGTAGATGTGGTAAATGTCGAGGAAGAGCTAGACAATTCTGAAGATGAGGAGGATGATGATGAGGTAGAGATAGATGTGGTAAATGACGAGGAAGAGCTAGAAGATTCTGATAATGAGGAGGAGGATGATGAGGAAGAGGTCGTAGATGTGGTGGTAAGTGAGGAGAAAGACATAGAGGATGAGGATGTTGAGTGTTCTTCTAGTGAGTCTCTTGAGGTGTCTAGTGACTTCTCTGGGTATGATACCGTGAGCTCTGAGGAAGAAGACAGTGAAGAAGACCCCCTTCCACCACAACTTCGGTTCACGGAGACGGTTTCCCCGGAGGAAGAAGAGGACTTCCGGATTGGACCGCCCAGCATTTTATCCGGGAGGAGAAGGAGAAGAGAGGAAGATTATGAAGAGGGGCCCCTTGCCAAGATTTCTCGTCGGGATCTGTGAGAAGAGGAATTTCATCAAGAATCTTCCTTTAACTCCTTCAACAGCTTCTCACAATGAAGAGAAGCTGAGGCTTAAGCAGAAGAACCAAACATTTTACCATCTTTCTTTGGATCATCTTGCAGAGGAGTTAGATGTATTTTCTTGATTTGATGATGATTGGAGGTGGAAACAGCTATATCTAGATATAATTTATTGATTGTGTTTATATCTGGCAGGTCTAGGGATGCCTTAGGTAGCGTCTTGCGCCGTGGCTTTTCTTTACCCTGCTGCTAGATTTTGTTTTTTAGATGCTAAGGAGTCTGGCAGGTCTAGGGATGCCTTAGGTAGCGTCTTGCTCCGTGGCTTTTCTTTACCCCGCTGCTAGATTTTTTTTAAAGTTTTAAATGTTACGAATTTACGGTGTGAAACACGAGAGCTGGTTAAGGCAGAAATAATCTAACATGCTCTAAGTCTGATGACAGAGCTGGACAATCTCCTAGCTAACAGAAGCCAAACCAAACAATCTAAGGATTGATTTAAAAATTAGGTTTGAACACAAGAAACACAGAATGGAGGCAAATCAACAAAAACTAAATAAAAACACAGAAAATAAAATCCTGGAGGCAAACCAAACCAAACCAAGGGAACAGCTGGACATCGCTGCTGGGGATGCATCGAAACCTTTAAGGAGTGAGACCTCGCTGCTGAGGACTAAAACCCGGAGGTCAAACTAAGATCCTAAAGGTCTAAAAGTGGAGATGAGGAAAACATAAAGTCTAGAGGCAGAGGGACAAGGCTGTGGTGGAGACTGATTAGAAGGTCTTTAGAGCAGAGCTCTCTCACTCCAGTCCTCTACAGCAGTTTTTCTGCAGCTTTCAGGTGCATCTCTCCTCCAAAACACCAGGATCAAACACTCTACAGCTGAATGACTGATGAGGGAATTCAGACGTTTGATTCAGGTCTGATGGAGAAGAGATGTGACTAAAAGCTGCAGCATAGCAGCTCTGGGGGAGTGGAGCTGGAAAGCCCTGATCTATAGCAGGACAATGCTGCTGGAGACCAACTGGATCTAGAATAGAACAGTGGCAAAGATTGCAGTGGTCACCAGTTGCACTGGTCTCTGGGATGATGGTGAGAAGGTAAAGATGATGCTTGGAGAGACTAATTGATTTCAGAGCAGTTTGAAGCAGAGGACAGGACTGATTTAGGGATGTGGATTGTGAATGGCGCCGACTGTTAGAACCCGCTCTCAGCTGTGAGTCGATCTAGTTCTAGATGTTCCTCAGTTAGTTTTCAGGCGTAGTTTAAGGGAAAGAACCTGTGCAGAAATACTCTCCATGTGATCTAGGCCAGTTCTGACCACAGTGGATCTCTTCTGTATTTTTTGGATCCCATGTCGGACCGAGCCGCTACAAGCTTTGGGCCGTCAGAAGATGCTGATGAGATCTACGGTGACCAAACCAGAGCAGCAGTAAACAGTGAGAGCATGTTCAGTAAGGAGACACAATAATCCATCATTTAAATATAAAGTCAACATTTCAGGAGGCCTCACTTAGTTTTTCATGTATTTTCAGGAACTGTGGACGTCCAAAATCAGAACTGCTGTGAGGAACCGGGACATCCAGGATGCTGAGGAGCCTCCCAGTCCCCACCTGAGGACGGCACAGAGACAAACACGTGCAGTAAGCCTTTATTAACACGACAAACAGACAACTCAAGCTTCCCAGGCAGAACACAGAGAGACCAAGATGACTATTTGAACAACATCCTGCTTCAGATTTAAACTTGGTGGAAATTCTGTAGATTAATTTACCTTCTTTTTTACGGGGAAAACAGGTTCAAAATAGAAGCAACGTTCTAGCAGTCGGATCTCCGTGGAACAGAGCCATCCACACGTGTTTGAAGGTATGTTGGTTGTTAGACTAGAGAGGAATCATATGCAGACAGTTTCAGACTCTGAGGACGCTTTGCTTTCAATGATGAAGGAGCTGAAGCAGAGGATGGAGAACAGAGACCACCAAGGAGGAGAAGCATGGCTCCTCTGCTCGTCTCTCCAACATTCTGGACTCCTGGAATGAAAAACGTCGACGACCCCGCAGCTAAACCATCAGTCTGCTCCACCCAGAAAGAAGGTAAAGAACCTTTATTGCTTCCAGATGTTCATCAGTATTGGTGATGACAATAAAAACAGATCCAGAACAAATAGATTCAAAAGCCAAAACCATCCCATCAAGGTGGTCTAACCTTTAATCTTATCTTTCCATCACGAATGGATGTTCACCTCAATTTATATCTCTATAACCAAAACTTAACCAGAACCAGAAGTTCTGACTTTTCCATTAGACCACAGATAAACAGTTCAGAAGCAGCTTCTAATCCAATATGGGAGAATTTCCCCCTGGTTGATCTCTGAAGGGTTTTTAGAACTTATTAAAGCAGAGAAACGACCCTGATGAAACCGACTGTAGACTCCAACAAATGCAGCATTTTCAGGCATTTTCTCCAAGCATCCATTGTCTACAGTTATCACTGCTGTTAGCTTTAGCTTCTCCCTGTGTGTTTTCCTCTTCTCTTGGTTAAATTGACACCTCTCTCAGTGTTTCTGTGTTTAAATGTCGCTGACTAGTGTGTTCTCTCACTAACTCCTGTTCTTATCTTCCAGCAGATCTCTTTCGTCATCTCCTCGCTGGACCGGCACCTCTTGGACGTCTGCTGTCCTGTTAAAGACCCGCTCTGCCGCAGTAGATGGGCGCTGACATGGAGCCGGGTTCTGCTGGAGGATCCTTCCTGCTTCAAACTAGTTTTCCTCTCTACTATCAGCACTTCATTCCTCAGAAGGATGCTACAAGATTAATGACTGGATGACATGGCTGAGCTTCCTTGGATTTAAGACATTTCTCTAAACGCCAAAATAGACTTCTTCACCATCTTCACCATATTGTAAAAAGGATCGTATTGGATGTTTATGTTTGATTTCATTCTGTGTTTTGAATTCTGTTAAATTTTTCTGTTTTAAAGCTCTTGTGTAAATTGCCTTGAGATGGCCTGTTTTTATTTCACTAGACTAAATTATATTAAATCCTGCCTACTGGGTCTGGTTCTACTAAGAGATCCTTTATTTTATTCTATATTCACCTGTTATTTTTTACTATAATAAATCTGTGATTCAAGTCATGTGAACAGGATCTGTTGGTCTTTTTTAGTAAATGTTAAAATAAGTGGTTTTAAATTGGTTCTTTATAAATAAACCGAACTGAAGTCAACAGGAGCAGAGTTCTAATATGTGAGGTAGTTTGGTCAAGGATCAGCAAGGTGAACAAAACAAACAGCATCAGCCTCCGGTTCCAGATTCCTCTGAGGATTTTTATTCAGCACTTTTCACTCTGACAACCATCTCCCTGAGCTTCCAAGATCTCAGTGCCTGTATAACCAGTTGGCAACACACCTGCAGTTGAGTGGACCAAGCCACAATTGAACAGGTAGAAAACAACCAGTCTAAACAGAGAAACAAGAATAAAATGATTAATCTAATTTACAAACTCATCTACATAATGAAACAATCTGCAAAATAAACAATGTAATAGAAGATAACTCAAAAATTTACTTCAAAGACAAACAAAGCATTACTCCAAAGGAAACCCTCTTAATGAAAGAACCCAGCAAGGTAATCAAGGCCATCATCTAGCCAATTTAGCAGGAAATACTGAGGCAAGCAATGTTGAGCATAAAGTATAATAAATACCATGATTATACCTGAAAACAAAATACACAAGTTCAACCAATAATCCAGAACTATTAGCTTTAGCCTAAACATATAAATAGATGGAAACTGCCACCTAATGCTACACAAACAAGCAAAGTTTCAAACTAATGTTTAAATTTAAGCATTATGAATCAGAAATAAGAATAAGGGATGAGTGGTGAATGCAAACTGAACCACTTTGTCACACTATAGTACAGCGGTTTGGTTGATTGGTGATCATTATGTTTCTCTGTGAGGGGGGTCTAACCTGACAGCTCATGTAAACATATTAAACTGGTCATCTTGCAGCGTCTGAACAAATTAGCACAGGAAAAGCATAAAAAAAGTTAGTGGAGCCAAAATACTGCGAAACCAAACTAACTGCACTCTGTAACAAACCATACGAACAAGTTAGTGGTCGTTGTTCATCAGTGGCAGTTCCAGAAAATGTTGGTAGAGGTGGCCAGTTTGCACAGAGGGGAGGATGAAAATGAACAGGTGCTAAAAAATATTTTACAGTCAATCTATGCTGATCACAATAAACAACAGGAACATGAATTCAAACATCTATATTTTCCAAATAAATCACTAAAACAGACCAGATTTTCATGAGGCCCTTGCAAATAAAGCTCCACACATATTTATACATCGGTCGAGATTAAATAAAATTGTTTTCTACATAATATATACAATTAATGGGTTGAGCAGTAATTCTTTATCTCTAATAATATAGTATACTCACTATATGACTGCAGAGACAAACTCTCTCCTATAAAACCTAAAAATGAATTTGTCAAAGAACATGCATTCTGTCTTGGTCCTTTTTAATTGTGTTTTATTGTCATAAATAACTTTTTGCTGTATTTTTCTTGTCAGTTTTTGGTTAATAATTTCCGTCTCATGCATGAATTATGATAAACTCAGTCAGGATCTTTTTACTAAGTGTTTTTATGAATCCTTAGGAATGTTAAACTGGTTTAAAAAACATGCTTTTATCTTTATTTTATGAAGAAATATATATTCATCCGCCCTCAGGTTATATAGTCTATTAACCTGAGGGCTTTAACATGTAAACAGGAGAAGCGACGCAAGTGAAATTAGACACTGCCGTCAGACAATATACTAATTTATAAATATTTTAACTCAGGTTCAGAACACTGTTACCTGCTCCGCTGGTTGTGCCACAGAGGTCGAAAATGAAATCGCCTGTGCCTTCTGGGCCACCGTAATCTGCTCAGGCTACTTGTAAGTGCACAGCCTGCCAAATGTTGAAAAGGCAATATTATTGCCATTACTGTTAATGTATAATAGAAATTCACACATTCAGTAATAAAATGTTACAGGGCATGATATGGGGGGACGGTCATTTAAGATGATTTTTAAGATTTGTTTTAAGACGCCTTCACCCCTCATTCCCCATCAACTTGAGTACTGCTCTTGGTTCCTGGTCGGAGGCGTCCATTTAACCTCCTGGGCTTCTTGGTCCATGCAGTCCTGTTCTTCCGGTTCTTCAGTTTCTCTGCTGTCTGCTCTGATGTATCCTTCCTTTGCTCTTCTAGCTACTTCTTCTTGGGTACCAGGATCTTCTCTCCTTCCTCAGTGTTGTCAAAAGCCTCATTGAGACCTTGAATCATCTCCTCTGCAGAATCTAGGCTTGCTTCTTCTGCTCCTCTGATTTGCTTATCACCGTTATTCAGACGGTCTCACTGTTTCTTCCTTAGCTTGGTCTTAGCCTCTGGTGTTTCTTTGTCCTCCCTGCAGATCAGGAACAGTTGAACACCTTCACCTTTTAACCACGGTAGAGATGGAGTCCTGCTGCTTAAAGATCTACTCACTCAGAATACACAGAGCTCCGGACTTCCTTCTTCTTCCTCACCTTCTGTGCCTTGACTTTATAGTTGTTCAGATCACTCAGCTCCTCCTTCTCAGACCTTAGGAAGCAAAGACAGACGTTACTAAATCATCTGAACTATTCAAACATCTTAATCAGTCCAGTCAGTACCTGAACCTGCAGGTCTTCCTCGGCGAGCACCAGCGTTTCAGCTCCTTGTCATCAGCATTCAAGATGGAGGTGGATAAAAGAGGTTATTTTGGCAAATTAAAACAAGTCCACACAGTAAAGTAAACTGCTTTAGGTAGCAGCTTCATCTCACTGGAATATGGTTTGCTCAGAGAGAAGATTGGAGCGGGATCATTCCTTGGTCAGAGCTCTCTCCAGAGGAATACCAGATCAGAAGGAACAGATCTTATCACCGCAGAGTAAAAATCACTGAGCTCCATCGGTTAAAGCTTCACATCAACAGCTCACATTATATCTAATCATTTTGAGGCTACTGCACAAAGCCTCGAACTCAACACTATTCCTGACATTTTTAACTGAAAAAGCTTCCTTGATGGGAAGCGAAATGTCTTCAAACTTGGAAACAAAGTCCAGCGGATTGTTTTTAATTGTCTTTATTTTGGAATATCATTAAAGCTACAGTGTGTAATAATTACAGGGATATACGGTCAGAAATGTAATATATTATACATAACTATGTTATTTATCATCATCTACGAGCTCAGCCTCTTAACCTTAATATTTGCGTTGCCTTAGAATTCGTTATTTATAATTACATAGGAGCGGGTCTCGCAGCCATGGAGGCAGACATCTTTGCGCTACGGCAGCGCAGAGCCAACAAACTAGCGATTGCGAGATCGCCCATTACGCTCGAAAGTAACTACGGCAAGTTGAGAGAGATGAACTGAGACGGTACTGAACACACAGACTAATGAAATACTATCTGTAAAATTATCTATGTAAACAAACCTCATCACTTGAGAAGGTAGGTGATGCGGACGTCGTGGAAGACATTTTGTCCCGTAACGCTCGCCGTACTGTTAGGGGGGAGAAGCGGTGGGGGGGAGATGTTCATGTTGCTGCAGTCTGACGGCTAGATGTCGCTGAAAATTACACACTGTAGCTTTAAGGTGGTATTTCTTTTTTCATGGAGACTCAAACACATGACTTCATCATTATAGTTAGTAACTTTTCAGACCTATTTGTTTCTCCATTCTCCATGCGCCCATCCCAGATGTGTAGAGTAGTGATGGGTTAATGAGGGATCTTGAAGACAAACTCTATTAATCCTGCATTGATAATGTTTCACAGAATACTGACACCTGCAGGACATTTAAAAACACTACAGGCAGCTTATTTGACAGACTAAACTGAATTGATTTGATAACCTAGTACAATTATATAATTTAAGTTATTGCAGGTGATATTGTATTTCAAATCCTATTTTTAAAACAAGTAAAGAAAAAACTGTAAATAATCTAAGAGTCAATTTGAAATTAACTTTAACTCAGATAAGTTGAGTGATAACGGAGAGGAAAAGTATGACACAATGAGAAAATTAAAATAAAAACACAAAGGCTGAAACGTTCCTGGTCTTTTTAAGCTGCTACAAAATTCTTGATGATTTTAATGATAAACCGCAAAAGATGAGACCTTTTTTTAGCAGATGCATCTTGTTAACAGATAGGTTTTTAAACACAGTTTAGTGTGTCAGTCAGTTAGAAACAACTCCTGTATCGGTCGCATAACTTTCTTGAAACAAAATACGCACCGATACAGTGTTTTTCTCTGTAGGCCTGAGGCATCTGTGCTACTGCACCCATCTATAGTGTAGAGAAAGTTCTCTATACATCAGTTTGGAGAGTAGCTGCCTTGCATTCTGAAAATAGTGGGTTCATTTCTAACCCATTTGCCCCCTGGGGAAAGCACTTAACCCCAGGTTGTCTACCAATCTGTGTAACTGTGTGCATGTGAGTGAATGTGGTTCTAGTGCTTTGAGGTGCTGGTATGACTCGAAAGGCACCATATAAATTCAGTCCATTCAGAGATGCTATTTGAACTGCAAAAGAGGTTAATTTTCTTGAAATTATGTGCTGTGTCAAATTTCATGCATGAAATTACATTTTCTGGCTCTCACTAAATTTGCATTCAATTGAACTGTTGGGATCTGGAGCTGTACCACCTGTCTCCAGCAGAGTTCACTGTGGATCCTCCTGAGCTGAACCTTCGACACACGTGAAACCCATCTCATCATCAGGAGGATCCTCCACCATATAAGCAGCCCTCAGACCTCGCATCAACGCCGCAGTGTTTATCCAGTTTGGTTAGCACCTGAGCCTCTCTTCCTCTGTGAAATCCTTGTCGCTTTAAATCTCCTAGTTGGATTCTTATTCCCTTTTGTCTCTGCTTACAGGAAACCTGTTTTGCCTTGTAAGCTCTGGATGAGCTTAACCTGCCAAGCCTGCCCTCTGAGCCCAAACCTGAAGACCTTCCTCTGGATTCCCATGCTGCTCTGGACTAAGAGCTGGAAAACCAAGGTCTGTCCAAACGCTAGATGCAAGACGCTGAAACTGACTTTGAACTCTGCTGAAACAAGCAGTCTCTGGACCCAACTGTGCCTCTCTCAAAGCCAAACCCGGACCCTTCAAGGTAGATCTCTGAAGATAACTATTCCACATTCATCTGCTACGTGGCTAACGGAACTGTCACCCCTACAGTCTCCTGAGAACCAGTCCTCCAGATGTGAACCAGTTCCAGACTCATTTCCATGTGCTTATTAATAAACTCATTTAAACCTTTTCCCTGTTTCCCGTGGTGTTCTGCATATTGGGCCTCTCTGTACCAATCATGACATGAACAGTTTAGTGCTTGATGGGATTCAGTGTTCTGCTTCTCATTCTTGGAGAATGCACAAAAGAACTTCTTTTTTAGGCATCTTTTTAAGTAGCTGCACGATTTTTAATTTTTTTTATTTTAATGACAACAATAAATTAAATCAACTGGATTTATGGATTCTAAAGTAACTAAGCCTGTACACTAAGAACCATTCTCTCTTTTTTCACAGGCATAGCATTATAACCTTAGATTTCAAATCTTTTAAGAATATCTATCCATCCTTGTTTCTCCTTTTAAAGGTTGTATTTAAATGTAACAGCAGCCTCTTCTATATACAGACCACCCCCAGGTACTATAAAAGATTTGATGCGGTCTGAAGAAAGTAGAGACAGGTCTTTGAGGAAAATACATTTTAGTTCCAAACCTTTTCTATTTCACTTCTCCTTGGTTTGTTTGCTTTGGTATTTTTGACTCTATATGAAGAGAGCTTTCTTTTTCACTTGAGTGCCTTAAATCCAATTCTTATAGCTTGTAGATTCATTCTTTTCATGGAGCTTCCCTGAGGGACCTTCTTTATAGTAGTGAGTATAATAAACACTGTATAACATTACTATACACTGGTGGTGACCCCTAAGCCCAGGAGTATTTCAGCCTTTAAACCCATAGCACAGAAACTAACATGATGTCCTTCTGTACATGGTGTAACTGTCGGAAAGAGCTTCTGCTCTATGTTGATGTCATATTGTTAGTCTTGACTAAAACTAAAACTTCCATCCTCACTCTACTACATCTTATTAATACTTCTACCTCTTAAATGAGTTACTGTATCAATTAGGATAAATCAGAGAAGTTGTCTTCCAAAGGCTATTGATCAACCATCCTTAATGCTTACCACAGTAAACATACTTTAATGTGTTTTAAGGTCATCAGACTTCATAAAGTGCTGTATAATTACAGGCTATTTACCCTTTTGTAAAATGTTTATACCCATCTTCATTGCAAATTAAAACTTGCGGCGTACCTACCTAAAAAAAGGACTCAGCTAAATCAACCTTTTCTTTTTCTAAGGAAGTACTGTAAAAAAAATATTTTGTCAACTAAAAATATATATTTTTATTTGGAATAGGTCAACTTTATTCAAAGTGTATACATTTTTTCTAAAATCTATCTGTTCTTTTTAAAGTCCTGGTTACTCCAAACAATTCTTGAAACCAATCATTCGAGTTACTTTCACTAAACAAATATGTGGCCCACTGAGCCAGTCCAGTGCAAGCTTGTTTAGCCCAAATTAATTTAACATATTTTTTATTTATTAGTTTCAGATCATACTAAGCTCAATTAAATTCCGTTTGTTAATATAGCAACAGTCCACAACATATGTCATCTCATTTACAGATCATTCAACTAGTAAAACAGTCAGATTGGTTCAGAGTTTTCTGTCTAAGGGAAAACAAGCCGATTGAATTGACTCATTGACTCGACAGCACTCCCTCACACCAATCAAGCTTATAGCGACAGTGGGGAGGAAAACTCCCTTTTAACAGGAAGAAACATCCAGCAGAACAAGTCGCAGTGTTTTGAATCATTGACCGTTGGAAGTTACAGTTACTTCACTAATGGTGTTGCAGCACTGGCTATATTTATTGCCAAATAGTCCGCTGATGAGGTCTAAATTTGATCTGAGCAAGATCCCATCACTTTCAAATACTTAATATTTTTTTGCCTGGAATCGACTTAAATATAATAAATTATCTGGATGTTTTTGTCCAGATGTTCACAGTATTCATTGAAGATGAGAATAAGAAACCAGTTGGTGAGAACTGAGTTCTGTCGACTGAAAATCTTAGTATACTGAAAAGGTCAGCAACCCACTGGTCCAGAGCCTTAAGCGGCTCTTTAATGCCTCCCTTGTGGCTCCATGGAGCTTTTTCAAAAATGTATGAAAATGGAAAAAGATGGATTTTTTTGGTCTGTTTGTATTATTTTTTTTTTAACATGGCATGCTTTTCCATGAAAGGCATGCTCAGTATGCAGCTAAATTCCACCAAGTTGGAAGTGAGAGAAAAGTGTGATTAGAGAACTTCTGGATAAATTACAGGAGCGCAAAGATGGAAAAGAAAAGGATTGCATCTCCAAACTCCACTACTGCTGCTAGTTTTGTTGAAAGCATGAAAAACTGTCCGCCGATCGTACTTGTAGTGTTCCTATGCTGGTACGTTAACATTCTTCCATTATCCACCCTCCGCCAAAATCCTCAAAGTAAAAAAAAAAAAAAAAATCTGATTTCTTTATTGTGTTTCTATAGTTTCATGAGTGCATCAAAAAACACATTAATATTGTAATGGAATTTAAACTTAAAGCACCGCATATCGTACACCAGATTAGTTGCATGATGTGACATTTGCTCCAGGTTAAACATTTAATCATGAATCATATCTTAAAGCCCACATAGTCCTTTTTTTATAGTGGCCTAATACACTTAGAGCCTGTATCGCATACGAGGCTTATATAAGACTTTTCAATTTTTGCGGCTCCGCACAGATTTTTTTTTTGTGGTTTTTTGGGCCCAATATGGCTCTTTGAACAGTTTGGGTTGCCGAACCCTGATCTACTGAATGCAGTTAATCCTTGCAGGGTTGAGGGAAGGGACAAGTAGGTGTGCCTATCTCTGGCAGTCATTGGGCAAAAGGTGGGTTACAGTAAAAAGTGTAGGGTTGAAAAAAAGAAATCTTTTGCAACTGTATAAATGTAGAACCATAAAAATATTTCCAATGGTTTTTGATGTCAATCTTTTTATATTTAGCTGCAGCACATTTTGGGTCAGAAGAAAAAAGGGCTCAGAAATTGATGTCGACATTTTCTTTGTTTTCTTTTGGACATTTCTGTGACCTGTCTATAGTGTAAAAGCATCTACTCTAATGCCTGCTGGCTTGTTTCCAGCTACATGATCTACTAATTATAGCTAATAGATTATATTACTCAAAAAGGGTCTCTGTGTTCTTTTTGTAAAGGTGTTTTTGTCCATAAATTATTGCACGGTACGTATTACCTTGTTTTTCCAGGAACATTTGTGTGTTTTTTTTTCATATTTTAATCTATAACAGATAAAAACGTTTTTTCTTTTTTAGAAATCAGTCAGAACATTGTGAGCTAGAGCTGCAGGGTTAATGGAAGTCAGAAAAATATGATTTATGAAAGTGTGGGTGTCATGATTGGTTCTAATTCAAACCCACATGCAGAACACAAACGGAGGCTGGGTAAAAGTTTAACAGAGTTTATTAAAGTTAGTTTGACACAAGAACATGAACTGGATCTGGAACTGGTCCAGGTTGGGTTCACTGATGTCTGCAGAGATGGATAGTTTGATTAGCCAGGCAGTCTGATGATCAATTGAGTCCTTTAAGATATTTCAGAGTCTACCTTGAAGAAGTCCAGGCTTTACTTGTGAGAGAGGGAACCGTTGGGTCCAGAGACTGTTGGTTCAGCAGAGTGCACAAGCAGCAGCAGCGTCTAGCTTCTGACTTTGAATGGCAGACCTTGATCAGAGTTTCCAGCTCTTCTCTGAGAGCAGCAGGGGAAATCCAGACAGGAATCTTCAGGTTTGGCTCACCAGGGCTGGAAGGCAGGTTAAGCTCACCCAGAGCTTCAGGCTTGAGACAGGTTTCCTGTGAGCAAAGACAGAGGAGGATTAGAATCAGTTTTCTCACTTGAGATGACTAAGATTCTTTCTGGTAACAGAGGCTCAGGTTGCTAACCAAACTAAGGTCAACACTGCGGCGCTGAAGGAAGGTCTGGCAGCTGCTTATGAAGGGAAGGTCTCCTGATGAGTAGATGAGTCTCAGGTGTGCTGGAGGGCTCCAGCCCAGGAGACCCACGGCGCACTCTGCTGGTGGAAGGTGGTACATCCCCAGATCCCAACAGTGGGTATATCTAGCTTACCTGCCTATAAAACACTTAATAAATAATCATATATCCATCTGATTGTGTAAATTCAATCAGTGGTGAAAACCTCTAGGCCACTTCAGGGATAAATCTCATGTAATATTTATTATTCTGTGTATGACTGACCCATAATGCATCAGTGACTGCAGGGTAAAGAAAAGTCATGGACAAACTTAAATTTTAATGACTGCAGGGGTATACTGATTAATAGTCAAAATGTCATTTAATTTATTTTATCATTTTTAGTCCGCTGTTTCAGTGATCAATTAGCAGCTTAACTGTTGTTTTTGTAGTAGAAGTCTCCAGTGCACAAATTCTACAAATGGAATTGTTGTGTATTATTTGAAATTACCAATGGGAACTTTTTTTCTCAAAAGGTTTGAAGAAATACAAATTCACACAAAAGAGCCCAGGTTTGATATGCATACAGGAAAAAAATATGTATATTTAATATATTTATCAAAATAAAAATATGAAAAATCAATACATTGAATCAAACTGGCATAGGCATTCGAGTGAATTTTAAACTACCAATGTAGAAAATCTAAAATGTTCCATGCAAGTAAAAGGATTAAGCACCCTACTAAAATAAGTCAGTTTTACAAAACTGGGGAAACCTCTCAATTTTAAAGCCTCTTTAGATTTAAATGTAAAATCCTTTATCTTTTGCTTTACCCTTTATTATTAAAAGAATCAGAGATAGAAACAAATCGGACCGGAGATGCCTTTGTGTTATAAAGAGGGATTGCCCTCAAGTCAATGAGTCGGTGCAATCGGCTGATTTTCCTTAGATAAAGAACTTTGAACCAATCTGACTGTATGACCTGGTTTAATTGTCTCTGTAAGGTGCCTTGAATTTGCACTTTATAGGTAAACAGAACTGAACTGAAATCAAAAAGTTGAACGCAACTGGTGTGTTGAGGCCTTAACAACACTGTAAGCAGCACCAGGGTGGAGCAGCTACAGCTGACCCAGGCTAGGCTAACGGTAGAGGATCGAGGGAACACAGTAAAGGATCGGATAAGGTGGGAGAGAGGCTATGGGTGGCCAGCAGGAGGACAGCTGCACTTTGGAGAAGCCCACCAGGGGGACAGAGCATGGAGAAGCTACGTCTGACTGAGGTTAGCCCCTAGGCCAGGGGTGTCAAACTGGTTCCAGAAAGGGAGATGTAGCTGCAGGTTTTCTTTCCAACCAAGCAATAGCACACCAGATTCCATTCATCTCATGAAGTCATCATGTTAAGACTGGACTCACTTGATGAGATGACTGGAGTCTGGTGTCTTGCTTGGTTGGAATGAAAACCTGCAGCCACACGGCCCTTTCTGGGACCAGTTTAACAGCCCTGCTCTAGGCTAACAGTGGGAGATGAAAGAGGCACAGCTGACTATCAGAGAAAGATATTTAGCAGACAGTACGAATAACCCCAGACTGCAGACCACAGATCCGGGTGTGATACAACGTTTGGACACATGTAGGCAGGATAATCCAGAGGGCGAAGCCAAAGCCGATGTCAATGACTTGCTTGGTTGTCAGAGCCAGGAGGTCAGAGATAGAGTGAGGTGCTAAAGGAGAATCCAGGATGGAGTTGGGTCACAGTGCAAGGTACAGTACAAAGGCAGAGGCAGGAAATCTGTTTGCCTGACCTGTCAGAAGTTGGATCTGGCAAACAGATCAGATTGGAATGGGCAGGCTCCGAGGTCAAGAGGCAGAATAGGTCAGTATCAGGTAATCAGAATGCAAGAATACTCAAATACTTCTGCCCAATGGCTTGAAAATAATCTGGCACTATTGACTGGACTGAAGGCTGATTAAATAGAGACTAATGAGGTTGGATCAGATAAGCAGGTAATGACAACTGGCGTGAGCTAAACAAGTGTGTGAAATGAGTAATTGAGAACCGACATATGTGCCAAGATCATGACCCGAAGTGATAGAAGAGGGTTGTCTCTTTGTTTTCACTCAGTTTTCATTAAACATGTATACTCAAAATATTTTTTGTGGATTTTTGTGGACCACAATCCTTTCCCACTTCATTCTTTTTCTTTCATTTAGATTTTAAAAAGCTGGTCTCTTCCTTCTTCACTAAAACAGTGTTGAATTCATGATATTTTCTCATTTCCTAATTTTTGACTTAATGAAACAATGTCAATGTCTACTAAAATCGTAGATACACCATAACCTTGGACTCCAGGTTTAGCCATTTTTGTCGACCCTTCATAAAGCTTGCAACAAAGCCAATCTTTTTGGTCCTACTGTTGGAAAACAATAGAAAGATGATTTGTCTACCTCCCAGGGAAGAATACTACATTCATAAGAAACACAAGACTTTGGTGTCAGGATGAATTTTACAGTAGGCCCTTAGTTAATGCTGCGTAGTTGTTAACCACTAATGTAATGGCTGGGTATGGTGGTCACGTGTGATATCCCAAATGTATGACTTCAATTACTTCTTTTTTGTTTCTGCATTTTTTATTTTATTTTTATTTTTTTTTTTTATCCTATATGTTAATCATGTAAAGCACTTTGCATTGTCTTTGTACTGAATAGTGCAATACAAATAAGTTTACCTTGCCTTGCCTCAATCCTATCTTTAGTATCAGTTACTCAGCTGCATCTAGATTCAACTTAAAAATGTAAAGCTTGTTTAACTCTGAACCAGGTTTGGTCGGTTGCCCTCTCATATTTGCAGACCCCAGTTTTCAGCACCTATAACATTAATATATATTTGTAACAACCCATTCTTCTGATTCCCCTGTACCATTTCAGCCTGTTTAAAACTTTCCCAACTGCAAATTGAGAGTTAAAACTGAGCAAAAACCCTTTGGTATGCCCCTTGATTGTTAAATGATTGATTTATTTTTCCCTAATTGTCATTTAGTTTTATGAACATCACTCGTATTTTTATGGTGTAGAGGGGGAGTTACATTTCTGCCTGGTTATGCTGACTAATCCAAAGTGAATGTGACAAAGAGGGTTGGTATGCCTGATTAGAAATGGTGGTTTAATAAATGGTGAAACTTTTTCCTTTGGTGGTAATGACTTAATCTACTTTAGAGACATTGAAAAAAAGCATATCTTCATTCATCCTAATTGCTTTCTTTAATGTGATAATTAACTCTAAAGGTCAGATTTTTCCAGACTGTCTTCTGCCATATAGTCAATAAATAATATTGACCAGACTATGGCTTGAAGGTTCTTTTTATAGCAGAGATATCAACTGGAAAACAGAACCAACATACCAAGCAGTCAACTTTAAGTGTGAATTCTTTCTTATTCCTAAATCTCAACCAATTAAAAGCCACTGAACTGTGTAGGAAATATAGTGACTGTAGAACAGTGTTGAGAACACGGCTTTCTGTTTGTAGCCTCAACTGATTGATCTTACTGCATCATGCAGTATAGCCAATGATTCCAGGCTATTATCACTGCCCTTGCTCTCCGTTGTGGGTCATTTAGTTTTATAGTTGGATTGGTGGTCCAAACGGGGTCATAAATCAGTGGGACTGATTGTACAGACACTTTCACTCATTTTCCTTGTAAGACCACAAGCACCAGTCATGTATCCACAGCGGGCAATGTCATCTTAAAGGGTCCAACTTCAGCTGTGGCAGAGCTTATATATATATATATATATATATATATATATATATATATATGTGTGTGTGTGTGTGTGTGTGTGTGTGTGTGTGTGTGTGTGTATATGCCATTTATTATCTTCTAAGAACATTGAATGAAACTAATGTTTTGAATGATATTCTGGGTATATTGAATGAAACTTGAATTATCTTAGGGTTGGAATTAGGATTCATTCAGTGATAACAACATGAGCCTATTCCATTCTATTCCCATTCTATTTCCTAACTGGTCAGAAATTGCAGAAGTGCTTCTACATCCTGCGGAGAATGAGGAGAGCCCACCTGCCCCCACCCATCCTCCCCACCTTCTACAGAAGCACCATAGAGCGCGTTCTGACCAGCTGTCTTACTGTGTGGAGTGGAGGTTGCCCTGCCTCAGACTGGAAGAACATGAGAAGAGTGTTGAGAACTGCAGAGAGGAATACTGGGATTCCTCTTCCCTCCATAAAAGATATTTAATCCCAGCGCTGCATGTCCTGAGCTCGTAATATCATCAGCGACCCCTCACATCCCCCACCGTGGGCTGTTCTCCCTGCTCCTGGAAAGAGGCTTTGTAGCATTCAATGCAGGACCAGAATCTTCCTCATTGCCTTAAGACTGTTGAACTGTTGAAACTCTAAATTAAGTCAAAAACTGAGAGACTGCATTACACTGTAAACATCATATTTGCACTTCATGGCCAATTTTCAAATCCCTTTCAATAGAACTCAACCTAGTGTTCTTCTGCATTTTGCACCATATTTATTTATTTATTTTGCACTGTTCTGAACCTTCATATCAATGACTTTTGCACAGTGTCTTTAAACTGGTTTTCCTTCTACCGTACTCTGTTTACATTTTCATCACTGCTGCACTATATAAATTGAAATGTTTATTCCACTGCTAAGCTGTTCATTCACTGATGGGAAGCTGTATGCATCGAAAGTTCATTTTGTATACAACATGACAATAGTTTGTCAAAGTCTAGGTATGGAACTAGTAACCACTAATAATGGCCATTATTTTGGATTATATCATCCAAAACTACTGCAAACCTCCACTTATTATGTGCTGTGCAATGGAAGACTGAGGAGGAGCCCCATGAGATGAATCACAGGTCCTACCTGTTTGTAAAACGTCTTTATTCTTCTTCTTCACATGCAGACAAGTGATAGCACCTAAATAGAATAGATTGATCCACTACGTACCATTTTAAGCTATACACTAGTTTTTCCTGTAACATTATCATGGTTACAACAGGCTATGGCAGGCATTTTGATATGTATTAGTTTAACTGAATATGTATTTAGGATATCATAAATACATTTTTACAAAATGACATCTTCAAGCAAAATGGTACATCTAAAATGGCAAAATGGCACATCTAAAATAAACATTCTGGATGTCTAGAAATGAATTTCAGATTTCCAAATTCCAATTGTTATTGGTCATCATTTTAATTTTTTTTACTATGAAGAAATGTATTTCAGATATCATAAATACATATTCATTCAAGCCAATGAATGTCGTTATGGCCTCTTAAAATGTGGGAACATTTCTACTTATATAAAACTTAATTCTTATATGTACAATTTTGTTATTTTACTCTCTTAAATTTAAGTTTCTCCTGGCAAAAGTTTAAGTTTGGATATCTGCTATTAATATTATCACTAGGAAGGTAATTTTGACGGAGAAGAATCTTATTTTAGTGATCTACAAATGGAACAATAGAGAGCAGAGTGCTTTTAATAAATGTCAAAACAGTCTGCCACAGAGGTCTGCATATAAACTCAGGCATTAACTCTAGCAGCAGTCTTCTCTTTCACCATCTTCCTCTCCTTTGCAGCTGTAGTCCTGTTTCAATAACTTTTAAATACAGTCTGAATTTATTTTTGCATTAAAATCTATAATTCCAGTGGCACGTCACACTAAAGTGGGAGCATGTAGATCTCATCAGAACGTCTGGCCATACAGTGTAAGTGCCTACACCGTGAGCTGTGAACTTGAAACCCTGATGTTTCGTACAGTTTGAGCTGTAGCTGAGTACAATGATTGAAAATATCGTACAGTGTATGTCCGGTTTCAGCCATCTTTTCCGATCTGGGTTGGATTGTTTGTTTGTCAACTTTGCTCCAAGTGTTTCCCAGCAGGAGCTACCAGTCTTGATATTGTCATTAGAAGTAGCACCTTGATTCCTAATTCTGATGGTTAGTTGTTGTTGTTAAGTTGAGTTGCTATTTAAAACCACTGTTGAGTGTTTTGAGACACTGGTAAGGTTCATTTCCTTAACAGCAATTACATCTCCAGTTTGTTCATTTTAATTTACAATACAGCCATCCTCTGTGGAAGCCTGTCAAAGTCCCGTGTGATGAAGTATTTGTGCTGACGTGGCTTTGTCATTCTCTTGATCAAAAAGACATAAAAATGTTTAAAAAGTAGTCCAGCAACTTTTTGTAATTTTGGCTGAGAGATAAGAAGGTATAAGGTAAATGTAAGCAAGCGGGAAGCCTGTCTGTCTGTCTGCAATTAAAATAATGATGATGTTCACAAAATCTAACTTTAGTTCTTAGTGATTGCTTCACAAATGTCTATTTAGTATTGCTATATTTATGTAGTAATATTATATTTAGTAGCATTTAATACTTTAAAATTGTATGTACATAGGCAAAAATTGTTACCTATTTCAGGTGGGAAAACAGTTGACACAGTTTATAACAGAAGAAGATACAGGTTGTCACTAGGGACTAAATACTGGGAAATATCTCTTTGGCATTTAAAAAATAAATTATGTGGGAAATATTTTCACATAATAGCGTATAAATTCTAAAACAGCAAGTGGGGTGACCCAGGGATGCCAAAGTAAGCACACTGGTAAAGCCTACTTTATACAATTATTATACAATTGCCATTTCTCATATGTATAAAAAAAATACCAATATTTTCTCTCATTGAAAGAAATAGAAATTGCAAGAAGTGTTTTTTTCAGGTTCATAGTGAAGATGCTTCCTATGACTAAAAAAAAGATGAGATTTTTTTTTACTCTGAAGCTAGTAAACAAGGCTTTCTGTCTATGCCTTTAAGTGGTTTGTCAAACCATTTGTTTTTCTACTAAAGGACTAATTTGCAACGCTCCTGAACAAGGAGAGAGATTGATGTTTGGAGGCCAAACTCCATTACAACTTGAATAGGCGAGTCTGACGGAGCGTTATTCTGTCTGTTCCCAGGGTTCAGAGGGGGGCTTAAATAACTACTGAATAAATGAGAGTTAGACATCGGATACGGCAAAGGAAACTCCAATCATACAGACCTACAGCGTTGGAAAACAAAACCTGAGTGCTCCCATCTTGCAATCAACCCCGAATAACGTTGGAAATGAAAATATAGAAGGCAGTAGAGAGACGGAGCACAGTGAGTGATATGAGACAGAGAAGTAGAAAAAGGTGAACTCAAAGCTTTCTAGAAGACTTACTCAAAAAACTGGGTTTATTGACAGAAAGATCTGCATTATATTACAACAGAAACACTGACATTAGCAACTATAGATTTTTTACTCTGCTTTGCAAAAGCTTTCATATCTACACATGTTCTAACAACTTGTCACATTACAAACTTAACCTTGAGTGTGCTTCATTGGGGTGAATACTAAGTTAAGGTAGAACTTCAGAGCAAAAGGTTTTATACAAAATAGTTTATAGTTATTACAATAATTAATAAAATAATAAAATAGCAATTAGGATACATTAAATAAAATAATAATTAAAAAAAATTTAAAATAACTTTGAAACATCTTTACAAGAAAAATCTATCTGAAAGGTGTGGTGTTTGAATGTAATCAAGCTTTCAACTTAATGAAATCAATTTTATATATGTTTTAATGGGTTTATCTCTATTCCCTTTGTCCATTCATGGAGGGATATGTTTCCCTTCTTTGTAGATAAGATCAGGTTCTAAGCAACACTTCTGAGAAGAAAAATGTTCTGCCGCAGATTTTTTTCTCTTGACATATGACTGCATATGAACTAAGGATCTCTACTGTCCCTCCAGATCACTGAGCGATAAACAATTTCAACAATAAACAATTTTTGACCACTAGGTGCACGCCTAAGCACTGTATACAGACCCAAACAACAATACATTTAACTTTCTATAAAATTCAATAAAATGACATAAGAGGTCATTTGGTTATACTAATTAATGATAATATTATGATCTATCCCTCGTTTGATATTAGACTTAGAAAAACTTTATCGTCATTTTGTATGAACAGAGTGCATACACAACAAAATTCCCTTGCATATAGCTTACGACAAAAGCTGTATGCAATATTCAGATATTGATGGGATATATGATCTTCAGACTGACTGCACAAGTAATATGACCCACTTTATTGCACTAATATACTGTTTTAGTTAGTTTGATATACAATGTGAGATCTATTGTTTTCCTTGTCTCATCATTAGGATCTACAATAAAAGAGAAAACACTTAATTTTAAGACTCACCATTACTACACATAATACACACAGCAGAGGCAACTAGTGGGTCATGCTACTGACTTGAATACAAAATCTGAAAATCTAAGCACTAGTTATCGTTAGAGTTTTAGATTATTTTTCAAAAATAGTATTCTCTACTGCACTTTTGACTTCATAATACATATTTTTATTTGTCCTGCCTCTACTGTGGCTACCACAGTTCTCTTTCCGAGTATCACGATAGGGGGATCACAAGCCCGCTTGGCTGTATTACACAATGTTACCTGTGGTTAGGCTCGGCTACTTTTCTCACCTAGCAATACTAGAACTTCAACACAGCTGAAGTTATAGTCTTGCAAATAACAGCAACACAAATCTAATCTAATTTTAATACAAACAAACATAAAAAATTTACCTTCATGCTGTTACTTACTTAAGATTTGTGAATTCACAAACTCCGGAAAACATCTCGCCAGAAGTCAACAGGGGTATTAGCCTCGATCCTGAATGATTTGGACCAATGTAAGGGCAGTGATACATATGTGATGTCAATGTGTCAATTAAAGATAGCGGCATCACTTTTTAGCTTTACCCTCCATTTCTTTTTGAAAATTGACCCAATCAGCTTAAATGATTTTACTGGATCTCCCTTTGAAAACACTTTTAAAGAATGCTTTCCAGATGGATGTGTAGAATTCAAATTGAACTAAACATAACAATCTGGCTCAAGCCAAGTTAGTTACTCAACAGTCCAGGAAGAGAAAACCAGTTGTAAAACTAGAGCTGCTTCTGTTGTTGAAGTGCAGATTAATCCTTGTTTTGTCCCTTTTCTTCTGACAACTTCTTTGTCAAAGACTGTTGCTTTTTCCTTGGCAATTAGTCCTTAATGTCTTCAGGTGAACGTTTTGGTGTGCTTCATGTACTCTCTACCATTTTGCTCCTATGCTAATCAGTAGCTGTTCACATGCGGGTGTATGATCAAGCATGCATATGGTCTCAGGGCTGGCCCTGCTATGTGAAAAAGAGACCTGAGAAAAACACAGAGGACATGCAATGTGAAGTCTTCTCATCTAAAAACATATATTTAGAACTTCACAAAAATAATTTGAGTTGTTTATATCTAAAATAAATAAGATTTGCTTATTGCTCCTGTAGCCCTTTAACTGGGTTTTCAACCCCCAGCCTGCATTCCACTGAGAAAATGGTAAATCACTTGGTTGACTAGGCACTCAAAGGGTTAAGGTGGATAGCGTTGTCCTGGTAGAGTTGCAGTTGTGGCCTCTCTCTGTCACGTCTGGGTAATGAACTGACCACAATAAGTTTAGGATATTGTTTTACAAAATAAAAATCTATTAGAAACTTTCCTAAAACTTCATTACTGGTATGTCTGCAATGTTCTGTGGTTTTCTCTATGCTACACTAGTCCGCCCCTCACCCACTAAACGTCCCCACTTCAATTAAATTAAGCAATCAGGTACGGTGTGAGCCTCCATTTGCATAATTCCTGTGTGGGGAATCGCAGTGGGGGGAAGTTATTCAACTCCAGCTGATGCAAACAGTGGTTTCATGTTTTTTTTTTTTTTTTTTTTAACAAATGTGTTGAAAGGTTCATTCTGTGGTCATGGAAAAATGTTAGCCTCTTTAAGAAGAGTCTGATCATTGGCATGCAAAATGAACCGCTCTCTGTTTTTGGATGGCCAGTGTTAATCCTTGCTTTATACCTTTCCTTATTTTACAACTTCTTAGTCAAAGAATTGCTTTTTCTCTGACAATGGAAAAACTACAAAATTTGTTTTGGAAAATGTCGAAGACAATGATTATGTAAAAAATAATTAGCAATTGATAAGCTCTCTACCTGGAGCCATTTTAGAAACAAAATACTTCCGTGAGTTGATCCATGAGGTTGATTATGTTCCTAACAGAGCTCTTCACTCTCAATCTGCAGGTTTACTAGTGGTTCCTAGAATTTCTAAAAGTAGAATGGGAGGCAGATCTTTTAGTTATCAGGCTCCTCTCCTGTGGAACCAACTACCAGTTTTAGTACGTGAGGCAGACACCCTGTCTACTTTTAAGGCTAGGCTTAAAACTTTCCTTTTTGATAAAGCTTATAGTTAGAGTGGCTCGGGTTATCCTGAGCTATCTCTATAGTTATGCTGCTATAGGTTTAGACTGCTGGAGGACATAGGGACCCCTATTTCATCATTCTGCTCCATTCTCTCTCTATTCTCCTATTCTGCAGAATCTGTTAATTCTATCTCTAACATTATGCTCGCTCTGCTTTTTGTCTCATAGTACTGTAGCTTTCTGACATTTGTTACTGTTTGGCTGGGACACCATCCTGGAGAGAAGTGTCGGCTGTGCTGCCATCAACCCCTTTGTTTGTAGATGTTGGAGATTGGCCTGTTTTCCAGTGTTGTCCTGTTTCTCTGGCTGTGGCTGCCTGGATGTCCTCTCTTCATCCTCTGACATGGAAGTTTGCCCGGAGCTCGTCTGCCTGGCTGTGTGTTTCCTGTGTTTCGCCTTTTACAGCTGCTTTTTGTATCTCTGCTTCTGTCTCCTTGAACCCCAGTTGGCCTCGGCAGATGGACGCTCACACTGAGCCTGGTTCTGCTGGAGGTTTTTTCCTGTTAAAAGGGAGTTTTTGCTCTCCACTGTCGCTACAAGCATGCTCAGTGTGAGGGATTGCATTCCAGTCAATGAGTTGATGCAATCGACTGGTTTTCCTTGGATATAAATTTTGAATCAATTTGACTGGATGATCTGGTTGAACTGTAAAGTGCCTTGAGATGACATGTGTTGTCAATCGGCGCTATAGAAATAAACTGAAATGAACTGAATTGATATATTATTCAGAGTAATACTGTAATACAGCGCAATACTAATATGATCATTACCTACTGCAGAGTAGACTTGTGTTGCCATCCATAATACTAATTTTTGTTTCTCCTGCCTCTGCTGTGGCTACCAAACATATTTATTTCACTCTCCACCTCATTCACCAACACATCAAATTTTGCCCTTTTTAATCTCTTCACCGTTAAAAACATTGGTGGCTAATTTGAATTCACAGTGACTCTCCTGTGGTGTTTGCATTGGCCAGTTAGAGTTATTGTAGGCATGTTGAGGGCCAAAAACGAGTTGGACTCATGTGCTGGCAATTGTGTGTAAATGTGTGATTTATTAAGGATCCTAAGCATATTCTATGACACGTTGACTTTCGACCTTTTACCACATTTCAGGCTTCCAAGACACAAAGATATCCATTTTTTATTCTTTGTGAAGAATCAACAAGTGGGAAACAATCATGAAGTATAATTGAACTTCTTTGATATTTCAAACTTTTTTAACTAATAAAAAAAGAAAAGAAAAGTGGGGCTTGCACAATTAATAGTCCCCTTTATTTTCAGAGCAGCAAACTCTCCCCAGAACTTTATTGAGGATCCCAGAATGATCCTATGTTTCCTAAATGACTGATGAAGATAATGTTAGGACCCGGGGCCTTGCCCACCAGAGGGCGCCGTGGATCTATTCCTGGGGAGCTTGGGTTCAGCGTTGACAGCTGTTCCCCATCAGCTGATTAGGAGCTCTCCCTATATTAGCTGTAGAGGAGCTCCACTCGGAGCCGGATTTTTGCCCTTTCTGTGCCACCCTGCCTGTTCCTGACTCTGTGAACCTGTAACCTGAATCTAATCTGCTCTGTCCTTTCTGCCTTCCAGGCAGAACCCTGTTCATCCAATAAATATTGGACTTTAATCCTCCCTCTGTGTCCGTGAGTTTTGCATTTGGGCTAGTAAAACCTGCGAATCATGACTAGCCCAGCAGACATATTCCGGAGGATGTTGGAGACGAATCGCATCATTCTGGAACTATTGAGCCGTCTGGAGACCCCTGAGCCCGCTCTGTGCCGTCTGGAGACCCCTGAGCCCGCTCTGCGTCTTCCAGAGACTCCGGATGTGGAGCCACAGTCGGTGGTTTCCCCTGTTCCTGATGCGAGGCCACAGTCGGTGGTTTCCCCCGTTCCTGAAGCGGAGCGGCTGGGGACGGCCTCCTCAGCTCCTGATGTGGGGCTGCAATTGGCGGCCTCTTCAGTTCCTGATCCGGAGCGCACTCGGCGGCCTCCTGTGTTCCTGTGGAGCCACGGTCGGTGGTCTCCTCTGCTCCTGTTGTGGAGCCGCAATCGGCAGCCTCTTCAGTTCCTTATTCGGAACCACAGTCGGTGGTTTCCGGTGTTCCTGAAATGGAGCCACAGTCGGTGGCCTCCTCTGTTCCTGATCCGGAGCCGCAATCGGCAGCCTCCTGTGTTCCTGTGGAGCCACAGTCGGTGGCCTCCTCTGCTCCTGATGTGGAGCTGCAATCGGCGGCCTCTTCAGTTCCTGATTCGGAACTGCAGTGGGCGGCCCTGTCTGAGCCTGTTGCTGAGCTGCAGAAGCAGTGACGGCGTCCTCCTCGGAGCTTCCTGCTGGAGCGGAGGCGGCGTCCTCCTCGGAGCTTCCTGCTGGAGCGGAGGCGGCGTCCTCCTCGGAGCTTCCTGCTGGAGCAGATGCGGCGTCCTCCTCGCAGCTTCCTGCTGGAGTGGGGGTGGCGTCCTCCTCCAAGGCCCCTGCAGCTTCTGAGACTCCGGTCCCGCGGCCGGCCTCCGGAACATCTGTTTCAGCTCTGTTTCCACGGCCGGCCATCTGAGACTCTGCTCTGCTGCCGGTCCCACGGCCGGCCACCTGAGACTCAGCTCTGCTGCCGGCCCCACGGCCGGCCACCTGAGACTCCGCTCTGCTGCCGGTCCCACGGCCGGCCACCTGAGACTCCGCTCTGCTGCCGGTCCCACGGCCGGCCACCTGAGACTCTGCCTTGCATCCCTGGTTCACCCGTCGCCCACCCTGGGCGAGTTATTTTTTGGGGGGTTTTTTCTTTGGGGCGTCTGGAATCCGCCCTTGAGGGGGCTACTGTTAGGATCCGGGGCCTTGCCCACCAGAGGGCGCCGTGGATCTATTCCTGTTACCTTACTTACAGTAAGTAGAAATTTTTGGCTGTTTATACTTTGCTGGAGTAATAGTTTTTTAGACAACTTTCAATTCAGTTTATTTATATCGCGTCAATTAAAAACACATGTCATCTCTAGGCACTTTACAGTTTTTACTTCTACTTTTTAATTCTACTTTCTACTCCTTACTTTTTCAAATAGACTTGTTAGGTTAGTTTAATTTAAGCTCATTTTTTATGTGGCCTGTTGGTATAAAAAAAAAAAAGAAAAGACAGAAAATGTCTTTGTGGTTGGATTCATTACTCCACAAACGTGTTTTTCACCCCATACCAAAAGAAGTAGTTTTTCAAGATGATGCAAAATTTTATTTGACACTGTTGCCATTTGTCATAAAACTTAGAACATTTATTATTAGAAGTCTATCATCCAGAATTGGAGAAAAAAATCTTTTAATAGGGTAGTGATGTGCTGTACATTTTTACTGCATTGCTTTTACTTTAATACTTTGAAAAATTGTACTTTTACACTTTAACTTGAGTAAAAAGCTTAATTTGATATTATGACTCCTACTTCTTCCTTTGAATGTTGGGATCTGGAGGCTTGTCTGCCTTTCTCCACCAGAGGGAGCCAGAGACCTTCCTCCTGAGGATGTGAGCTGACTTCTACACACCTGTTTTCCATCTGCTCATCAGGAAGCCTCTTTAAGGAGGAGAAGGCTGACATTTCCCTGCCAGAGTGTTTGCCAGTAATGGTACCAGCAAAACCTGAGCCAGCTTCTCTGAACAGTTCTCTGAATTTTTTTGAACTAGTCTGACCCTGTTTTCTTCTGCCTCTCAGATCCTGACTAATCTGGAAACCTGCCTGACCCTGGAGTAAACAATCGCTTCCTGGAACCTGCCTGTCTGTCCTCCGCCTCAGTCTCTGCCCTCAGCCTGCCGGCCAGCCTCCAGGCCCACAAGGTCCCTCCCCTGCTGATCTGATTCTCTTCTGAGCAGGTATTAATCCAAGTCACCTTAAAACTGCAGTTTCCCTGATCCACTCTAACTGATCTGTCCTCCTCTAGTGGATCCCCCCCCCCGTGACCAGTCTGACGAGCCAAGATCCTGTGCACAATTATTGTAAACTTTGTGAATAAACTATTTTACCTTTTCCCTGTCTGAAGAGTGATTCTGCATGTGGGTTAGACGCTTAGACCCAAACATGACATTGAAACCTCTGCCTGTGTGTAATCTAGTCTACATATAAATTCACCTGCATGTGATTGTCTCAGAGGTTTGTTGAAGTGCAGAGAGCATCATGAGGAACACACCAGGCAGGTCAGAGATACTGCTGTGGAGAAGTTTAAAGCCAGATTTAGATACAAAAACATTTCCCGAGCTTTAAACACCCCAAGAAGCACTGTGCAAGCAATAATATTAAAATGGAAATAAAAGGTCATGAGGCCCATGATCACTCTGGATGAACTGCAGAGGTAGGAGACTCTTTCCATAGGAAAACAATCAGTCGTATACTGAACAGATCTGGCTTTTATGGAAGAAACCCATTGGGACTGGTTTTCTTCAACAGGGACATGGAAAATGGTTACAATTGATAGCAGGATAGATGGAGCCAAATACAGGAGCATTCTGGAAGAAAACCTGTTGGAGTCTGCAGAAGATCTGAGACGGGAATGGAGATTTATCTTCCAAAAAGGCAATGATCTAAAGCATCAAGCAATATACAATGGAATAATTCACAAACATAATTAAATGTTAGAACGGCCTAATTAAAGTCGAGACCTGAATCCAACCGAGAATCTCTGGAAAGAACTGACTACTGCTGTTCACAAACACTCTCCAGCCTCTAAACTGATAGAGACCCCAAGCAACTTGCAGTTGTAATTGCAGAAAAACGTGGCACTACAAACTATTAACTCAAGGGGATGAATCATTTTGCACACCAGCTTTTTTCATTTTTTGGTCAAAAAAACTTTAAAATATCCAGTAAAATTTTTATTCACTTCATGATTTAATCCCACATGTTGTTGACTCTCAAAATATTACACTTTTATATCGCCCAAAATGTGGCAAAAGGTTGAAAAGTTCGAGGGGACTAAACACTTTCTTAAGACAATGTAACAAAGCCAGGATTCATTGGCCTAAAATTATGAGTGGATTAAGGAGCATAATTTTCACCTATGGACAATATGGATTGACCACCGTAACCCTATAGATTATATTTCAGAAGGCTTTGTCCAGTGGACAGACTTTCCCATTATCCATCATTTTAGTGTAAAATTAATCCAACACTGGATGAAAATAAATATTGTGACATCGCAAAAGCTTAGTGAAACAATGCTACAGCAAATATGAGCTATAATGAAAACTAAAGGCAGCTTAAGGACATTTTCACAACTTTAGCGTGTTTTTAAAGAGAGAGTTTCTATTGGTCAGCATATTTTCTTTTCTTTTGTGAAAATAAGTGCCAACTGGTTTAAGTTTTATGGTGAAGGCAGAGCAGGGTGGCTATTTGTACCAGGGCATCATTGTGTTGAAGTGCAACTTGACTCTTTCTTCCATGTACATAGATCAAAGTATCTTTTTAGTAAAGTTGGATGTTGTATTTTGTCACCAAATGATGGTAGTCCCATAAAGGTATAGTGGAGGATGTTCTTTTTCCTGGTGGATCATCCAAATAAGTGGTCCTCCTAATTGTCAACCATCCTGGTGATATGTTTACATAAGGCTGTCCTACGTGCTCGTCCCCATTTTCACTTACTGTAGCAGTGGTGAGTCTGACATAGTGGGAAAATTGCAAATCTCCCTTTGGAAAGTCAGCTTGTATGAGCAATGCAAACAGCAACTTCTAAAGAGAACATGCACGAGGAGAAACGGGCTTGTGCATGCTCCTTCACGTTTAATAGTTGTTCCCTCCCGGGAATGGGTACAGGGTTGTACGTGTGCTTTTTTTTTTTTAAAGTGAAGAGGGCAGGTCTTCTGACAAATTTGTGAAAAACCTCCACTCTACCTTTAACATTAATGCTAAATAACAGTGGTCCAAGTATGGACCCTTTTGGGATTCCACTAAGGTCCCAGCTGTAGAGATTTTTTTTCCTTTCTCGAGCATATTGTATTCTGTCTGAAAGATAAGTTTATAATAATTCCTTCATTTTAAAGTTGTCTTTACAAAGTTGAACTATGGTGCTTGAGATATAAGGACTTTATTATTTACCGTCAAAGACCTTTTGTGTCTAATTCCAAACACTGTAGTACTCTCAATACAAAAGCTATGCAGGGTTATCACATAAAACACTTTTAAATGCCTCAGAATCTCATGGGGAAACCACACAATATAAAGTGGCCAACTATTTATAAGCTCACACTTTGTGAGCGCTACCCAAAGGTGTTTAAAAATACTGCTGATTTTAGGAATTGACAGGGCTATTCATCCCTTGAATGGCTTATTATAATTTTTACATTATCCCTAAAAAGGCTTTGTGTTGTAGCTGGGCACAGCATCCTTTTCAGCCGCCTTTGAATGTGTTTGAACAGCTACGCAACAATCTTAAAGGTGGCTTGTATTTTCTAAGATCACTGCCTGCTGGTTGGCCTTCCTCCATTTGTGCACTTTCTTTCCCTGGTAAACAGCAAATAAAGCTGGCATTGCAATGTAAAAGAAAAATATGACTCACCAGGCAAAGCAACCTTGCTCTATGGTCGAGATGTGACGCATTAGACCCTTTTTAGTGGTGTGAATAGTTGAAAAAGGTGAACATGGCTGTTTTTACTCCTCACCAGGTCTGATGTCCAGCATCTGTTTCATACATTGTTCATAGACAAGCACTAAGACACAGAAACAAATAGATGTGTCGGCTAGAGCTGCTTTGATCAGAGTGATGCTGGCAGAGTCAGATATACTTTTTCCAGTTTGTTTTCAATGAGGAATTATTAAATGTTACTCAATATTTGTCATAAAACCTTTTACTATAGCTATCTTTTGAATCCATTCATATAGTTGTATCTGATCCAAGACGCAATAATGAAGGTTAATAAGAAGACATGATGTGCATGTCACAGTCTTGGTTTTGTTATGTTTATTTAGAGTATTCAGTCTTACTTTGCTCCTTGTTTTCTAGATTTATTGGTTTAATTCCAGTTTTGTATTTCTAGATTTATATTAGTTCTCATGTTTTTCTGTTGTCCTCTTTTGCCCTCTTGTGTGTGTATGTTCCTTTCCCCTTGGCTCCCTCATTGTCTCCTCTCACACCTGCTCCTTGTCTGCTCGTTAGCCCTCCCTTTGTCTCTCTCTGCTATATATGCTCTCCCTCTGCACTCACTCTTTGTTGGTTCCTTGTCTTTGCTGTCCTCCCATGCTGTTGTCCACGTTCCTCGTCTCTCCCTGGCTCCTCGTGTTTGGTTTCCCCCAGATGTCTCCATAGTTCTGGTTTGCTTTGATTATTAGTTGGATTTTTGCATTCCTGCCTTTGTTACTGTTTTTTGCCCCATTAAACTCCCAAGAAATCTCCTCAGCCTCTCTGCCTCTGCATTTGGGTCTTCTACCACAACCAAACCCTGACAATAGGAACCAACCACAATGGACCCAGCAGAGCCCAGTCTGGACACCCTGAGGAACTTTTTCCTCAATCTAGGCAATACTCTGGACTCAATATCCAACCTCACACCGCCTTGGAAGAGGGTGAGTGCAACTAGCCAACTTAAACAGATTCTCCTCTCAAACTCCACACTCATTTCTCCCCCAGTGTTATCTGAACTGTTTGAAGAGTTGGATGGGAACCACCAAGCAGCCAGCGCCCAGCTCTTCAGCAGACCTCCACCACCCAAACCATCTCTTCATCTCCTTCCTACTCTGCTCTCAATCGCCTCCAGTCCGGTTCCTCCACCTTCACCAGCTGTTGGTCCCCCCATGCCGTCAGCCTCCTCCAGGCGTAAGCGCCGCCGCGGGAAGAAATCCACTCCCTCTCCGGCGGGTCAGCCTGACGCCTCCACTCCCACTCCCTCTCCGGTGGGTCAGCCTGACGCCTCCACTCCCTCTCCGGTGGGTCAGCCTGACGCCTCCACTCCCTCTCCGGTGGGTCAGCCTGACGCCTCCACTCCCTCTCCGGTGTGTCAGCCTGACGCCTCCACTCCCTCTCCGGCGGGTCAGCCTGACGCCTGCTTCAATCACACTCTTCTTCAGGTCAGTTTCCCCTATGGCCTTGGCCGTCACCTCCATGACCAGCAGTTAGCTCCTCGAGTTAGAGGTTTAAATTCAGTCACCATGATTACACCCACTGCAGTCAGAGCACCACATATTGAGGAGTCCGAGTTATGGGACTACTTCTATGGGCAAAGGGAGGATCTATTCCCTTTCCTTCCACCTCCATCAGTTCCCTGTCAGCCAGCACATCCCAAGCCCTTCAGCGGGCCAGTTTCCCCAGCTCCAGAGCCCATTAGAGGGCCAGTTTCCCCAGCTCCAGAGCCCATTAGAGGGCCGGTTTCCCTAGCTCCAGAGCCCATTAGAGGGCCGGTTTCCCTAGCTCCAGAGCCCATTAGAGGGCCGGTTTCCCTAGCTCCAGAGCCCATTAGAGGGCCGGTTTCCCTAGCTCCAGAGCCCATTAGAGGGCCGGTTTCCCTAGCTCCAGAGCCCATTAGAGGGCCGGTTTCCCCAGTACCTGAGCCCATTAGAGGGCCAGTTTCCCCAGCGCCAGAGACTCCTGAGCCCATTAGCGGACCGTTTAGCCTAGCGCCTGAGACCCCTGAGCCAGCCCTGAGCCGTCTTGAGTCAGCTCTGTGCCTTTTAGAAACCCCTGAGCCAGCCCTGAGCCGTCTTGAGTCAGCTCTGTGCCTTTTAGAAACCCCTGAGTCAGCTCTGTGCCGTCTGGAGACCCCTGAGCCTGCTCTGTGCCGTCTGGAGACCCCTGAGCCTGCTCTGTGCCGTCTGGAGACCCCTGAGCCTGCTCTGTGCCGTCTGGAGACCCCTGAGCCTGCTCTGTGCCGTCTGGAGACCCCTGAGCCTGCTCTGCGCCGTCTGGAGACCCCTGAGCCTGCTCTGCGCCGTCTGGAGACCCCTGAGCCTGCTCTGCGCCGTCTGGAGACCCCTGAGCCTGCTCTGCGCCGTCTGGAGACCCCTGAGCCTGCTCTGCGCCGTCTGGAGACCCCTGAGCCTGCTCTGCGCCGTCTGGAGACCCCTGAGCCTGCTCTGCGCCGTCTGGAGACCCCTGAGCCTGCTCTGCGCCGTCTGGAGACCCCTGAGCCTGCTCTGCGCCGTCTGGAGACCCCTGAGCCTGCTCTGTGCCGTCTGGAGACCCCTGAGCCTGCTCTGTGCCGTCTGGAGACCCCTGAGCCTGCTCTGTGCCGTCTGGAGACCCCTGAGCCTGCTCTGTGCCGTCTGGAGACCCCTGAGCCTCTGGGGGTGTTCCTGAGCCGCAGTCGGCGGCCACCTCAGAGCCTGTTCCTGAGCCGCAGTCGGCGGCCACCTCAGAGCCTGTTTCTGAGCCGCAGTCCGCGGCCACCTCAGAGCCTGTTTCTGAGCCGCAGTCCGCGGTCCCCTCAGAGACTGTTGCTGAGCTGCTGAAACTGAGACGGCGTCCCCCAAGGTTCCTGCGTCTGAGATGGCGTCGCCGTCCTCCAAGGTTCCTGCGGCTGCGTCTGAGACTGCGTCGCCGTCCTCCAGAGAACCCTGACAGTGCAAACTTGAGAGAACGTGTTTATTTCTTGTTCAACCCAGATTCTACTTTTTCACTCAGGTAATTTCAGGTCTTACAGGGTTTCTTTCATGTTGTACTCATAATTTCTGGTTTGCTATTTTGTGATTATTTTGTGGGCTTTCGTGCTTTTGGCTTTTTATGGATTGATTTGAATTCTGTTTTAAGTTGTAATCCTCAACCAAAGCCTTTGGCTCTCTCTCTCTTTTTTCCCCCACAAACTCTGCAGAGAATGGAATTTTTACATTTAAATATTTTCCAAAAGGTCTTCCAGCAATCCAGAAAACAATCTGTAGATGATCAATGGCCTTTGCAGGATGAAGGAGCACTCTATCACAGGAAGAAATTGAAAATTGTCCCAATGCCAGAACCTTAATATCTAAACAATGTTGAATGGTCAAGGGATGAAAGACAAACATTTCACTTAAAAACTGATGCATTTGTCCTCAGTTGTCCTTCTGTTTTAAAATGTCCCAGACGGACTGTGAGGCTTAATTTATTTAGATTATCCAAAATATTTACAAACTTATTTTGTTATGATCTTAAGGTTACAAACTCTTTATTCTTACTGTCTGTTTAAGAAGTAAAGTTCACTAAAATCTTCCATTTTTATTACTGCTCTCCTAATGTTCAAACACAGTTTTCTAGAAATCTCTCTCAGAAGAGATGACAAAATCTATTGTTGCTAAGTTACTTTCATATAAGGCCATTTCCTGGCATATAGAAGTCAGTGGCAGATAGAGTTAAATGAACAGGCTGTTTACAAAGAGAGGGGCCAGGAAAAGCAGATGTGATTCTGGTCCTGCTGAAAGCATCAAGTGTGGCTTCAATCAGACTTAACTGATCTGACATAATAACAAACAGACACAGGAATCTGGCCAATGTTCCTTTTAATATGCAACCAGCATGAAAACACATGTTCATAATAAAATAACATCACAGTAAAATGTTGCTTTGTAAACAGAAGCTGAAGTAAACATTAATGACAGAGTTGCATTGTTTGGTTCTACTTCATTTTACAGAGGTCACCCCTTAAATTTGTGCTAATGCATAACAAATGTAAAGCTGACAGATGCTGTGAGCAGGATGTGTTTTTTTGGGAGGCACTCTTCCTTTCTACCGATGTTGTTTTTGGCAGCCTTTCAAGCTGCGCTTTTAGTTTTTTTTGGACGAAAATGCTTATCAGTTTTGGTCTTAATTAAGTCATTTTATAAGGAGGGAGAGGCAGAGCGCCAGATTGGGAGAGGCGGTGGTGAACTCTTATGCTACGTTCACACCGCACTTGCTTTGAGCAGCAGAAGCACCTGGTTTACCTGCAAAATCTATGGTTTACGTGTATCAAAGTGCATCAAAAGGTCCTGCAGTGAGTCTAGAGCAGCAGTAGCAGCACATTTAGATGCATCTGAGCGGCTTAAGCAGCGCCTCATGAGCTTCTGAGCATCTGAGGCTTGTCACATGCTGTACAAGCAGCAGATTCTGGAGTTTGAAATTGAACTTTTGCTGCTTGAAGCACCACATCAACCAATCAGAGAAATTATCTGGGAGTTGGCAGGGAGACAGAGACAACGCTGCTGGTGGAGATCGCTCTGATCACTCCTCTAAAACGGTTTATTAATGCCAAAATAAACATAAAATGATGATACCTGCTGGCAAAATATGTTTGCTTTTGTTATTCTGGTGCTTGTAGTTTGTGCCACTTACCTGAAAAACATCTACTTCCAGCTGACAGGAATGGTAGAGGAAAACCCGCAAGAGGCGGCTGCTGCTGGGGATTCCCAGTGACAGAGCACTGTGGGGGGTCTGCATGCCTCTCACGATGTTTTGAGGTGGATCTTCTTGCATATATTAAAACAAAATTTTACCTACTGATCACAGCAAATATAGCAAAGCAGCTCTCTGCCATTGAACACAGGGGCTGCAGAAGAATCGGATGCATCTTTACACACTTTACTGAACGCGCTTCATGAGCCTGAAAGATGCTCTTTAGGCACGTCTGACCTGAATGTGGACGAGCATCAAAAATGAAGCAGCAGGCTTTTTTTTGCTGCCGAAATCGCATCTGGTGTGAACGTAGCATAAGGCTAACTGCAGAAGACTGAAGGGTAAAGTGCACCAAAGTTGGGAGAGGCATCTGCCTGTTCTCTTTCCTGGATCCATTTGCTGTCAGTCCCAGCCCCAGTAAAGAGAGAGAACAAGCAAGCACTATCTTGCAACCTCAGATTCTGGAGGTACTCATGCTGTCTTGGAAATATTCAACCACTTACCGTAAACCCACTTTAACTTATTTCACTAAATTCCACCCTGCTTGTTTCTCCTCTCTCATCCCTGCAGCTGTAAGCCGATGCAGTTGCCAGATCCTCCCTGAACGCCTTTCCTTCTGGTTAAATAAACTATTTCAATTATTTATTTTCTCTGAGGTTGCTGCCTCTGTTTTACACCACATTATGACACGTGAGCATTCATTGTTACTGTATGTGGACGCTTTTTTAAAAGATCACGTTTTTCAGTAAGAAGTTGTTGAGGAAGAGATGTTTTCTATACTTTTGCACCTCCACTAATTCTATTCTTCTGGACACATTATTAGATAAACCTCAGAATTTCCACACAACCTTAAAGCTTCAAACCAAAGAAGAAAAGTTTCAACCTTTTTTAAACTTTTTAATGAAATTACTGCTAATACACCATAAAAAAAACATCTTATTTTACCTCAATGAGAAAAAAACAGTTCAATGCTGGATTTTCACCCATTTTCCTCATATTATAGGTCAGGTTGCTCTTAGAGCAGCACAGCTTTAATTAGACTAGCTCTACTACTAAAACTATTTCTTCTCTTCTGCTTTATTCTTCATAACGGTCTCCCTATATAGGTCACTGTCATCTCTATAGATCCTCCAGATATTGAAAGATTATTTTCTGCATTCATGTTCCCATTTACTGTTAGAAGACTCTTATGCCTTATGCTAAAAAGCATTCCCATACTGTGATGCTGATACCGCCATGCTTCACAGTAGAGAGAGTGTGTTTCACCTTCTTCACTTGGTGTTACACAAACAGGATGCATAGTCGGTAACAAAGAATCTATTTTTTTCAGCATCCAAACAAAAGTTTTTGTTTGTTGGTTGAATATGTCATTTTTTAAATGGGAATTAAAATAATAGTCACTGCATGTAGTCATTGTTACTGACTTTGTTCCCAGATTAGGCTTTTTTGAAAAGGCGGCTAATTTTTGAAAAATGTAGCAATTTGCATCACTAATCATGATGAATTTTCAAGCCCAGCTTTCTGACCTGGTTATACTAGTTTTAGCAGATTTATCTTAAGAGCTACACAGAGATTAAATGAAAGCCTGCTGGAAGCTCTCCATAATATTAGGAGTCAATCCAATGTCAAACTGAGGGAGAGATCAGGACAAACACAAAATGATATATCATGAACTTTTTAAAATAATCGTGCACCTCAGTTTTACTTTATAGCTTTGATATATTTTTATATATATATATATATATATATATATATTTTTTTTTTTTAAGTGTTCCAGGACAGAAGTTTAACTTATTTGCAGAAAAATCAGCCTTTGTCTTATTTACTCTCTCTGTGTTGAAGAAGCCTTGTCAAGGAACCTTATAAAAAGTTTTGCATGATCAGCAGACATGAGGATTGTTCTGTGCCATCTTTCATCATTACATATTACCAAGGTGGAAACTTGAACGATGGTCATTATAATAAAGATTACATACTGTTTAATTTCTTCTGCCTCTATAGGAATGAGCATAAAAATATCAGTAATAAGACTGTGCACTGATGTCCACCAACTGGTCGGCCAGAACTGAATAATTCTGCAGCTTTAGCTCCACCAGTAAATACCACCTTTCATATTGCATTCCGAGCGTTACTTGTGTCTTACCCTCTCGACATCCAAATTCTTGCCCTTTTTCACTCTTGATGCTAGACTTTTCCTCTTTCTTTCATCACTTGGCTGCATTGCTTCTCCCATAAACATAATATACGTCTATGACTGCCTTAATTATTTAAGGTAGGCATGTGCAACATTTTATCTCCATGGATTTAATTAAATTCAGTTCCAAAATGTGGCATTAATTCTGAAGGAATTAATCTGTGGACGTTTGTCTTGCATCAGATCTGGAGAAGCCTTTCACTGAAGACATTCTGTTGGTGTTAAACAATCTTCTCAAGAGGATGTTTACAGTTTTGCATGATGTTCTTCCTTGTATGAAGATTTCTCAGTGTGAAATCATCAGTGGAAGTTCTGAAAAAGTTCATAGAACAGAGCCAGCCTTCTTTATCACCTTTTTGAGCTTCTTTGAGTCAAATTATCTGATGCTGTGAACTCAGCAGATGATGGCAGAAGACATCTGACTCTCCACAGCAGACTTAAAAAGGATATGCTCATATTGCTGCAAACACTGACATATATATATATATATATATATATATATATATATATATATATATATATATATATATATATATATATATATATATATATATATATATATATATATATATATATATATATATATATATATATATATATATAGGAGGTACAGTCTGTTCTGTCCGTTCTTATAGACAACTATACAGTTGCACACAGATGTGTTTTTTTTTCCAGATGAACACCAAGGGATTCACACTCCTCCAACACCTCCACTTCTTTCACTGTGACATTCATTTTTGTTTTTCCTAATATTTACAATCATCTCCATTGTTTTGTTCTAAATCAGAGCCAGAGCAGTAATAGTATACGCACATGACATCTAATGACTCACATTTGTAATAGATAAAAAAAAATGTGAAAAGATTCTGCTAAATGCAACAGATTCAAATAAAGAAGTGATTCAGTTCTTTTAATGGTGGATTGTATTAAAAGATACATATTTGCAAAAAATACAAACAGCCCAAAGGTGTAATAGAAGCTTCAAGGCGAAGGATGCACAGCTCTGTAGTTAATTATTAATAAAAAAAAACAAATAGTTATTTTGTTTCTCTAACCTTGGCTGTCATTTCAACTTACCACAGGTATCAATGACTCTCTTCTTCAGGATAGAATACATATGAAGTTGATTATCTAGTTGGTTTTACATTGTTAAAAAAATTAATTTTTAATAATTATTAATAAAAAATCTGAATGTAAATTCTTTTTTTTGTTAATGCATTAACCTTTTAGTGCACAAAACTGTGAAAAACTGTAAGCCTATCTCAGCAATTCATAAAGTGAGAATATAAAGTAGGCAAAATAGTCATGTTGTCTACACTGTAAAAGTGCGGAAAGCCTGAGTTCCTTTAAATCAAGACTAAAAACACATTTGTTTAGGGTTGCCCTCGACTGTTCTAGTTAAACAGTTCAACTAAAAAATATTTTCTTTAGTCCAACTGTTTTTAATATTCTTTTTTGTTTCTGCATTTTTTATTTTATTTTATTTATTTTTTCCTACTTGCTTTGATTCTGTTTTATCTTCCTGTATTTTAATCATGTAAAGCACTTTGCATTGTCTTTGTACTGAATTGCACTATACAAATAAATTTGCCTTGCCTTGCCTTGCCTTACCAAAAGTACTCTGAAAATATTTAAAGAAACCAGAGTTACACCAGCAGCTCATTATGGTTTGTAGAGATTGCTGTTTATGATTCAGTAATAAGAAGACATGGAATAAAATATGAATCAATTTTAGATTTGCTCTAACAGATTGATCCCGAACATCTGAAACTTACCTGGTTGACCTGGTTGCTTGGCTTTTAATCAACACCTCTATACTTTAGCCGAGCTATTCACTGTCCATTTTACAATCAATAAACTTCTTTGTTGTTATTTTTTTTTTAAACTTTCAATGGTCTGTCCCCATGCTATCTCTAATCTTCACGTTTTCTCAAATTTTCCTCTTGAGTTCTGTTTCTTTATAAAGTGCAGATTCACAACAGAGCATCTTAAGGCACTTTACAGAGACAACTTTAGTTCCATTGTCCAAGATCAAGGCCAGCAACCCAACTTCGTTTAGATGTTCGATCAAACAGTCTCATGAATCTTTACATCTAAGCATAGGACCTACTGTGTCAGACAGGCTTTCACTACCAAGTGACTTGGTGGCGATATAACTTACATGCAAAATAATGATACATGAAAAACAACTCAGTCCAACCTCCTCAACTTAACAGCAGCTTTACAAAATACTTTAGCTATGTAAATACTTTTGCAGTTTTTTGCTAGAACCCATAACTAAAACAATACTACATTTGAGTACGTATTCCTGTAAAACAATCAAGAGAAAAAGTGGCAACCTTTGTTGTTAATTGTTAACGCTGTATTTTATGCTGATGTCAATGCTGTGTTAATATTAGCATATACAAACAATTTTTGCAACCGCTATATGTTCCTAGTTTTCAGAAAATATCAAGGTTTTAAAATTGAGACTAGAGGTAATCTGTTGCAATATGAAGATCAGATGCTCTAAGCTACTATATTGATGCCTCATTAATTCTGTTTGGCAACAGCTCCCCCTGCAGACGTCCTTCTACATGTCTGGATTAGATGGCATTGCTTCGCTGCACCTGAAATGTCCATGAATAGCAGTAAGAACCTCACTATAGGGATGCAACCAGGGAATTCTAAATAGAGCTTACTCACAGAAAAAGAAGGATTTTCATATTAAATCCGAAATGTTTATATTGTTACTACAGTTTTTGCTTAGCTACTACTGTGAGTGTTTTTTGATCAGAAAATTGCAATCGAAATACTCAAGGTTTTTTTATTCAATTAAGTAATTCGTTTATGATTATTTCAATGGTAGTGTTTTAATTGTAATGAATCACTGGTTTAAGTCCTATTTGTTTTAAATAATTCTCCGAATTTGTCAACAGGTTGTTTTTTCTCTAGAAGTAATATTATTGTTTTGAAATGGCACAGCAAGTGTCACAGACCTAATAAGTGAAGAAAGGGACCGAAATATTAAGGTAATGAGAAAAAGACCATTCAACCTTTAAGATTTAAAGCTTTTTATCAAAGATGAATTGTTATAAAACAGCGGTGGGCATGCAAAAAGCGAAGATGGAATTTGCTCTGATACTAAATCATTTAATTTATTGTTAAAAAGGGGAACACATTTATGTTTTTATCAACAGTCAGCCTTTGGAAATCTGTTTAGCAGGTACAAATACTTTACACTTAGCCAGCATTTCTGCAATAATATATATCTTCTGTTTTTCTGATGTAATACTCCAATACCAAATGCCATGTTTTTTTTTTTTTTGCAGTAAACAGAAACTCACCCTAATGAAGGAAAATACTACAATGAATTGAATCAGCATGTGTGTAATTGATCTTTATTGTTTTAATTACTTAAATAAAATGACTTTTCAAAAGCATATTTTTTTTTGGAATGTACATTTTTAATTAAATGTGAAGAGTCATTGAAATGTTGCTTAAATTTTTTCCCCTGTTTTACATCATTCAATTATTCTAAGAAATTCCCGGCAAACTTTCTATCAGAAAATAAATTATTGGTTGACTAAAAATTGGCTTAACAATAGAAACACTTCTTGCTTGTATTAATACTGTGTCTGCATATGTGCAATGATGAAGAAATGTGGAAGGTCTAGTTGATTACCAATTTGCACTGCATTTAAATTACTCGTCAATCAGTGTTTACACCTTGTAAGGAGAGATCTGGGTCTCTGTGAGACACCAATAGAAACCCCTTAAGGTTACCCTCATTCCTCCAAACAATCACAATCACCAAGGTCTGATGTAAGTGCTTGAAAATCCAAGCTCAGTTTAATGATTTCTTATTTTTATATATATAATCATATATTATTCCTACAAATACATAGTTTTCAGCACTTTGAAAAACGTTCACTTTCCTTAGTAAACTAAGGAAGCTAGAAATATCCTACAGTGAAAAAAAGACAAAACATAGTTGACAAAAACAAACAAATCAGATGTGAAAACTAAAAAAAAAAAAAAAAAAGAACAACATCCTGTACAAACACGATGGTCCAATAATTTAAGAAAATAGTGTCTCTAAAACGTTCATATTGCTTTGTATCTCCACTGGCCCGTTTCGCCCTGTGCAACACCAGGCAGTTCTGTCCGCGGCCACAAGGGGCATCAAATCCCAAATGCTGATGTTGCTCCCAGAGGTTAGGGGTCAAGCCACTGGGCGTCGCAGAGGAGAAAATCATTTGTCGCTTCAGGTGGTCCTTTCTTCTCTAGCTGTTTTGGCAGTAACAATACAAAAACGAGGGATGGTCACACTACCACATAACCGTGCTCCTCATGAAGAATGGTTTTACTGTTTGTTGTAGTTTTACCATTATTACTTTCTACAGCATTATTACTAGAGCTATCACCATCACAGATACACAGTGTGCATCATGTGTTTGCGTGTGTGGAGGGTTTGTCCAAGTCCGTGTATGTGTGTGTGTGATGGGAGAGTTCATGTTTAGTGCTCGGAGCTTGTTTTCTCCAAGGAGAAACTGGGAAGAGTCAATAGCTTGGAGCTAGGATTGGGATTTGGCGAGCCCCCATCCTGGACTGAGACCTCTCCCAGTCCCAGGTCGATCGAGTCCTTGGACTCGTTAGAGGGTGCTCTTCTTCTCAGACATGTGTCCCTGCTGGGCAAAGGAGGGGGCATTCCTAATCCCCCCAGTGCCATGCCACCGAGGCTTGGGTACAGGCCAGACTGGGTTTCAAGTTCATCAGGTGGGTCAATAGATATGCAGGGTGGGCTCATTTTCTTCTTGTGTCGGGGGGAAGGCAGGGGGGCCTTGGCGGGAATCAGCAGGTTGTCAGACTGGGATATGGAGCCAGAAGAAGTGGAGGTTGCAGTGCGCTGTGGGTAGGGGTCCCCCACAGTGCATACTTCTAAAGAGTGGCGCCGTGGATCGTCCAGCCAGGAGTAAGGGCGTGGGCGGGGCAGGAGGGTGCTACGGCCCTGTGTGTCAACACTGTGGAACCTCTTCAGCTGCCTCAAACATGGTCTCCCACTTTCCTCGCCGCCCACATCCTTCACGGCTGTGCTTTCATTTTTCATAAGTCCTCCACAGGTGATGAAGGAAACTTCTTGATCCTCTAAAGCTGCCTCCACCTGCTCTTGTTGCTGCTGCGGTGGTCTGACAGGTAAGGGGGGAGGAGGCACATGGGGGGATGAGGAAGAAGATGCAGATGTAGAGTGGAAGGCCAGGCAGTGCTGGTCATGTTGCTGAGTGTGCACGCTGCGGTGAGGCAAAGGTTTAGAGGGGGTACCCATTAGGGCAGGTACAGGGCAGAGCGCTGGATGCAGATGAGGCTGGCGATGATGCGAGAAAGAGAAGGAGCGAGAGGTGGAGGAGGTGCATGAAGGTAGGGCCGAAGCTGCAACATTCGTAAGTCCTTCACTACTCTCTTGTTCAATGGAACAAAGGGCCTCCTGAGAATCAGTGGACACTGCAGACTGAAAAACAGGACATGGAGGGGAGAGGGTGTGCAGTATTTAAGAACAAAATTGGGGTTTATGTCCAATGTAGGGGGTTGGGGGTGAGAGGAGGGAGAGCAGTTAGTGTAAGTTGATGAAGATGAGAAGCAGCAGTCTGTGTCAAAGCTCACTGTCTGGCCAGCATGTTCTCATACAGCTCCCAGTCCAGTCGATTGCTACATTCTGCTGTGAACTATATCACTGGAAAATCCAGCGCCCCCACTCTGTTGTTCTGTTTCATTAGTCCTGAGTGACATGTTTTCTTTACAGAACTTTCCCTGTGAGTCTCCTAAGAAATTGGACTGAGATATTTATCTCACCAGCAAAACTTTCTGGGTTGTTTGAGAGGGTTCAACATGAAGCCAAAAGGTTATTTTAAAGGAGGGAAGAAATTTTAGAAAACTGTAAAACATGTTGTTTATTTGCAGCACTTAGTGTTTGATGTTCAACAAATCAGATTCCTCTGATGTCTTATAGACTTAAAATCTAAATTCCAATTTGAATGCCTAGTAGTCCTGTTTACAGCTGGCAGAGACATTGAGCACTGAGACAGACAGACTAAATTACCTTCCAATCTTTGCCATTGAAAACAAAACCCTGAAAACAAAAACTGCCAGTGGTTAAAGTAAAAAAAGTCATGTTACATTTGTGCCAGATGCTACCTCTGCATTCAGCCAATCACAGGGTCTGAGGCCAATAGACAGAGACTAAACATTACATGTAAACCACTGCAGAGAAGGAATGGTTTCTAATGTCAGCTGGAATGACCTCATGAGCTCATGACTCCTACTAAACCCTGACAGATCTCAGGTAAATAATGATGCAAACTCTTATAGCCATGGCGATAAGCAAGCGAGAGTGAAGCATGCAAGAATCTCAGGGCTGAGCATTTTAAGTAGGCTATCCCTGCATTAGCCTTAAACAGTGTGACCACAGAGACACCTAGTGGTCAAAGAAAAGTGTTACAGCCTCAACAATTCAATTCAACTCCTAGTAATATGTACATTTGAGAAACGTACCCTAGGAGTGGACTACAATAATCACCCTGTAACTTATATTTTTTGTAATATTAAAATAATTAATTCTCTGGTGCTCTACTATCATATTAACATTAATACAAAATGCCCAAATGAATGTGGACAGCTCTTGCAGTTTATAAGGAATCCCCTGAGTTGTATTGTTTAAAGTATAAAAAGTTCTCTGCATTATTTATTTATTTTCTGTAGCCACCTTACACATATGTTACATTCAGTCAATCTGCTACACATCCAGGAAATGCTCTGAAATTTGATGATAAGATCAGTAAGAAAAAAAAAAGGGTGAATGAAGGATGAGTGGTTGAAAAAAGTTGGCATATGTCGATCTGTTTAGTCCTGTGTTTCTGAAAGGGGTTTCGTTTTAATGTATGTTTACCACCGTTTCAGAAACAGGAGTATCTGTGTTTGAGCAGTAGCTCAGGGTCGGGGGGTTTTTGGGCCCAACTGAGCTGAGGTCAAAGGTTAACAGATACAGCAACAATTGATGGAGAGATCAGGTCGATTTTAAAATAACAGGAAAATCATGAGGGGCACATAAGAAAAGAAAGAGGCAAGAGAGTGGATCAGTTAAAAACATACAAGCAAAGCTGTCGATGCGCATTTAGTGCCACTTTAAGAGAAGAAATGGTGAGCAGAGAGAAAAATTTGGTTTCATAATAAAAAACAAAACAAATCAACACTTGTAACAGGGATGCAGAGAACTGTTACCTAGTTGTTATACGTATAGTAACCAAATTTCATGTCAAAGACTGTATTTGACAGGAATTCCTCAGTGGATAGAGGAATCTATTTTACAACATGGATGTTTTTTCACTATTAATATTACAACAATACATTTTTTATTAACTTATTGAGAAATTTCAAAAGTACAGTACTGTGTAATAATATTATCAGTTGTTTCCTTACATCCTTAGTGACATAACAGCTTACTTTTGCCACACCTAGAATAAACTAGTTATGAGTTAAACGCCTAATATGATTATGTCAACTCTAGTCATCAGGATCTATTGTCTAATGCAACTATGAAATCCAACACTTCTCCAAAACATCTGGATCAAAAGGCTAAATTATCTCCTTAGTATGACATCAAGCTCTGCAGAGGTCAGATAATGAGCCATGCATCTGGTTTAGATGAGTTAGAAATAATCTAAATCAGAAAATCACTTTTTTTCAGTGATGCAGAAAACAGTTATGTAAGTAGTCCTATATATTCACCAAATTCTATAACAAAGATCAACAGGTCTTTTCGCAAAAATAAGAAAAACTAAACAATCTTTAGTTTAGTTGCTAACAAGCTGGCTGACTAAAAGGTCCAGCTAATAGTAAAATTGGCTCAATTTAGGTCATAGCAAATCTCTTAGTAAATCTCTAGTAACAAAATATACTTTTTTGACTGACTGAGGATTAGGCCAACATAGTCACCTGTCGACAGAGTGTGCGTCCTGTTGGAGGTTGTTGTGGAATGCTCTCAGAGTCTGAGTGGCTGTGGGAGATGGTCAGCTGCTGGGAAAACTTCTCCGGCTGAGAACGCACCGAGTCTCTGGAGCCTGTACACATAGCCAATAGGAATACAGAATTACTGCACTTCAGAGGTGTTGACCTCACTGGACATTACCTGCAGCTTTCCAAGCAAATGTCAAGTTGCATAAAGTGTAGTTAAGATCTCTACCTGATTTGGCACTGTGACTACCCGCTAAGTGCTGGGGCTCTCTTGACTGTGCTACATGCTGTGCTGAAGTTGGAGAGGAGGGGCCAAAGGGGTGTGGGGGGTAGAACATGTGGCTGTTGGGCAGAGAATTAGTGCGCCCCACTTTGTCCTTTCTTAGCTCGGGCTGTAAACATAAAGAAGAAAGTCAGGATCCTTCTAAGCTTTAATGGGATATTGCTGCTCCTTAACTCAAGCGTTTTCACAGATTCATTAGCACATTTACAGCCGTTACCTCTATGATACATCACATGCACATAAAGACCATGATTATCGGCATATACAGAGAACACAGGATCTTTAAACTTTTATGAAGCAAAATATTTTCTTTTTGTATAAAAAAACCTTTTTATAGCGTGACCCTACAGAACCACTTGATATCAACAACAGATTTTTATAGGTTCTTGCAACACATCACAGTGACGTAAACAAAATAGCTCTAAGTAGAGGAAAACTTCTATGCCAGGGTACATAAGATGGTACGGACAGAGACGCGCAGAAAAAAACTTGAAGAAGAGACGTAGACTCACATCTTAAGCACAGAGTAAAAACAAAGCTGACAGTGTAAAAGAGGAACAGAAACAGAGTAGAGTTAAAACAGAAATTGACTAATTGGCAGGTGAGGCGGTGTACTACCCTACTAGACTGGAGCAAAAAATAAGAACATTAGGCTGGAATTTTGTAATGAAAAAGAGAAATTTAGGCATATTTTTAGCTTCACCACGAACTTTCAAGGCTACTTGCTACTCCTCTACACGACTCCTTCACCTTCCACTGACATTTTATCACTACGCCAATGGAGCTCTAATATGCTGAATGTAACACTTTCTTATCCTCTATGTTTTAGTTTGGGTTTTTTGTTAATTGTTACTGTTTACTCCTGCTCTGTCTTTCCACAGTTTTTTGTTTATTTTGGATTGCAGGGAGCAGAAAAATACATCTATTCATCCTGTAAACTAATGTGTGTTATTGTGGTAAAAATGCATTGCACTGCTAAATATTCATTAGAAAGCTATAGCCATTACAAGGCACTGGTGTTTTTCTTCCAAGTCAAAGTGTACTAACTAAAAAATAGTGGAAACTAGTGCTTCGTTTAGGATTGGATTCCTAAAAGAGCTGTAGCTTAAAGCACTGTTGCTTTGTTTGTTTTCCCACTGAAAGAGTGGGTCCTTCCCAAGTAATCTAGCTTTTGCCCCACAGTACAAATTTCTTGAATCATTTGTGCTTTCACAAACATGCAACAATCCATCACCTACTGCTCCCACTTAAACCTTTTGAGTTCAACTTGAAACGGATCAGCCAATCACTTTGCAGCACTAGGGTTTAGGGTAGGATAGGCAACGTCGGTTCTCGTGTGCCACTGTCCTGCAGTTTTTGCATATATCCCTGCTCCAACACACCTGAAAGCCCACATTTCCTCCTTGGTATGTCAGTAAGTTAAGCAAAGGCCTTTCAATTAACCATTTATTTGTTTCAGGTGTGTTTAAGAAGGGATGCATGCACAATATGCAGGGCAAGGGCACTGAAGGACCAACATTGCCTACCTATGGTTTAGGGGCAAATAGCTTTAATGATAGCAAGAGCTGAAGAGCCTAAAGCTAAACCACAATAAACATAGAAGTGCAGGGCGATTTAGCCATAGCTGCTTCTATGACATAAATTTTGTCAGAATCCCCAACTTCTTCGTTAAATGATGAACAGTAAGAGCATATAAGAGTTAATTGTGTGGTCTCTAATGCCATGTTGTGCTATTTCAATTTTTAGCATGACTGTATAGAACCAAATTTTGGCCGAAAGGTTCAGCTGAATTTCCCTCCTTTGCCCAAACCGATTTGATCAGAGGAGTCCCAGATTAATAATGTGTACAGTAGAGCTTAACCTGGGTTACCTCATTAATGTTGCCTAATGTAGAGTGTAGACTGGGTGCAACAATCTAGCTCAATCTAACAGGGGCCTTCAGGCATTAAGCCTGACCAGATCCAACCAACACTGTGTGGGACTGGTCGTTGGGCCCTAATGCTCATGTTGTGCAGTTCGGGCCCACATTTTGATGGCATGCAGGTCACATGCAGGGTGTTGCAAATGAAATCAGACTCATGTACTTTCTAGTCTTACTTGGAGCAATCCAAATTTAATTTGATGTAGATGAGAAATATTCATCAGAATGACAAGTGGGGTATTTACCTAATTACCAACAATACCCATATTTCTTTCTCTTCACAAGAGAGTAGATAACAACTAAATTACTTATCTCCTATTCTATGAGAAGTGTAACCACATTTTATTTTTTCTACAAGTAAATAGACAAAGCTTGGCAAACAAAAAATACAATAAATCTTAGAGCAAGATCCTCACCTTACCAACCTCTGTGACATTGGGGCCTAATCTGGCCTGGATTTTGGTTTGGGCTTGTATTTGGGCATAAAATCTATACCCTGACCTGACCCTGACTGACAAGTGGTAAAGTAGATGGATGGACCGACGGACAGACAGACGGGTGGAAGGATGGATGAAGGGATGTCAAAATGTTCCAGTTTACAATGGGCTAAAATATATGGACAAATATAAGTAATAATCAGAAATGACTAGAGACAGATACATATATAGATAATAGTTAATGTCAGAATTTTGTGTTATGTTTTGCAAAATATATATTTTTTTAAATGTAGTATTTTGAACCAAACATATTTTTATGAAAAGGAAGCTATATGTCTCGTCAAAGCTGTCAATCTCCCCAATCTTCCCTTTTCAATATCTCACCAGCAAAAAACACAGTGAATACATGTACTGTATGTATGTATAGATGGATGGATGAACAGATGGACTGGTTATCTGCATTTGGAGAGGAGAATGATACTATAATTGAAATTAAGCTACATACTGTGTATCAATATCAACTTAATGAATATATGTAACATATATTATTATGATAATCATTATGCCAACTTAGTCATAGTATGAATGAATTCTGCTTTGAAAAGTTATATGATGACATTCTAAATGTGTGTTGTTGTAATATTTTTAATTAAGTACTGTGGTCATATTGATCAAAGTGATCATTCTGCAAGAGTCATACCTAATTTAGCACATAATTATTCAATATTTATTGTTATTAACAGAATTTTCTCTGTAAATTGCTAAAGGAATGTAAATATAAGACAAGATTATACCTAAAATAGATTAAAAAACTTTTTGGGAATAGGAGAACAGTGGCCTGTTTGTTCCACTTTAGTATCTTCCGTAAACATCAATTATTTTTGTCATTGCATGTTGAGTTTCCACCTTAATGGATGGCTATCCATTAAGGATCATTGTAAGAATTTAGTGCATAAGAACAATCTTAATTGCCAAAAACATGAGTTGCACAAAAACAGCTTAAGGCTCAGAATCAGCTGTATCCAAATGGCAATAATTTTCTGAGTATACAGAGAGCCTTCGTCAATTATTGCAGGTAGATTTTTAGGTTATGTTTCTTTTCTTGCATTTAGCTAGGGGTCGAGGATTTTTTTTTAAATTATTTGTCAAACAAATTTTTAGGAGTTTGTGTAGTAGGAGTACAAGTTGCTGTGGAAGTTCCCTGGGAAGGAGACAGTACAAGCCACTACAGGACGGAGCACGGGGAAGAGCAATGAAGAGGTGGAAAGAGAGGAACTGTCAGTACATTGCATTCCAGGGCGGTAAGAAAGAGGGGGTTAAAATCATCAGGGGCCGAGCCGTCTGTCAGAGTTAGGGACCAGGATTTCTCTGAAGCCAGAGAGAGTGCTTCCATCTCGGCTAGAGGGATCTAGACAGGAGGAGACAAAAACAACGCTAACTCCGAATGACACAGTTATAGAAACACAAATGGATAAAACCTGAAGTTCTGGAAGGGATCACGAAAAACCTAAGATCTGACAAATGATATTTAGATTTTATTGCAAGTGTCTCCCCTGGCAACACAATTCCCCCAACTATAGAAAATAAAAGTAATCATCCAGTTTTTTTTTTGTGTGTTTCAAGCAAAAAAACATCTGTGTGATATTTAACTTTCTTGATGTTCTAATAAAGAGAAGATTTATAAATATTGTAAAAAGAACCTTTGAAATTATTTATTGAATCACATGGTCAACATATGTGATATCATTAATCGTCATTATTGTAGCTTAGCGCTGTAAGTCAGTACAGAAGCAAAATTCTTTGATTATAAAGCTTCTATCCATTGAAACAAACTACACATTTCAGTCTGTGAGTCAAACACCTTGTCTATTTTCAAGACTTGATCTGAAGCCTTCCTTTTGAATAAAGCTTATAGTAAGAGGAACCATCTCTTAGAGAGCAGTGGATTTGTTCTCATGGATAGTTATAGACTTTGGTTGATGGAGGGCATAATGACCATCTTTTTTTCTTCATGCAGAGAAAAGTTTAATGTCATAACTGCTGAACAATTTTCTATTCTTCTCGTATTAAAAGTCACATACTGTATGTTCCATTTATTTGAACATCAGCAGTTATTCTCAAATAATAAACATTAGCAGAACTCAATTGTCTGTTGGATGCATTTTGTTTCAGGTAACAGAGATGCTCATATAATCTTCAGGTTTTTTTTGCTTCCATCTGTTGAATCTCACAATAGTAACTTAACTTGTTGTTTTTAAACATTTGTCGGATCTCAAAGAAGTAACTTTTTGTACAGACCAAAATATCTCAGTTAAAAAACAGGTTATTCTGTTTTTCTTGTTCCATTGTCCATTGAAAGGCTCACTATAACTGGCCAGCAGGGCATAAAGAAACCATTTTTTTATTTCAGACACTATAATTTTTTATTAGTATTTTGGACAGCAGTTAAGAAAAACAACACAAGTATTTTAAACAATCTTAAAATTCATGTGAAATAGAAAATTCTAGGTAGTTGAAAACTATAAGGATGCGCAGTGAAGGACTAAAATATGATTTGAATGCATATATGTCTAAACAAGTAGAATAAAAAAATACTTATTTTTATAAAAGTGTTGTAGAGAATAGCTCCATTCTGAAGGTGTCTGTACACATCTGCCTGATCTTAAAGAAGCATTAATGATAGAAACTAATTGAAAGAGACAGAAGCAGAACCAGAAATGGGTGAAAAACTACCCAGATCAAAAATGCTACAGAGAAGTACAACCTCTGTCATCTATTGCTGAAATTAAAGTTCATTCAAAGCTTTTTTCAGATGGGATTTTGCAGTGCTGACATAGAGTAACAGTCTAACCTTTGCCTTCAAAGGAAAGGTACAATTATGTATTATTCACTTTCATACTGCTTATTGATTGAGCTGTTTCCCTGCACTCTTGGAAGGTTTGCTCTATACTGGCCAGAGGAGCGCCTTGGGTGAGTGTTATCCCTTTGTTCTGATTGACAGGAAAAGCTGGTTATCAACTATACAGACAGGCAAAGTGTCACAGCTACAAACAGATATATTGACAGTGACAGTGAGGTGTGGAGACACAGGGAGCCATCAACCAGTGTTTCTGAGTTGACCAAACCTGACTGCAAACAAAATCTTTCCAAGAACGAATACGTTTAACAAAATGAGGGAATGTGATCTTTGCACTTATGGGAGGTGGCGGGCACTGCAGGAGGCAACACGGCTGGTAGAGAATAAATGAAAAATATTCATTGTGGAGGAATGCCAGAACAAAAATGTAGATGACTGCAGGGCTGCAAAGTAAACATTACATTGGATGCATACTTTCCCAAAGGAGTATGAGAAGCTTTATAAAGAAGTTCTACATACATATCTATGATCCTGTCAACAGTTTGGGCAAAATGACAATGTATTCATTAACAGCTTTACTTCAGAGAATTTATTTTGGAAGTTGACATTGTCAATTTTATGTTAAATAAATGGTATGTCATAATATGTAAGAAAAACAACAAAGACACTAACCATCATTGGTATTTAGTTCAGAAATTATGGTGCTAATAAGAAGCTAAATTATCTAATTAGTAACATATTTGTCTTAGATTTAATTGAAACCGTAAGACAAAAAACTGACAAAAATATTTGGAGCAGCGGCTTTAAGCTGATGGTCAAATACGAGCATAATCTTTTTTTTGCAACTTAGTGTGGGATGCATTTCTATCAGGTAAAGGGAGGCAATTGCCTCAAAATACCAGATCGACCCATAATTTGGATTCCAATTACTGCATATTACTGGGTTAACTATGTGAATCACTGTATACTTTAATAATTAAGGGAAGTTCTTCCCTTTTCTTGGATTAATTATGTTCTTTAATCAGATGATTTGGTTTCTGGCTCTAGTTAATAGTTATTTTTCTTTTTTTAAGAAAAGCATCATGCAGAACAGCAAAAGATACAGTCAGGATTAGAAATATCAAAACTTAAACTCAGATCTAGAGCAGGGCAAAAGCAAACCTAGTCCAAAGAGGGCATAATTCCTCTGCCATATAAGTTTTGGAGCACATATTTGAAATTTAATAACAAAAACTACAATTAAAAACTATTTCTTTGTTAAGCATCATGGCGAAGACAAGAAGTTGTATGTATTCATTTGTTAGGACTTATATCATACATTAAATAATAATAAATCCGGTCTACAAAGGAAGTATAATTGAAAATCGTAATATTTATTCCCAAATCTCGGTTGGACAGAGGACACGAAATGCGAAAGGCATTGCATAAAATTTAATTTTTCAAAATATTCAAGTTATCCCATGTGTATATATGCACAGGGCCTCAGTAATACTTATTGAACTATCAACCACAAAGTCAAGGTTTGGTACTCCTAAGGACTTATTTAAATGTAGGAGATTTGCTGTAAAATATTTAAAAATACACTTAGCTAACATATCCAAACTTTGTATGAAATTAAAATTACATTAGATAATTACCGCTCCCCAAAAACGGTTGATTTCACAGAAGAACACTAAAAGAGGGATGCAGGTGAATTATTAACTAAAGAATGAAAATAGAAAAAAATAAAACATTTACGTGCTTGTGTTTTGTTTTGGCTAATGGGATTTCCCTTTACTATTTGCTGTGAAGCTTTACAAGTTGTGTAATAAGCCAGTGGATGTATAGAATGGAGGAGGAGGTGAGTGATTAGAGGGTTTCTGGTGATTATTGACCTTTTTGTCTCTGCTGTGCTTGTTGGGCCTGGGGGGCAGCGCGTAGAAGTGGCAGATCGAGCCGGACAGGTTGTCCATCAAATTCAGCTCTCCCTCCATAGAGCCCTGGATGACCAGGGAGATTGAGTCAAAAAGTGCTCTCCCCTGCACAAACTGGGAAATCGGAGGGAGATTAAGAGAGAAAAGATTAAGAAAACAAAGGAAAAAAAAACGGAGGAAATGAGTGAAAGCAAAGATAGGCATATTTAGATATATACATATATAAACACAGAAAAATGAATCAATGAAATAAAATAAAGATTACAAAGAAAGGAAATAATATCATCGATCAGATATGCAATAACAAAGAACTCAAAGCAAATATTCAGACAGTAGAATTTGATGACGATTAAGACATTTAACTATTAATGCTGTAAAGACAACAATAAAAAGCATGCATGTGCTGAGCTTCAACCCCACAAGGGGCACTACAACACTGTAGATCTGCTCTTGCAGCTGATAGAAAGGAGGTTTTGGTGAAAGACTCAGAGGAGCAGAGAGAGATGGGTAGCTTCTTAAAAGGGGAAAGATAACAATCGCAAGATCTCGATTTCCTATCCCCAGAAAGTTCCCCCTGCTGTCTGGAAATAGCTGTTGAAGTGAACAACAAGACCCGTGGCTGAGCTTTCCCATGGCACTGTGACCTGTCTCTGACTGGCATGCTGCCTTCAGGGACCAGCCACATACACACACAAACACAGGCAAACTCAAACACATACGCACATGAAAGAGGAAGTGACGATAACAAAGTAGACACTAATCAGCTACATGAGTCAGAATAAGTTACATAGAGCTGAATTAAACCTCTTTAAGACAGGTGAAAATAAAAACTTAAAGAGTTAGTAGTTTTTGAAATATCTATGGTTAACAGAGTTAACTTATAGAAAATAGTAACAGTCATCCTTCTGTCATTAAGTCCCCAAAAACAGTTCTGCTTGTATCTAGGATACATTCCTGGGTCCCTGCAACGTATCTAAATGCCATAATGCTTCCTTTTCCTATTTTTTTTCTTTAGGTGGAAAGCCATTTCTTGTTAGGTGTATTATTAAGCCTTATATAATCACCTTTAATTGACACTGCAAATGTGCGTATTATTAAAGTTATTCCTCTGCATTTGCCACATTTCAGAAGCAGCTGGTAACTTTTTGCAATAACCAGCGGGTATTTCTAGACTAAGGGTCTTGCTCATTGCCATGGTATGGCAGTCTGTGTTTTGAATTAGGGATCTTGATGTAAACGCCCCCCTTTTTAAACACTGGTTCAAAATCTCCTTTATAGATAAACTTATCAAATTGTGGATTAAACAGTGCTCTATGGAGTGTCAATACTATAAAAGTCATTTTATAACCTAACTTTGCAACCCTGGTAGACAAAAGCACAGCTAGTTAAACCATTAACAGAAGTTTAATAAAACATGGAGCACAGTTGAAAACCACAAACCAGATGAAGTGAATCATGTTGCTTGTTTTAAACAGCCATTCGAAATTAATCCAACAAAATAAAATCATTCTAACGAACCAGTGCGGCTAGATTACACACAGGTGGACCCTATTCACCAACGGCATAACTTTTGAAAGCAGTTGGTTTTTCTTTATTCAGTTTAGGGATGTTAGATCAGAGAAGGTGAAATACAAATGCATGCTATCTAGCTATCTTGTGTCTTATCTGATTTCGTTTGTGTTAGTATGTCACATACAATCTCTATAAAACACTGAGGCCTGCAATTGTCAAGTCAAAAATATGAGAAGCTGAAGGATAGTTAAAATCAGGGTGTCAAATAACATAAAACTATGCAGGCGGTAGTTTCTTTGCACATTGCATTAAAGAGTAACTAAAACTTTATTTTACATCCATGTCTATCTCTGGCAATCTATGGCGCAGAGGCAGGATAAACCCTAGACAGGTCGTGAGACTGTCGCAAGGCAACACAAAGACACACAACCTTGCACAAGCACACACACTCACACCTAAGGACAATTGAGAGAAGTCAAGTAACCCAACAGTCATGTTTTTGGACTGTGAGAGAAAGCCGAGTACCCGGAGAGAACCCGTGCATGCTCAGGGAGAACATGCAAACTCCATGTAGAAAAATACAGAACCTTCTTGCTCCAAAGCAGCAGTGCTACCCACTGCTTTACTGTGCAGCCCCCAAATCTATACATATGTAAATGTTGGTAAATGTTAATATTGGGTAAAAGGATGTACCGTAAATCCTCTAATATAGGCCGGGGCTTTTATTTCACTCAGGTACATCTTGGTCCAGGCCATTATTGGAAGGAGGCCAGAATTAGAGGCAGGCCTCTATTTCTATTTGATCAAAACAAACGACCAGTGGAATGAATAAAAAACAGATTTTGTGTCTCTTTGAACCTATAAAATACTAGGTTCATTTATTGAAAAAGTACAGTTACCATAACGGTATACAGAACATTATTCAGAGATCTTCCAGCAGCTGCAATTTTTCTGAACGGCAATACAAAAAAAAAAAAAAAAAAGTGGAATCTTGGGCAAACTCACTTGCGAAACAAAGTTAAAAAAAAAAATTAATGGAAACTGCTTTGCCATCATAGCGAAATTTTATTTGAGGCAGGCTAAGTGGAAGTTGGCTACCAGTATCATATATTTCAAGGTAAATTTAGAACAACGAAGACCAACGAAAATCTGTCATTTTAACGCTGCCTGGTTACCTCCAGACCTACCCTTAATCACATTTGTCTTTCAGATCAAAACGATTGTGAAAGGCCACTATGATCTCCGTGTAAGGATGGGACTTCCCATGCTAATGGCTTGGATTTGTTAGCAAACATTGTCCCCCTGTAGTACTTGTATGTTACTATCACAAGTTGTTGAGGACTGCCCAGGAACATCGTTGGTTTTAATTATAGCCCCGGCCTGTATAAGAGTCCGGCCACTATTTAACTCCGCCGACAGCCAGACAGGCCATTATTAGAGACCCGGCCGCTAATGGAATACAGGCCAATATTAGAGAATTTACGGTACATGAGAAGTCCAGAACAAACTGTTTTGGAATTGGGTAAAAATCTCTGTCGTTTAGTCTTTAGATTTAAACTTTCCTGTTGATTCTCAGAATGTTTTGTTATTGATGGTATCTAATCAATCAGAAAAAAATGGCAGTTGTAAGACCTTGAAAAACCAAACCAACACACTCTAACACAATCACATGCCAAAAAATGAATAAATAAATTACCTCTACCTGCAGCTGTGAGTCTGAGCGAGGTTCTGCACCGCTGTCTACAGATTTTCTGGTTATATCAGGAGTGGGAGAGTTGATAGGACTTTGCCTTTCCTGCTCCATGTCTCCTCCTCCAGATGACCTGAACGGGGAATCCTCCGAGCTCAATCTGTCTATGCCAGAGGCTAGGGGGTTGAGCTGGGGCGATCTTGATGCCATTGCCTCCTCCATTTGTGCCTCCAGATTCAACTCAGCCTCCAGCTCTGCCTCCTCTTTGGCCTCTTTATTGCTCTCCTCTAAGTGCTTCATCAGAACAGCGATGACCACATTGACCAGGACAAACTGGGCAGTCAAGACAAAGGAGACGAAATAGATGGGAGAGACCACTTTGAAGTAACACGTCCCATTGTTTGGTGAACAGTCCCTCAGAGTGTCCTGCAAAAGGGTGACAAAACATAAATAAGTCCCAGGACAGTATTTTTTATGTAGTTTGATAATGCATTGATGTTAACGCAGATACAACAATATAGTTAAGTTACCCCCAAAGATGTAACCAAGAATCGTTACTTTTAACCTCCTGCCAATAGTCAGTTTCTGTTTCATCTTTGAAAAATGTTAATAATATAATTTTGAAGTCCAAATCATCAGCTTCATCACATGGCAACTACTATCACTCTCTTTAAGTCATTTTGCTTCGTATTTTTATATCTTAAACATTTAAATTTTTTCACTTCACAAGCGTAAATGTTTTGTATTTTGAGAAACACACATAGCAGTGCATAATCTTTAGGTGGATGCAGTTCTCCTTTGCTAAAATGCTGGGAAATGACAACTTGACCTGGTATGCATCAAATGGCCCTTAACTCCTGATAATAAGTCCTTGTTTCTGCTTATCTGAAATATCCTCCTCATGGCTGGTTTTCCTATGGAGTAGCTTCTGCCCTTTTTCTGGCTTTATGTCATGCTTGTGGTAAAAGAAGAGAGCCAGAGAAGGCTGCAAGAATCAGGATGAAAAACCCCAGCAGTTTTCAGACGTTTCGGTTTAAGCAAAACTTTCAGAAAACTCAGAAACACATCTGAGCAGAAACTAAAAATAATAATTGGTTCCATGTATCTGTTAATAATGGAAAATGACCATAATAGGCACATAGTAACTCTGGAGGAGTTGTAGAGATTCACAGCTTTGGTGGAAGAATCTAGGAATTTGACCTTCTATAGTTATGCTGTATACATATATGGCCTTTGCAGTCGTCTTAGGGAGAAACTATTGTTTAAAAAAATGAAGTGCCATTTGCACTTTGCTTGTTGCAAAAAAAGACAAATACAAAAAAGGGCTTTGACTCTTTGGCTATCATATATGGCAGAAATAGTACAATGCAGATCAATCATATTATAAATAGTTTGGTGAAAAGGTTTAAGGAACCTAAAACACCCTGTCACACCTTGACGATATATAGACCACTGTATGCCCGACATATGAAAAATCTGGCAAAAACGCTGGCATACGTTGGATAAGTTATGGGTACGTTTTGTATATGTATATCGACATACGGCAAGTATGTCGAGTATACCAGCGTATGCCAGACATGTACGTTACAGGTAAGTTCTCTGATCATTGACATATGTTACGAGAAAGTTACTCATAAGTCGTGGCGTCTAGCTTATCAAAAACATATGAGTAACTTCTGCATAACTTATGCTTAACTTATCAAGAACTTATCTCCAAGGTATATCAATGTATTTGACATGTTTCAGACGACTGCTGAATGTGCTTCTAACTTACAGCTTCTGTTTAATGCTGCATTGGCAGCGTTTTGGTATATAGTCATTCGCTTCTAGAATTTATTCCTCCTGGAGGAACATGTTAAGACAGTGGATAACATTTTTTTAAAGAAATTGAGAGCCATTCATTATTTTTTGCTTTTATTGTTGCCATTTATTGAGATTTAAACAAAATAAATAACTCTTCTGAGACCCCAATACTAAAAAAATGAAGACATCTGTTGCCATTTCAATGGTGACTGGTATGGTGAGAGAAAACTGCTGTTGCATTATGGGTCCACCTCCTGCGCTGCGATTCGTTCAGTCAGTTTTAGATTAGAGATAATTGAGCATTATCAGACATGTAAGTCAGTGAAATTAGTGTACAGCATGCTTTTGCATCAAGGTTGACCTTCATAATGCCATTCCAGTTGTCGCCAGTGGAAACTCTGAAGAGCAGCAGAAATGCCATCCCAAAGTTTTTAAAATTAGCGTAGCGACCCAGACCCTCACATGGATGGCTCTCATCACAGACTGCAGACAAGGACAGAGAGGAAGCCAGAAACATCAAGACAGTTAAATCCATGACTTTTCTTTGCAGTGGAACAATTATCCTCATTCTGTTTTATTAATCTGAAAGCTCTGGGACACAATTAGTAAGGTCAATGTAGTGTTTTTAACAAAGGATCCTAGAAAGCAATTAAAACCAGGTAGATTAAACCCTGAGAGTGGAGCAGGGAAGCCTCAATGCCTGCCTGTGAACACTGAGCGGTATTAAAAAATGAAGATCTTCACATCTATCTTAAGCTGTCTGTTTAAACCGTGAACGCTTCCTTACTCAGGTCGCCAAATAGTTGCACTCCCAACGCAGCAAAGATGAAGAAGAGGAGCATGAAGAGGAGACCCAGATTCCCCACCTAAAGAGATAGAGACAGACTAAGTGAGGTATTGCTCTATTAAAGGCTTATCACGATGGTACACAGCTATAAATGTGATTTATTTATTTACAAATAATCAGTAAAAACAAAGAAATAATACTCATATAAAGTGCACTTGATTGGATCGCTGATATCTTATCCAGGCACTGTATAGATTCTGCACGGCTCTAGTTTAGACTTGTCTCTGTTTTGAGCTAAAGAGTTAGTAGCAGAGGTTTATACTGACATCTTTACTTTAAAAAAATTTGAGATACCTGTCCAAATAACACGCTTGTAAAATAAATAGTACAGTTTAAACTACTCTACTTACTTAAAGTTTTAAATTGTTCAACAGAAAAATGAAGTTTTGCTTTAAAAGATGCAAACTAAGTTATATAAACCATATTCCTATAAAAAGTTATAAGCACAGAAAATATATTAAGTTTTATCTTTTGCTCACTGTGTTAGCAGAGAAAACATACAAAAAATTGTTTTAAAATTACGTTTTTAGACAGGAAAATATAGACTGAACTGAACAGAAGTCCTGCATAAGCAGCTGAATTTTAGAGCTCTGATATTCACACCACTCATGCTGCAACATACTGTAGCATGAAAAATTAAGAAGAACTTTAAATATTAACATTTTGAATAAGAAAAATAATAATTAAGGGAAATGTATATGGAAGGTCTTGCATTTGAGAATCTGATCCGTCAATCAATGTTTTCTAGCCCCCCTGTCTTTCTCCATGTCACTATCAATGTATTTCTATAAACAAACTGGACAGATTCCCTTCCTGCTCTTGATTTCCTCTTTTTTTGTGGCTGTTATGTCATGTCCTTATCAGTATTTATAGAGTAACGAGACATTTTGGGGAAAGAAATAAATAGAAAGTGCAGATATGTTTGTTTAAATTTAGTGAGTAAAAGTAAAAAGTTCTCAGAAAAATAAATACAAATAAAAAGTTACTGTTGGGATCCTGAGGCTTGCCCACCAGAGGGCGCCGAGGATCCTCTTCTGTTTTTTGTTTTCTGTTAGGGACTGGGGTTACTGTTGGGATCTGGGGATGTACCACCTTTCTCCAGCAGAGTGCGCCGTGGGTCTCCTGGGCTGGAGCCCTCCAGCACACCTGGAGCTCGTCTACTCATCAGGAGACCTTCCCTACATAAGCAGCTGCCAGACCTTCCTTCAACGCCGCAGTGTTGACCTTAGTTTGGTTAGCAACCTGAGCCTCTGTTACCAGAAAGAATCTTAGTCATCTCAAGTGAGAAGACTGATTCTAATCCATCTCTGTCTTTGCTCACAGGAAACCTGTCTCAAGTCTGAAGCTCTGGGTGAGCTTAACCTGCCTTCCTGCCCTGGTGAGCCAAACCTGAAGATTCCAGTCTGGATTTCTCCTGCTGCTCTCAGAGAAGAGCTGGAAACTCTGATCAAGGTCTGCCATTCAAAGTCAGAAGCTAGACGCTGCTGCTGCTTGTGCACTCTGCTGAACCAACAGTCTCTGGACCCAACGGTTCCCTCTCTCACAAGTAAAGCCTGGACTCCTTGAAGGTAGACTCAGAACTATCCTAAGACTCAATTAATCATCTGACTGCCTGGCTAATCAAACTGTCATCTCTGCAGACATCAGTGAACCCAACCCGGACCAGTACCAGATCCAGTTTTGTGTCAAACTTATTTCAATAAACTCTGTTAAACTTTTACTCAGCCTCCGTTTGTGTTCTGCATGTCGGTTTAACCTAAAACCAAATCATGACAGTTACTTAGGTACAGTATAGTAACTGAGTATTTTTAGTTAAATTCTTGATCAATTAAGTAAGGAATTCAGACATAAAAACATCAGGCAGCATCAATTTGATTTTTTGTGGGCTTTACTTATTTTTGGCTTCCTTTTATGTCTGACCTTCAACATTACCCAGCTTTGACTGAACAGTTCATGCCACTAATGTTTATTTAGCAGTTATGCAAATCTTACATGTGTTTGGAACCAAAGGTGGCAGTTGTTTATAGCTATATATTTAATCATATGGTGGTTTTAAAGTCTTCTTTATTGCTTTTATTTTTTTGGTGCTTTCATTGTTGTTTGTAGCACTTTGAGCTACATTAATGTGAAATGGATTAAAAACATTCCATCCATCCATCCATCCATCCATCCATTAATCCGGGGCAGTCTAAGCAAAGATGTCCAGACTTCCTGATCCACACACTTCCTCCAGCTGCTCTCGGGAAACCCAAAGGCGACACCTAGCCAGCTCACAGACATAATCCCTCCAGCGTGTTCTGGGCCTTCCACCAGGCCTCCTCCCAATGAGACATGCCTGGAACACCTCCAGAGGGAGGCGACTAGGAGGTAAACAGATGCCCAAGCCGCCTCAGCTGGCTCCTTTCGACGTGGAGGAGCAACGAGTCTACTCCTAGCTGCTCCTGGTTAACTGAGCTCTTCCCCCGATTCCAAAGGGTGCACCCAGCCACCCTGTGAAGGAAACTCATTTTGGCTATATGTATTCACGATCTTGTCCTTTCAGTCATTACCCAGATGTCATTACCATAGCTGAGGGTGGGAACGTAGATCAATCGATCAATCTTCACCACAACAGTCCTATACAGCGACCGCATCACTGCCGACGCTGCACCAATCTGTCAGTCAATCTCACGCTCCATTTGTCCCTCACTCGTTAAAAAAAACAAACTAACAAAAAATATTCAGTATATTAATTCTAATTTGTTTTTGTTAAAAGTATTATTTTCTCCAACTCCATGATCTTGAATTTTGTCTTTCTATGTAAGAAGTTCAAGTTAAAAATACCATTTTGCAGGTGCTATCAACAGGACCTGCAATATTTATAGATCACCTTCAACAACCCCACTTATTGCATTGTAGGATTTTTTTCATAGCACAAAGGCTTTAGAGCTCATTATTCAGAATCTTTGAAGTTCATGCCCTATTTCCACACAGTGCTTTGTAGAAATAAAGTTACCCCATCCACAAACTTTATGTTTTGTCCTGTATTCTATGTTTTAGACCAAAAAAAGTCATGCATTCAGTAGTTGTGAATAGGGAAGAATATAATAAATGGTTTCAAAACATGCTTCTGAGGAGCGTTTGTATTTAGGCTTGTTAGAAGCTTTGCTGAATTTTTTTTTGTCAGCATTTCATGCAGATTCCAGGATATCTGTTAAGCTGCTGCTATAGCTCCTTAAATGGATCCAGCTGTGAACCTTAGCACCTCTCTAACACATTAATATACTTAGATCTAGGTCATTCTGTTATTTTGCTCGCTGTTTGTTTGATTACCTCAATCGCAGTCTCACACTTTTGGGATTTTCTTCATGCATCTTTTTTTTTTCCACTTTATTATTATCAATTATTAAAGGTTTAAGTGGTGTGAATAATTTAAGAAGTGGATGGGAATTCAGAGGGCACAAGTTCATATAATGCTATATTCTTCATCACACTGGAACTAGTGACTCTGCTTATAAGAGGATTAACTAATGTAATATGCCTTATTTAGTTTGGCTTCATTTGTTTAGAAAGGAAACAAAATGGACAAAATGTGTATTTTACTGTAAGGTCTTAAAAAGAAGAACATGAGCTACAGCTAACAGATACAAGAGACACACATATAATAGTGGATTACAGCTTTGTAACAGCGGTGGGTTTTGGGTAATGAAGAGTTCTTGGATTTGCTGTCAGAGCAAATTAGCAAGCAGCAACCTGCTCACACCCACATCACCTCCTGTTATCGCCTTTATCAATTCTGAGCATTTCTGACAAGCTCTGGCTGAATTTAGCCAGGAATAGCACTCACTGTGACACTGTCACTGCCTGAATGAAGATGACAGAGGTGCTATCAAAGAACGCTGAGTGCAGAGCGCAGATTTTCTTTATTTTTCTCAATCGAAACTGTAGAAAGTTGCTTCAATTTACCAACTCTCTCACCCAGAAAATCCACCCACGGGTTTTCCAAACAAGGAAATGCTAATGCAACTAAGGCTGCATAGAGACAGGGGGAATAGGCTGGTGGGAAAAGATGATGCTGTGAAATGTAAAAATATTGACTGCATAGAAATGAGTCTGAGATGTAATTATACAGAGAACAGCTCTGGGATGTATTAGGGTTACATCCATCCCCCAAACCCCAAAAAACAACAACAACAAAATATATAAATCAACACAGAATAGCGAATTCAATGGCTTCTGGGTATTTAGGCGAGCTGGTTGGATACCTGAGGCAAAGCTTGCATAACGGTGTCCAGCAGAGCTCTCATTCCAACCGCCATCTTTAGGAGCTTCAGCACTGCGGAGAAACACACAGAATACATAAAATATCATGAAATACACAGGCTTACATAAATAGAAACGTTAGATCCAAACTTCTACAAAGTTGAAAATACTTTCTAAAATCCCGTAGAAATTGTGTGAATCAATCATTATTCAATGAATTCTATTAACCTCTTCTCTTTGTTCCGCCTGCTGACTAATTTCAAGTAATCTCCTAACCAACCTCACAAACATATAGACTTTGCAAATATAACAGACTGATCTCTTTTGTGAAGGCTTTCCATGACATTTAGGGAGGTTTCTTTGAAAATCTTTGACCCTTACAAAAGTATATTTCTGGGGTCAGATTCAAATGATGATGCCAAATGTGTCTGTTGGCTTGAGGATGGTCTTTTTTTCCAAAACACACCTACTGTACAAGCCTTGTCATTAGGTCCTTTATCTGTTGTTTGCACAGTCTCTAACTTTTCTAATACATTTGAAAGCATGAAACTGACCAAACTGTCTTGTTCAGATAAAGTATTTCAGTTCTTTTCAGCTAAGGGCCATACTCCAGAAAATTAGACCACATCATAGTACTCTCTGAACAAAAACAAAGCCTCTAGGCAACTTCTAAACCCAGATTCATCCATTGAATCTCCCAACTAAGAGGTGAAGAACAGGTCTCAGTTGCTCTAGAGTCCAATGGTAGTGTACTTAACACTACTTTATTCAATGCTTTGGTATTACTTGCTGATATAAGGCTTTGGGTTCACTGCTTGCGTGATTGGCATCATCCTCCTGTTTGATCAGCCCAAAGTTTATGTTCACACATGTGTAAGTATCTATATTGGTTTCAAATCTCTCTGCATTTGCAGTTCTATCAGTTTGGAAACAAATTTCAACCTGGCTCCTTCAAATACTTCCTCAAACCATAACAACGGCTGCACTGTATATTACAAATGGCTAGAGACATGTTTCATATTATGTCTGACCAATGCACATATTGCACATATTATTGTAGTTATTGCATTCCTTACCTCAACTTTCTAAGCAGTGTTAAATACTCTGTGAGAGTCTTATGCTAGGTTCAGACCACACACAGTGGAAGCAGCATAAAAGCTTCTGCTGCTTAATTTTTCTGCTTGTACACATTAAGGTCTGATGGATCTTTGACGCTCCTGAAGTGCGTCCAGTTAAGTCTGTCCAGATGCGCCTGATGCATCTGCTGCTCCTGTGTTCAATGGCAATTTGCTGTTATACGTGAGTAAAAAGTATTTTTGAAATGTTTTTAAGTGAGAAAGTCCACCTGAAAACATCATTACATCATTACGATCCTGCCTTCAAGTAATATTTCGCTGCCTGAGCAACTCAGACCCACTCGTAGGGGTTGATAAACTGTTTTAGAGGAGTGATCATAGGGATCTGCATCAGCAGTGCTGTGTCTGTCTCACTGCCAACTCCCAGATCAGCTTCTCTGATTGGTCAATGTGGCACGTCAAGCAGCTCAAGTTTTTCCAACTAGAGCAGCTTGTGCAGCACGTCACACGCGTCAGATGCTCAGAAGCTCACGAGGCTATGCTTCTGCTGCTCAGCCGCGCTGCAGGACCTTTTGCTGCGCTTTGATGCATGTCAACCATTGACTTTGCATGTAAACTAGCTGCTCCTGCTGCCTCTAGCGCGTCTAAAATTTTTATTATTGAAGTTCAGTTCTTGTGTAGTCTGCCTCAGATCCTCGTTGTCTTTCAGCATCCCTGCCTCAGGAATGGCTTCCACACAACCAGCATCCGTTCGCTCCCTATTTTTAAAGGGGTTTCAGGGACTTGTTAATAAATCAACTTAAGAATGACAGCATTTGTTTCCTCTTTCATAGGAATATCTCTTTTACATTCTTTTATTATTTATGATTATTCGTAAGTAGGATATGAAGTTAGAATATAGTACTGATGAAGAAAATGATCAAATATTATTTAGTTTACGCAGGCATTTAAAAAGCCTTGTTAGCCAATTAGCTATTAATGGAACTACATATTTTATGAAATATATTTTTGAATCTTAAGAAAAATATATAATTTATCTTTTTATCAATATATCTTTAATTAAGGCAAGTATGGAATTGTAAAAATAGCACTGAACTATCTGTAGTCTTTCTTTTGTTATAAATATTTTCTTTTTTTTAAAAACAAAAATTATAAAAGTAAAAGAAAAAGCTGTGTTGTTTCTATCCAAAATACTGTGATACTATCTCTCCTTGTTCATGGGGAACCAATCTTGTGGATGGTTTCGATGAGGTAGCTAAAAAGATAAGACTTTCTAGAGGACGTAAAACGTTATATAGTTTTAAAGCACCCAATGAAAACCTTTAAAGTGACTAACAGTCACTGTAGGACTCAGGTAATTAGGGTGGATACATCCAAGACTTAAGAGTTTGTAGAAAACTTAGTTACGTTGTTGTAAAGATGAAAAGCAGGGGTTAACTTTCATCTATCATGTAGATTCTGCCTTCCTTATCTCATCCTTTATTGACTTCCACTAACTGGGCAGACACAGTATCTGGACAGTATTGTAGCATTTACTTGGTTTCAGCATCCCTGCTCATCTTTTACTCATCAAACATGCTTCCATCTCTTTTACCATCTCTCTATATATCCTTCCTGTCCTCATTTACTTAAGGTCAGTCTTTTGCCTCGGACAACTACTGTATTTATTACCTTATGCCATCTCCCAATAATTTATCTTTAGGTGAAAGTTATTCATTATTCTCCATCTTTCTCCTATGCCCATCTATATTCCCCCAACTATCATATTCTAGCTTTTTTCAGATTAGGTCTTTGCAAGTGCTTTGTTTGTCTGCCCAATGTGTTTCCCTGTGCCATCTGGTTAGCTCACTCAGCCCGAGCCCTGCTGGGATCTATCATGCAAAAATGACAAATAGGGAAGTCCCAGAGATGCGGCTGTTTTACTAGAATCCATAAAAGTACAGATGCATTTAAGGAAGAGCTGCATGGACGTGTATAGCAGAGTACAGAAAGGCAGAAGGAGAGTGCGGAGATAACACCTCTTGTGATCCTCAGCACTCTCATGATGCGAATAATGGTGGGGTTGATGGGCATTGAGGCGTTGGAGGCGTTTGAGGCGTTGCCCTGAATCTCCTCCAGAGTGATGCCCATGATGGACAGCAGCACAATGATGAGGTCCAGCTGGTTCCACCTACACACACACACAGACACACACACACACACACACACACACACCAACACTTATAAGTCACTATAACCAACTTGCTGAACAGCACTTCATTTCAGCAAAACATTTGACAAATATGGTTCCCTGCAAAGTGAGAGAGGAAAACTTAACAGCCAATCCTTCTCTCCAGCACTGTGGCATTAACTTAAAGTTGGATTTCAGTCGGACTTCAATGCCTAAATTCAACTTTAATTGGACTAAATATTAGATTATCTCAGTTTGGCGGATGAGCCTCTGTAACCCTGATTACTCCGAACCAGTTCAAGGAATGAAAACGAAAACCGGAAAAAAAGAACGGAATTTTACCATGAACGGAAACAGAAACGAAAACGAAATGGTCTTCACCTATTCCAGAAAAAAAAATGTTATTCTGAAATCCACAAAACTGGTTAATAACGTTTTTATTTCCCATTCTCTATATATTTTTTATAAAATTTCACAAAAGCATAGCCAATGTTAGTGGGGAAAAATACTATTTCCAATTGTATGTTCAATTGCCGACGCCAGGCTCAATCCAGGCAGCTGGCAGTATTTCCTATTCCTTTTCCACTTCCACCCCAGCAAGATGCTGAGACGAAACTGAGCTATCATCAAAGATAACTGAGTTGAATTAACCAAATCCAAATAATAACGTTAACTTTGTAATTCACTATAAAGGTTGCAAATATTAGACTTTTTTAGCTACAAAAATCGAATCAGCATCTACACTGTTCATGCGAGCTAACTAGACAACATCAGCTATAGCCAACTGGACTTAATGTTAGCTGGCCAGTGTGGTTGTTACGGATTGAATGCTGCAATTTATTTTGGCTTTTACATGAACCGGTTCAGGGCCAATATGTTGTGGCGAAAATGTTAAACATAGTTGAACTGTTTGGAACGGATAAATTGAAAAATAATTTACATTACATTGTTTTATTATGCTTGAAAATGCCTAATTTCCTATAATAAACAAACTTGGTGCATTGAAAATCACTCAAAAGAAGTACCAACTATTTTAGGCTCTCCACCAGTTGCAGTTTGGGGCCTAAAATCAGTTAATCTATATTTCTATGGTAAATTATACCGTCCTCATTTGGCAGTAATTCCATTAAAGTTATGGGCAAAAATGTACAACTTTTTCCTTGCCAGTTTTATTATTTTTCTTTTACTTTTTGCTATGGAAATTTAATTTTGAAAGGAGTAATGTAGTGTTTTAATAAAGTAAGGGAAGATCAATCTCTTCTCTGTAAGGGTATTCGAAGATGAGCAGCGTTTCAGGCTAAATTCACCTGAGTGTAGCAAATGATCCACAAGCAGAACGTTATTACTGTACATCTTTTATACACTTTACAGCACATAACATAACATTGATGAGAAACAGATATGGGAAGGGGGAAAAAAAACACTAAGAAACTATGTAAAACTATTATGAAGTGCACCATAAATATGATCTAATATTAAAACAGTTATATTTTTTATCATCGTCATCCTATCCTAATTACTGCGTTGTACTTAATCAGTTCACACCCACTTATTGCAGGTACTAAAATATGTATGTATATGTATCTTTTGTATATCAGGCCCTATAAGTGGCCCAAAACAGTAAGACAATTATAAGTTTAATGAATTAGGCAACACATTCAGCCAATTAATAACCAGGTCCCATGCCATGCAGCAAAACCTTTTGCAAGATGAGGCAGGAACATTTTCATCATGGGAGACAGAACATTTGGACTGCTATGCCTAAAAAACAAACAAAATAATTATGTAAGTGCTGCCTTAGCATACCATTTATAAAAAGTTAATAGGATGGCACATTGTATGGTATCTCTGAATTACAGCTGAGCTGAAATAAAAATGTTCAACATGTCCAGGAAATTAGAAATGTCTGGAGACTACGACCCATAATCTATACAACCAAGTGTTGATATTGCTCCATTTGAGGTGCAGAAAAAACAGTATTTTCCCTGTAAGGCCAAAACATTTTACCTGGATTAATTGCTTGTGGCTTAGTCTTGAGAATCATTTAGTAGCTAAGACATTTTAGATATGTGTCAGTAAAACATCTTTTTCCTTATATACTTTCCCAGATATTATGCATTTTTTTTCCCAGCAAACACCTGGAATTGAACAGATTTAATGAAAAAACCCAGCTGACAAAATTCTGACATAGCTCTAAACATTGTCGAATTAAAACATAAATACTAACTTTTCACTAACCTTTTCCACCTTTTTAAAACACATTGTAAATGACAACAGATGCATATATTAGTAAACTGAGTGAAAACCAAATGTTCCACCTCAAATCAATACAAATAGAGAATTGGAAATACCACTACTTTGTAAAGATATAGAAAAGGGTGTAAGTGGTTTTGTTAAACTAGGTTTACTGTAACATCTCTGCTGTTTTTTTCCCCTTCTCAGATAAATAATGATGCAATAGGCTTATTTAGCTTGTATTCTTAAGAATTAGAATGATTTGTAGTGTTGACATGGTGAGAGATGTTCAAAGAGGTGTGCCAAAGACAAACAGGATAAGAATCAAACTCTTTGGTCTGGACAAATGAGGTGAGTGTATGTGTTTAATGCTGCAGTACTAATCTCCTGTTGGGATTGTGCTGGTGAATTACAAAGTGGTTTTCAGAGGGAAAAGAAATGCCATTTACTAACTTGTCCTTGAAGAAGCGATGAAATCCGAATGCCACCAGCTTGAAAACTGATTCCAGAACGAAAATAACGGTGAAGATGTAGTTGCAGTTCTTCAGTGCTTTAGTAAGCTTCTGTATATAACAAAGAGATCATATTTAGCACCAAATACTACATTTTTAGTTAAACTGAGCACAAAATCACACTGATGCCACTGTGAAAACTGTTTCCATCTGCATGTAAAAACCGACCTTTAAGAGAGCGTCGAAGAGAGCGCTGCAGGTCAGCAAGGATTTAAATAATCTCTCTCGGGTAGCAAAGTCACACCAAACAGCAAGGCACAGTTTGTAAAACATTTCTTTACCTTACGGTCTACTTTAACTTTCTAATTATTCAAATGTACTGCTTATTAATCAGTGCATCCATTTAGCGAAATACCTTCTCCTGTCGCACAACACATATATACAGTAGTATATTCAATGCTATAGATCCCCCCCACCCCTTTTCAGGTTCTTATTTCGGCATCTCTTCTAAAATATGCATTGTTTTTTATTATTACTACACAATAAATTCATTCCTTTTGATCTTTCAAAAATACAGTTTTAATTTTAAGTCTCGCTAATAGAGGAAAAGGTTCAAGGGATTTAAAATCTTCCACATGGCCAATTTCAATTCAATTCAGTTTATTTCTATAGCGCCAATTCACGTCATCTGAAGGCACTCTACAATTCACCAGATCATACAGTCAAATTGATTCAAAGTTTTCTATCTAGGGAAAAACTACGGTGGCTGGGAAGTGCAAATCAACAATACAAAATCTGAAACACTTTTAAAAATCTTGAAACAACTTTACATTTGAGAAAACAAATTTACAACAAACGAAACACTTTTACAAATCATAAAACAAATTTACATTTCAGAAAACAAAATTACAACAAACGAAACACTTTAACAAATCATAAAACAAATTTACATTTCAGAAAACAAAATTACAAAAAACGAAACACTTTTACAAATCATAAAACAAATTTACATTTCAGAAAACACTTTTACAACTGACAAAATCTGACGGAAAGGGAGGGACTGTCTTCGAAGCTTACCCGGAAGTGATAACCGGAGAGTTCATGCAGGATGGAAGCTAATCGAGTTGCGTTTTGCCAGTTCTGCGGCACTCATATGAGCAGTTTAACGCGGTTTTATTTTTCCTGTGGTCGGTCCTTGGAGTTTTTAAATGGTACAGAACAGACGGTAGAACCAGATATGCTGCAGCTGTGCATATAGTATTTTATTGAGTGTCACTCGTATGTTGTAATCGTAGACATGATGTCATGTTTACATGGTGTACACATCAGCTTGAGGTCTCTGAAAAGCAAACTGAATGATGCCGGTGTCGTGTCAAGGTAGTTATCCCTGCGAAAATTTGTATCCCCTCGTCGGGAGCGCGCATGGAGTAGGAAGAACAACCCGAGTTAACTCCGCTTCAATTCCAACGTGCAGAACTTGAAATTTGAAAGGTTTTACGTGTATGAAAGTTGAGCTTTACTGTTTTATTCTTTACTTCACATGTTATAGCAGAATATCGCCAGTGATATTGATCTAAAACTAATAATAAAACACAAACGTTTGCTTGAAAGCTGGTCGCTGACAGCAGTGTCTACTCCTTCCTCTGAAAGCAAACAGATCCTTGTTCTTTTCCACACGTTCCTTAAAAAAATCTCTCATTGTTACACAGTGTCCAAATGTTCTCATCCCATTGAAAACTGTTGTAAACCATGTACTTGTAATAAAAATGAAATAGAAAATGGAGTGCACGTGTAATCATTAAAGTATATATATGCAAAAGGAAATAATTTTTTCCTAGTTGAAATTTAGTACTTAAATATTTGTGTTTTATGTTAACTTACAATTTATCTATGTTGTACTATCCTTTGTTGTACTGTTGTACTAACAGTTTGTGTTCTAACATCAGCCGTTTTATTTCATCCCATATTGCCAGAATTGAAATAAAACCTGCTGTAATCTGTTCCCCCTGTCTATAACAGACAAAAAAGGTCCCAGTTTTTCCAATTTTTGCTTATAAGCATCTTTTATGATGACAATTCATTCCTGAAACTTTAGAGGTGATGGACTTTTATTTCTTAAAGTTATAAGGGGGGAACAAATTATAGCAGGCCACCTGCTATAATCTGTTCCCTCTGTCTAAATCAGGCAAAAAAGGTCCCAGTTTTTCCATTTTTTGCTTATAAGCATCTTTTATAATGACAACTAACCCCTGAAATTTTGGAGGTGATAGACCTTTATTTCTTAAAGTTATAAGGGGAGAACAAATTATAGCAGGCCAGGGTGGAAACTGGCTGATAGCTGGGCACACACATTAGAATTTCTGGTTAATCCCCTTCTAATGTAAAATATGAAATATTACTGGATAAGGACATTTCTAGTATAATATATCACACATCTCAATTTTAGAGAAATTGGAAACAGTTGCTCTTTATTTCCCAAAGATCGGGCATGTAAACATGGCATCATGTCCACGATTACAACGTACGAGTGACACTCAATAAAATACTATATGCACAGCTTCAGCATATCTGGTTCTACCGTCTGTTCTGTACCATTTAAAAACTCCAAGGACCGACCACAGGAAAAATAAAACCGCGTTAAACTGCTCATATGAGTGCCACAGAACGGGCAAAACGCAACTCGATTAGCTTCCATCCTGCATGAACTCTCCGGTTATCACTTCCGGGTAAGCTTCGAAGACAGTCCCTCCCTTTCCGTCAGATTTTGTCAGTTGTAAAAGTGTTTTCTGAAATGTAAATTTGTTTTATGATTCGTAAAAGTGTTTCGTTTGTTGTAATTTTGTTTTCTGAAATGTAAATTTGTTTTATGATTTGTAAAAGTGTTTCGTTTGTTGTAAATTTGTTTTCCCAAATGTAAAGTTGTTTCAAGATTTTTAAAAGTGTTTCAGATTTTGTATTGTTGATTTGCACTTCCCAGCCACCGTAAAAAACAGTTGATTGCATCGACTCATTGACTCGAAAGCAGTCCCTCACACTAAGCATGCTTGTAGCGACAGTGGAGAGGAAAAACTCCCTTTTAACAGGAAGAAACCTCCAGCAGAACCAGGCTCAGTGTGAGCGGCCATCTGCAGAGGCCGACTGGGGTTCAAGGAGACAGAAGCAGAGATACAAGAAGCAATTTGTGATCCTGTCTAGAAATGTTTATTGTCTGACCTTCGGCTGATCGTAGTGCTCCATAGACATGGTGATGACGTTCAGGCCTATGACAATGGTGATGAAGAGGTCCAGGTAATGGCTGGTGCACAGCTTGTGGATGAGCAGCCGAGTGGGGGAGTAATCCGAGTAGTAAGGCTTACTCTGAGCTTCTGTTGGAATTGGGGGAGTTGGGTGGGGGAGTAAGGGAACGGGTAACCAGGATGAGGAGGGGTAATGGGAAGAAGAGGAGGGGAGGTGGTGGTCAAATAGTGAGCTAGGAGGTAATAAGCAGGGACAATGTACAGAAGGCCTAGAGTGCTGAGGAAAAAAATAACAATGAATCATCTGTGGAAAAAGGAGGAATTAGTTATATTTGATGGTTGAATCAGACTGACAATACAACATTGTGGGAAAAGAAGTGAGAGATTATAAAGTAGAAAGGTAGATCGGATGACAGACAAACAAAAGGGAGACTCTCATCAAGTATTCTATGCTAATGACTGATGAAGCACATACAGTATCCACCTCTTTTAATTATTACCAAACTTTTTATTTTTTTATTTCAGGAGATGTCCCTTTTTTTTCTCTGGGACCAATCAAGATCTGCCTTTCCTTACCTCATTCACCTTTCTCAGGTAAAGAACCTATGTAATAGTGTAGGAAAGTAGTTTACCATTCTAATCCATCACTCTGTCTCTCCCCTTCTCCTTCCTTCCAGAGGAAGGATAGATGAGTTTAGAGTGAGGATGAGGAAGAAAGAGGATGCCTACGCCATCTATCACCTTATCGCCTCATCAGTGAAGAAGAAGTTACATGGTGGGGAAATTTGGCAAATGAAATATCTAAAAACAAGTTGATAAAAAGATAAAAGGTCGTTTTGAAAGCTTCCTATAGTCAGCACAGGGGTGGCTCTTTATGGAGTTTCCCATCCAATTAAAGGAACTCTACTTAAATACCAGGTAATGACACAGTTTGTTAAAATAAAAAAAAAATCAAGCATTCTGCCTGTCTAGGATGCATCTTGTTTCCATTAAACTGGGGCAAAGAAGATGGAGAGTCCTTTATCCTATGTTACAAATGTTTCATCTAAAAACAATTAAGGATATTTTAGAACTAAAGGTTCTGCAAATATAAACCAATCTCATAAAAACACAATAAGGAGGGAAATGAAATAATTAAATGTAAATTAAATTTAGCATATTCATGTTTTATTTAAGAAATGAAAATTAAACTTTTTATATAGCCTATATATATAAAATTTGAAAAACATTTTTTTCTACATAATGATAACTATATAATGAAACGGCCTCCAGTTGTTTATAATGTATCCTGGACAGCTGCAGTGCATTGGGTAGCCTTCAGCAGCCTGTATTAAATGCTGTGTCACTATTAAAAAAGTTACGTTAGATTTTTATATTCAGATTAAATTACTACCATTAAAACACTTCTAAAAATCTGGATCATTCTCAGCGGAGGGAGGCGGTTACAGAGGATGTGGGATTTCACAGCGTAGCTGCGTACAGCCGGCCGTAATAACGAACTTCTTCATCTGCTTTAAAGCTGGTGTACTCTGCTCATCCGTACGTTAACAGCTGTTTCTGTGTGCAGCATGCTTGCGCGCTCTTTCTACTATAGTAACAGTTTAAATGCAACATTTTTTTTCCCCCATTCATAAAACTGTAAATTTGGGGATAGCTTTAGCCGGGTACAGGTGGTCGAAAACGGGAGACCAGACGTCCCCGGAAATCCGGGACGTCTGGTCACCCTATACTAGCTGGAAGAAAGCTAACAAAATAATTCTAGGCTATAACAACATTTGCAAACTGAACAGATAATGATATATTGAGAAGGTTATAGTAGAGCTAACTGCTAAAAGGGGACAAGTGGCTTACAAGCTATTAGGCTGTAAAACTAGTCACATTTTAAAGAATGCCCTTTAAGCTAAAAAGCTTATACAGGATAGAAACTCTCTTAATGAGCTACTGTAATAGTGAGCTAAAAGGCTAAATGCCAACAAGCTAATAATAGGACAGCTAATATGTTCACGGTAATATAGACAGCTATTTTTTTTAACAAAGAAGTTATTATATTACTGTTTTCTGAGAACACTTTTAGAATCTTGACTTAAATCTAGCAGAGAATTTGTGAAAGCAGGTTCCAAACTCAAAACGTTGGACAATAGAGAACAAAGTCTTTCTTTTGATTATTGAAGAGGAACTTGTCAAAAACAGACGTTTTTATAACCTTAAACTAAATAATTGTAAATCTCAATAATTTCTAATAAGTATTTCAAACTTGTTGAATAATATGTCTTATGGGCAAATAGATGAGCTGAGTAATAGGCAATTCAAAAAATTTAAATGGAAATTATAAACTGTCTAAAAATTTGAAAGTCTTTTGATTGAAATGTTTAAAGCAAGATATTTTGAATGTTACTGGCATGGGGTTTCACTTTCACGGAGTTCTTGCAACCCAAATCATTTTAGTTTCCAGATAATGGCTGCTGACAGATAATTTTCCACTTGCTGGGTATTATCAATATTGACAACAGGAGATATTCCCTAGAATACCAGTCATGTGGGGTGAATCTCAGGGTGGCTGGCTGTAGAGTTTGACCGTTGCTGAACACCTACAGAGATGTGCGTGCCAGAGAAAGGAAAACAGTATGGCTTATGGTGTGCTCAGTCTGGCTCCTAAAATAAGGGCACCTCAGCTTGCTGGCACACTTTGTCATATGCTATCCTACTCAGCACCTCACAACTTTATTTGATCCAGACACCTGCAATTTCTCATAGCGTCACAAGCTCTTTATAAACAGAGCTATAAATTTAGATGTCAAACAATATGGCCACTGGGTGAACAGTTTTAGGACGTCTAGGATATGTTTGAGAGAACAGCTTTAAATCTGTACAGGTTGGTAGAACTGTTGCAGGATTCAACAGCTTATTTTTGTTTCACTGGGAGTTTGTATTTACACTATTCTTCATCATCTTCTGATCTGCAGCCATTACTCTTTCTCTGCTCTACTTACTCTCTCCAGGTGCAGGGCAAGCTAAGGTAGACAGAGACAGATATAGCCAGTCTACTTCTAATGCTTCAAAGCAGAGGCTCCAAGGTAGTGTTATGTTTTACCCTGGGCCTGACCCAATTACATTGTTCCATAGTAAAATATATTAGTTACTAGGTTGGGAAATTGTTTATTATGGAACTGCCAATGTGAGCAAATAGGAAGCCGTTCAACAATGACCTTGTATCATGAATAGAACAGAAAGGAAGAAGCCAAATAAAGGTCGGGGAATATGGGAGAAGGAAGCTGTTGTTTTTTGACAAAATCTTAAACAATCTACATTTAGGTCAAAATTGAGTGTAGCAAGGCAACAGAGGTGAGGATTTGAAAACCAGACCTTTGCTGCTCCCACTTTCACTGTTCTTTCCTCTTCAATAGACCATTTGCCACTATCTATGAAGACTGAAGCTTCTTCTTTCATTCTTTTATTAAAACAGGAACATATCAATTGGAAGGTTATTACAATGCCACTTCCTGCTCTCACTTTTCCTCTCTTCTTTTCTCCTAGTCCCTTCCCTGATGAGGGCGATGAGACCTTTTCTAAACACTGGATATAATCAATAAATCAAAGGAACAAAAGTGAAAATGTACAGAGAGGTCAAGACTAACCTCTCTGTAATTTTAGCACCTGCTCCCTGTATTTCCATTTAAATATTTGACATAAAGTCAGAGAATATTTGATAAACCTTCTATGACAGCAACTGAAAGGGGTCTAAGATCTCGTTGCATCACCACCGCTGATGACAAACCTGATGAAGTGCTATATTTCTTTTGCCAGCTAATCATTTTTTTTCTCCTAAAAACTAGAATCTTCAAATAGTTTTATAAATCACCAGATGAGTTGCACACCTTGTGAGCAGGTTATCTCTTCAGGTCAGTTCTGCACACTATGCAAACTCTGTGACATAGGCTGTCTCCGAATGTCTGCCCTTCCATTTTATAGGAGTATCTGAATGTCTATGGGTCAGAAAAAAGTAGTGCACACAAAATTTCCCACAATGCACCTTGAAAAGAAGTTAGTATATAGATGGTCACCATATGAGCATATACAGTATATCCCAGGATGCTTTGCAAGAGATCTCATCGCAAAGCATTGTGGGATTTGTTTTATGGGCGAGGGAGAATAAAGATGAGGCAGCCACTGTGGGGGGAGCTGGAGTCATGAGACCACAAGGGCGAAAAGTAGAGACCATCTTTCTGAACGGTCAATTAACTGAGTTCACCATAAAGATCACTATATAGTCCCCGCTTAAAATAGTGATTGAGTGGTTACCCACCGAGTTTGTGTTAAACTGACAGCAACATTACAACTTTAGGTTTAAAAGTTGGCTGCCAATATACAGCAGCTCAAATCAAAGCAATTAAGAGCAAGAACTGAGAAGATACAGGAACATTTAAGTATATTCTTTACAAAAAGTGTGGGAAAATCTGTTTTTAACCTTTAGAAAATTAACCTGATATTGACATCCTAGACACAAAGAAATTATTTTAGATTTAACTTTAAGTTTTTGTTCTCTTATTTTTTTTTATATATATATTTGTCATACTTAAGTGTCTGAAAGCATTAAATCATTCTGAATATTAGACAATTAAAAACAAATATGACATTCCCAAGGGAGAAAAAAAACAATCAAAATCTAAATGGCCAACTGAAAAGTGATTGCGCCCCAGTAAATCATAACTACTTTACTTCCGCTGAGTTTACTTTCTCTAGCTCAAACAAGGTATTTTCCTTGGTGCAACTAGAGAACCAAATCATTCACCAACTCACTTTGGTGTCCTCAAACTCACCAAAATATGACCTGACAAAGTGAAATACACAAAAAGATCCTCAAAAGCTAGACATGCCGAGATAAAAAAAATCAGGAATCAAATAAGAAATAAAGTCATTAAGATCTATCAGTCTCAAAAGGATTACAAAAACCTTTTCTAAAGCTTTGGGACTCCAGTGAACCATTATTAACAGATAGTAAAAATATAGAACTGTGGAGAGCTTTTCCAGATGTGGCTGACTGACCAATCTAAACCCCCAGAGTGCACCTCCTCCAAAAGGTTAACTGACGTTAAACGGCCATTTATTGTCAAAAAATTGTCTTAAAAACAACAATGTGTAGTGATCTGTGTGCCCAATCTTTCATAGAGCTGTAGAAGATTCATTGAAAGTAATCACTAGTAAACATTAGATTGCAGTTGTTGCTGCTAAGGCGATCCAACCATTCATTCGCTTTAATGGGTGATCACCTTTTCATACAGGGCCATGTTGCTTTGAATTGCTTGTTTTTCCCCTTATTAATAATAACATTCTTTAAAAATATATATATATTTTGTGGGATTTGCTGTTTTTTTCTAAGCTAATCCTCCTATAAGTACAGTTTGGCCTCCTAGTTAAAATGGAAGGCAGATATGTAAACAGGTGACAGCATAGGACAGGTGGATTCACTTATGCCCAACTAAAATGTTAAACCAACTAACTTTCATGGCTCATATATAGTTTAGTTGGAACTTGCTCTTAAGATTCTTCAACATTAAATCGGCACTCTTCAAATGAGATCTTAAACCCCTTTTTAAAGTTTGTCAGAAGGCCTGTCAAATAAGCAAGAACAGTTAGAGGAAACAAAGTAAAGAAAAACATTCCCCGTTCAAAAACAACCCGAACAGCTAATATTCCTCTTTACAAGCTCCCAATTTTATTATCATAGCCTCCCTTGATGGGAGACAGTGTTTGAAGCCGAGGATTTAGTGTGAGAGTTGCTTTTGCACATGGCCACACTCAAAAACATAATTTCATACATTTCTGAGGTAGTCTTTTTTTGGGAAATACAGACACAGTAAAGCTCCTTATTGATTGTGGGATCGATGAGCAGGCACACCACAGCACTATGAGAATACTGTGATCTTGTGAGTGTATTGGTTTGAAGTATATATACTGAAAATGGGTTTGAAGCTGGACGTAAAACTGAAGCTGGGCAAAAGGTGTAGAGGATAAGGATTTTAAGTTGGCTACTCAGTCAAAACAAAGATCTTTCAACCAATCTGAACTGAATAGAGGATATTGCTGTGAGGACTATTCATAATATGGTTGCTATTTAGCTGGATCTCCTCAAAATGTGATTGAGGGTAAAGGCCAGACTGATGGATAAGGGTTGACAGGCACTTACATTTGGAGCATAGATGACAAATGAAATGAACGTGAAGATTAGAAAAGGACATAGAAGATAAAAGCAGCAAGAGTGCATTTTGAATTTTAGATACCGTGACAAAAAAAAAAGTAAGGAACAATGATAGTCTCCTAATTGCGAGGAACCACTTTGGTTTAATGTGATTGCTGCTTTTATCCTCCTGTCCTTCATTGTGAATGGCTCAATAATAAACCTCAACACTCAGTGCTTGCCAGGAAACGTGTTTTGACCTTAGCTGTCAAGAAAATGATATCCGATGGTGAAACCCAGCAAACACTCAGTAAAATAAATCAAAAAACAACACCGACTGGAACAAAAAAAATAAAAAAAACACCCAAACAATAATTTACACGTAACGGATATTCCAGATTGCTCTGCTGTCTCGATTAGAAACGAAAAGAGAAAGTGACAGAAACAAAAGACAAGAGACTTTAAAACACAAAGAGGAACAGCAGAGCAAATTGTGAAGACCAGAAGAAAAGAGGAAAAGAAAGCAGAAAACATGACGGCATTTCAAATGACAGGGTGTGAAAACACAGTCTAATCAGCAATCCTTAGCTAACATGAACACACACTGTGCTGATTCACACATGGTAGACTGACACACCTTTCTGAGTCATACTTGAGCTGGATGGTCTCATTGAAATGAGTGAAAGCAAGCGATTGGATAGAGTGAATGGTAGAACGGAATAACAGGAGTAACAGTGCAAACAAGATGCACACTGATGGGAAGCTGTTTAACAGAGCAATGAGCGCATTTGTGCCTTTCTAATTTTAGTCGGTCAAATTCTATAACCAAAGTCCACGTCTTTAAGTCATTGGTCATGTTTTATGGTCACACAAAAGTAACTGTTTTTAAATATCACCGAAAACAGGCTCAACCCAAGCAAAAAGCCTGACTTATCAACCAGCTAGGCTTGAACTGTTTATTGCTAAAATATTTATGAAAACACTTTTCATCATCAAACATTAATTTAAAATGCTGTTGGTACATCGTTTTTTCCTTCCATGCATGTCGAGCTAAATTACAGTGGGTTCAGGGATTTTATCTATAAAGCCAAAACTTCTTTCAAACAATGTTACTGTGGACTGGCCATTCCTACTACTTTGAATTTAGTTGTCAGCTGTAGTCTTTTTTTGTAGAGTCATAAATCATCATGGGTCGATGTTCAATTTCCATATGTAAGTATTCAATGTAACTATACAGCAATTTGTCTAAAGAAGGTGGGAATTGACCTATTTCTTCTGGATAAAAACACAAACAGTTGCTTTTATAAAGCATTAAACAGCTGAAAACCTAAAAAGGTTATTATCGCTTTGTCAAATTTTACACTTCACTTGACGCTGCCACCTAAACCCTGTGACATCTAATTTTTACATGCCAGGGCTGCTAATTTCAGAGGCCTCTTGCTGAGACATGTCACTATCTGTCTCCGTACCCCACACTGATCTAAGAGTTTGTAGCCTCTGTACCAGCACCCACTCACCCTCTTCATTTATTCATCTTCTCCCCAAAGAACATCTGTTATTAATTACATGACAGCGACAGAGGAATAGAAGAAAGAGAGAGGGGCAATGAAAAACTTTGGTGAGATTCATCTCCGTTAGCTCTGACCTAGTTACAGCACAGGATTGGCATCAGCTGCCTTGCCTTTATCCTGCTGTGTGTAGGTTAATAGATGAAGTGAATCTATTCATCAAATGTAAGGCTGTTTTTCCATCTACCTACGCTTATATTTTGGGTAACAGAGTGAGTGTCTAGTAGTGCCAGGGAAACCAACACTTGCCTGGATTCTTCCACCAGCTGTTCTGTTCATATACATGTATAATGTGATGATTATATGAATATTCCATCTAAAAAATATGGTTATATCATCAGCTTTAGCTGTTGTATGATTTAACAGCCAATACAGAAAGTTGTTTCTTAACCTAAAAACCAGTTATACAATCAAAGTGGATTCCTGTTTTTTAAAAGACGGAGCCGCGCCATGATGGCTGCGGCTGTGTCAGTTCCCAACCACCTGCAAGCATTTTTAACTAAATATGACACTTACCACTCACCATTATTTTTAAACTGGCTTATTTTTCTCCTGCAATGTTTAATTTCTGATCACTGCTGCTGCTTTGACTGGTAATAATACTGGTAATACTACTAATGTTTATCTTACTTCAACTGCAATATCATTACACTGTTGTAAGCTGTATGCAAAATAATTGTAGTGTTGTATACAATGTGCATAAAAAAGGAAATAAAGTTTGTCTAAGATTTGATGTGTGTGTTTATATGAAGAACTGCATACTACTTGGATGTGAAATAATTGCCATCATGGCTTTGTCAAGCTGCTGCCTTCCTTTGTGAAGCAGGAAAAAGACTAATACAAAGTGAATCCAGTCGAACTTTTTGTTGCCTACCTGGAATGGATGACAATAGTTGACTATACTTTTGGCTCTCAAAATGGTATCAGTGCCCTCTTTATCGCTGCTCGCTGATACCGATACCACCATTTTAGTGCCGTATTGGGGCTCCGCCCGATACTGGTATCGGCGCAACACTAGTTTTTTTTTAAACGTTTTTAACTGAATTGGTGTAAAAAGAACATTTAAACTAAGTAATTCTAGCAAAATATTCACTAATGTTTGGTTGTATTTAAGAACTTGTAAAGAAAAAGTTTGAGGTGTGGTTAGATAAAATATTCGCTTAATAACTATTTTGCTTTATCGCTTTTCACCAAATATCTATACTAAGCACTAATTACTATACTAACTCTCACTAATACATAGTTACTGAGATGTCTTAAGCAACATCAACAAAAACAACCTGAACAACTACAAAGCAAAAAAGGTAGAGTAAGCAGATTTCTAGAGAGTAAATTACTGAACTCAGAAAGATCTTTAATGGGTTTTAAGGAATACTACTCAATAGTACTAAAATGATCATAATAACGTTTACTTGTTTGAAAAGAGGAATCTAATAAGCTAAGATAAGATCAATCAAAGTTAAGTCCAGCAAACACATCCTAGGCTAAGCTAAGTCAAGCCTAGCTAGCTAAATATATATTTTATATAAATTAAAGCTACTGATTACTATCTTTTCATGTACTTTATTTATCTTAAAAAAATATATATTGTATGAATTTAAACAAGAAATAATCGGGTTTTTTTTTCTCATTTTTTTCTTTTCTACAATGTCATTTTCTTTGGGTTTTTGATTTCTCTTTTAACTCCTGGAAATGTTCCAGCTCTGTGCATGCCATCAATTCAATTCAATTCAGTTTATGTACTGTATATAGCGCCATTTCACAGCACTTATCATCTCAAGGCACTCTACAGTTCAAGCAGATCATCCAGTCAAATTGATTCAAAGTTTTCTGTCTAAGGAAAATCAGTTGATTGCATCGACTCATTGATTCGAATGCAATCCCTCACACTAAGCATGCTTGTAGCGACAGTGGAGAAGAAAAACTCCCTTTTAACTGGACGGAACCTCAAGCAATACCAGGCTCAGTGTGAGCGGCCATCTGCCGAGGCCAACTGGGGTTCAAGGAGACAGAAGCAGAGAAACAAAAGGCAACTGTAAAAGGCGGCCCCGTCCAGGAAACACACAGCCAGGCAAACAAGCTCTGAGCCAGCTCCCATGTCAGAGGATGAAGAGAGCACATCTAACCAGTCACAGTCAGAGAAACAGGACTACACTGAAAAACAGGCCAATCTCGAACAGGCCCGATGTTGAACCTTGAAGAGGCCAAAATATTATTTGTCAAATTATTCCGTCAGTAAAATCTAAGTAAAGCAAGAAGTGGTCCTTACTAGACATGTCAACTCTGTAAATATACCAGTGTTCCCCAGGGAGGACACTAAAGACAGCAACCTGACGTGTTGGACTTTTTGGAGTACTTTGAATCTACATTCATATTCTATACATTCTATATTTGTAGAAAGGCACTTCATAAGCAGCCCACAACTTCAGAAGTTTAACTTTAGTAGCTTTAAATTTAGAAAGAGCTCCAGAAGAAGGGTAACAAACTTGAGTACATTTACTCTGAGTTTTTAATTTCTATTTTAGGGATACAGTAATGGAGTTAATCATCGGGGTAGTATAGCATGAGATTAGGTAATGTTTATTTTGGGTCACTGCTGTCCTCTTATTTGCATGTGCATATTCCCATGTCATGTCTAATCCTTTTTTTCTCTTTGATGAATCCAAATAAATGCACTTCCTCCACCATTCCTTCCCTTTTGTTCCTTTAATTCTTATATGTTCCACAAACCGCTGCTCCTGCACAGTGCAAACTAAAGATAAGAGGCCAGACCTAAACACTCTCCGCATGGCCAAGACACACATGCACCCACTTACACACAAGTGTTATTTTGAACACAACCCCACCACTTACACAGTGTGTGGGGGGGGTTAGTTGTGGGGTTTTGTGTTTCCTGTGTTGTCGGTTTTATAATTACATGTGAGGAAAACTATTAGAATCCAGCAAGCGGCTCTCCCCTGAGGCTATATGTTGCATTTAGAATCAGATGGCAGTGCGGGTCTCCTCTCAGACAGAAATCTAGACAGAGATAGAGAGAGGATCTGAGGGAAAACTGGCTGCTCCTGCATATTTTAAAACCTGTTCTACAGCCATCTGCCCTCTGACATGCTCACATATGCACATAAACACACAAGTGTTTGAACTAGCGGTCAAATTTCCTTTCTCAGTCTCTGTGCCCCTTCATGGCGCACTCTCACTGACACAACACTATGAGCACACTATGACAAACAATTCATAACACTGAGCTATTGATAGGATTGTCATTATGGGAGATGCTGCTGAGTGGCTTCAATATGTCAAGGCACCACCTTAAGCAGATTGCTACAGAAACAGGTTACGATGATCCTGCAAAGTGTTTCTATAGCTAGCGCTGGAGAAATCAGACTCCTATAATTAATTCATTGGCTTCCTGTTAAATCCAGAATTAAAATCCCCCTTCTCACATATAAAGCCTTAAATGGCCAAGCTCCATCTTATATCAGAGATCTGATTGTTCCTTATGTTCCAAACAGAGCACTTCACTCTAAATCTGCAGGTTTACTAGTGGTTCCTAGAATTTCTAAAAGTAGAATGGGAGGCAGATCTTTCAGTTATCAGGTTCCTCTCCTGTGGAACCAACTACCAGTTTTAGTCCATGAGGCAGACACCCTGTCTACTTTAAGGCTAGGCTTAAAACTTTCCTTTTTGATAAAGCTTATAGTTAGAGTGGCTCAGGTTATCCTGAGCTATCTCTATAGTTATGTTGCTATAGGCTTAGAGTTCTAGATGACATAGGGACCCCTTTTTCATCATTCTGCTTCATTCCATCTCTATTCTCCCTCTATGCAGTATCTGTTAGTTCAATCTCTAACGTTCTGCTCTCTCTGCTTTTCTCATAGTAGCTTCATCTGGTCTGTTCCTGTTGCCGTCCTAGAGAGAAATATCATCTGTGCTGGTGCCATCAACACCTTTGTTTAGAGGAGCTTGTCTGCCTGGCTGTGTGTTTCCTGGACAGGGTTGCATGTGGAGCTGGTTTACAGTTGCCTTTCTTATCTCTGCTTCTACTGTATGTCAGCATCGCTCTCCTTGAACCCCAGTCGGCCTCGGCAGATGGCCGCTCACACTGAGCCTGGTTCTGCTGGAGGTTTCTTCCTTTCAAAAGGGAGTTTTCTGTCGCTACAAGCATGCTCAGTGTGAGGGATTGCATTCGAGTCAATGAGTCAATTCAATCAACTGGTTTTCTTTAGATAGAAAACTTTGAATCAATTTGACTGGATGATCTGGTGAACTGGAAAGTGCCTTGAGAGGTCATGTGTTGCGCTGCATGCGCCATATTAATAAATTTAATTGAATATTTTCTGAAAGGTTATGGGGGAATTTTTGTTGCTTCAAAGCAAACTAAGGGGGCAACCTCATTCAAATGAATCTAATTATCTTTGTTTATTAACCAAGCTCATGCAATAAAAAAGGAAATAAACATAATGAAGACATTCTATAATAAATAAAAAAAAATAATAAACAGTCACACCTGCTTGCTTGCAAGCATGATGTGGGATATAAGGAAATAAGGATATTACATCAATGAGCTAAAATATGTCATCGGCTTAAATATTAACCTAACCCTAAAAAAAAAGCCACTGAATAACTTTGATAAAGACTTGTTAAAAGGCTAAGACAATCTTAAATTATTATTATTTTTTTTACTATACATGGTTTAAAATAACTCTACATAGTTAGACTTATTTAGACATAACATTTTGAGAAGTCATCCTAGACATCTTATTTAAAATGTTCATGTAAAACATCTGAGTTAAAATTGAAAAAGTAGCCAATGTTTTTACTGTCAGTCATTGAAACAAATAAGTTTAAGAGACTCATGCCCCTAAGGCTGTAACGGCATTAAACAAAGTTAAAACAAAAATGTCTTCACAATAATTACAATACTACATATAATCATTGATTACATTAATTTAAACCTTCAATTGTAGCACCAGCTGTATGTTTAGCATTTTAGGATTTTTTTTTTCAGTCAGAAGGTTTTAATGCCCAATTCAGATTTTCTGCTAAAATCCAATTTCTATTGAGTGTTCATTCATACTAACATTTAAATACAAATTCTGTCTGAACAGTTCACAACCTCAAATGTAGACCACCCACAGCAGTCCAGTGTGTGGAGAGGTACGGTAATATTGGATATGACTGTTGTAATAAATGTTCATCAAAGCTAAACTCTCTGTGTTTATATTGAAAACCTGAACAATGAAAGCTGACTATCAATAAAACACTAGACAGAGAAAGGTAAAAAAAAAAGAAAAAAAATGTATCTACTGACAATGGCCTTTGGTCTAGCATTAACATCTACTATTGTTGAAAAGTCCATATGGATGAAGACAATTTCTTATACATAACTGCAATGACAAGAAAGACAGATGATATTTCAGCACCAGACCTGCATGAACAGCGTCCATAAGATGGCAACATTCAGAAAGAACCTTCCATTCCTGGCTGTGCTAAGTTTGAATATTGCTGTTGTTTTTTTGTTTTGTATACATGCAAACCAAGTAAAGCAGGGCCTTATTTTAAAGGTTTGCAGGGGTTTGTTTTCTGTGTGATTACGTTATATTATCCTGGTCATTCTCGCTATCAACTCAGATTGATGGGGAGATTGGCTCAGGGGTCAGATCAGATTTACTAATTCTAAACAAAGTGTTTTCCATCACATGATGCCTCCAAAGGAAGATAATAAAATTAAGAAACTGTGAGGAGCAATGGATACGATCAAGTATATATGTTTTCCTCATTATATAATGAAATTCTATTATAGTTATATCACATTAATTCCAGAAATCCATTCATTTGGGACTGTTGAAATGAAATACTGTATATCTAATCCATATAGAGTTAGGTAAATTGATTCTTTTTGTGTTAATCTTGATTCTAACTAAATTAACATATCTGTTGGATAATGTCTAACACCTCATGCATGAAGCTGTTGCAGAACTGGAAAGCTCCTTTAGTGACAGTCTGCTGCACCCTAAATGCACCAGGAAGCGTTATAACAGATCCTTCCTCTCAATAGCTGTAAGACTTTATTACCATCACTGTTCCTATTCATGCTGATCTTTGCACAGTTTCTACCTTAGTCAGTTAAATAACATGCTGCTGCTTTTGCAGATCTCTGATGTTGCTGCAAATTCAAATAACCATTACTGTAAAAATGTCCATAGCTGTATATTGGTTATTTATTCTCCAGATGCACAGTTTTTATTGTTAAAACACTTTACAGATCAGTGTTTTATTTGTTTACTTTTAACTCCTCACAATTATGTTATTCTTATACATTTTTCTAAGGTCAACATTTGTGTGACCATTTGTCTCTATAATCTTTTGGCTGCTATAAACACCAGAATTTTTCCATTGTGGAACAATAAAGGGATTTTCTATTCTATTCTATTCTATTTTCTTTCTGAGTTTTGACTTTTTTTTTAGATATTTCAACTTATTCAGTCTTTTAAAACCTGCAGAAAACGTTGTCCTGCTAGACACTGCCAGTCTCCAGCACTAATAGTAACAACTACATAAACTATCTGATTTCTTAATAGTAATAATCAAAGTGTGTTATCAATCCTAACCTCAACATCCAACATGGCTGCCATGCATATAAAAAACAATGACAGATAAATTGAAGGACCTTTAAAAAGCTGTATGTTATCTTGAAAGACTGGTATATCACTAACTCAGTCGGTTATCAAACTGTACCAGTCTCTAGTAATACAGATTTTGCTACATAACAGAGGGATGACATTTTGTGAAATGTGTGGCTATATGTTGCATTTAGAAGCAATGGTTGATGTATAATAAATAAGGGTGTTGTTAAATTCTATATAGAAGAGCTTTTCTATTTGTTTCCCATTACAAAACTCTCACTGTCTCAATCAAGTCCATTTCAGACTTAATAAAATTAGCTAAGGTCTCCTTTCCTTGCAGTAGAGGAGCTGCAGTGCGGAGCTGCTGACAGTGGATGGATCGCAGGCAGAGTGGAGCAGCTGTGAAAGACAAAGCCGCGACAGAAAAAACAGGTAACAGTATGTCCAGCGAATTGAAGGCTGATGGAAGAGAGGCAGGGGGGCGACGACGCAAGATGGGGCCCTACCTCCCGTGATCACTGAAATTAGAACCCTAGCCACCATGGTGGGTGGTCGTGGTCGGTGGCAGCGGGGGGAAGGTGTTTCAAGGGACACATATAACATGCTGGAAACTCTGTACCTTTCACTGTGCCGTCAGAAAGGGCCCAACTCACACCAGGAACCAATAAATCTAGAGGAATGAGACCGTGTTAGTCAGAAGCTGAAGAAAGGAAGGAAGGATGGAAGGATGGCTAAGAGTTTGAAATAAGAGAGTTAAAGGGAGAGATAGTGGGAAAGAGGGAGGGAATAAGTTTAGAAGAAATCAATGAGAGATTAAGCTGGTTTATGTGCCTGTGTTAGATCTTTCCAGTGATTCTGAGTCCAGGTCTTCTGATCAACGCGCTTATGGTTGGCGAGGGTTAGGGCCTTCAATTCCACTATTAAAGTCAGGAATTTTACAGCTACCTATACCCAAGATCCTATTGAGTCGCCCTGTAAATCAATTTCTTGAGGTAACATTGCCTTTTTGCATTGATTTGATACCAGTATGCTCTCTTTTATGAAGCGTGTACAATACCAGGAAAAGGGAGGTATAATTTATACTAAATGGGGGAAAAGAAAATTAAAAGGAAAACAACAAAATGTAGAAGTCAGACAGGAAAAGATATGCCCGTCCTTCCAATACACACTTTGAATATGTATGCTGTGTGTAAATGGGCAGGTGTCTTAATTAACCTTCTTTAAAAGGAACATTGATTTTTCATCTGTATTTCTCAAGAACTTAACGTATCATACAGAAAAAAACTCTATAAACTACTGTTTAGTTAACTATTTTGTCCACTGCTCCTTGTACCAGGTTAAAAAGATGAGAGTGCCTTTAGAATCTGGGGTAAAATACAGAGATGCACCAAAAAAATGTCTGTTACTTGGAGTCTGTTATTTTAAGATTGGACCTAATGTCTCATTTTGTGTGACTGCTAAGTTGCAAATTATAAAATTTCGCATATTTCCAATCAGTGAAGACATCTTCTTGTCTCTTATTTACACTGTGTTCAATTCTACTCCACTCAGTGTCAAAATCCAGAGCAAATATGTAGCTATTGTAATCAATCAGATCATTTAAACAGCCACATCAGCAAATTTAAGTCTATTCTGTTTTTCCAAATAGCACATAAATTAAAATCCTATTGCACCAATAGAAAACTGAACGATCACATTGTCTAGATTTTTCAAATAAATCACTAAAGACTGCCTAATTTAATTAAACTTCATTAGATTACAAAATCTAAATAAATCAAAATATCAACTATTAGGTAATAGTTGGTCATTAAAAATAAGTAAAAACTAAATTTACCAAAAATAAGCAACAAATACAGCTTCTCTGCACTTAGTGCACCAAACCATTGTAGAATAGATCTAGTGAAAATATCTGAAAATCAAATGGATGGAGTGAAAATATAGTTAGTAGCACTAGGACTTCATGCTGACAATAATCGGAGAGGTGGGAGTTGAGAGCTGTCAAATAAAGTACTTAAAACTGAAGTCCAAAGAGGTAAATACCATGTTTAAAACAAAAAGGTTGTTCGTATGACATGTATGTGGTTCTTTCCCATTGGAAGACGGTTAGAAGGAGTAAAACTAACAAGAAGATCAAATGCAGTGTACTGTTGAAGTTGCTTTGTTTTTTTGTTTCTTTTTGTTTTTTATCAACTTTAAACCACATTTAAGATGTGAAAGCATTGAATTCTTTTGAAAAATGGTGGTTGTCTAATGGTAGACACATAGTGAGCTATTTAATAATAATACTAACCCTGCCAACTGTTCTAAATCCAACTATGACAGGATAAAGACATTTTAAATGGTCAGCCACATTACTGTTTAGTTTTCTGTAAAAAATAAATAAATAGCGACCTGCTTACTCTAATACCTGATTACTCTAATATGAATGACTGGTCATCACAGGAAGCAAGAAAAACATATTTGCTGTTCCTAAATTTGTTTAATCATTATCTTGCAAGATTGACTTGAAATAATTTTTATTCAACTAGAAATTAGTATCTGAAAGGAAATCTGAGATTCTCCTCTAAAAAGATAACTCACAAAGCTAAAGGTTGCATTTCTGAAAAAACATAGTATATCCTTTTTTATACATTTTATAAATTAATAATTTCAAAAGATAACTATAACCACAAAATCAATGGAAAGATATTTTTTTGGCATTACAGCACATGATCCCTTTTAAAAAAATCTTAAAGGCATGTTTGCACATTGCCTTTGAGCTTCAGTATCCTTCACTATTCTCTCTTTTTCAGTTTTAAGCTGAGACTCTGGCTAGGTCGCTTTTAAATGCTTAAACAGCTTTAACTTATAATATTATTTTGGAAAAATTAAAGAGTTTCTTTAACTGAATTTGCCAGTGTATGAACCCCGAGGCTTACAAAAAAAATAAAACATCAAAATAAAGTAAAAAATAGTTGAAGCCAAAATCCACCTCAAGGACAAAGTTTCATTCCAAGAACTTTAGATCAGGCTTCTGATTGGTGCATGTCTAATAAAATACCATTAAAGTAGGCACTTTATCCAAAACAAGGCTAAGACTAGTAGGAGCCAGAACCATTTGTTTTTAGGTGTAAGAAGCAGTGGAGAGAGTAAAAATTAAAACAAGCAGTTTTTAATGATCTCCTATACAGCCGCAGGGGAGGGACAATTAACTCTCAGCCCTACAAATCTACTCTGCAGTGATCTCATATTCTAGCTCAAGTATAGCATCCAGATTGTGGTCTATCCCTGCCCCCTGCGGCTGTACTAAACCACATGCAGGAGAGGAAGGGAGGGGGGGTCATCTTATTTATTATTCAACAAGTCCCCCTCCCTCTAGCTCTATGTATCCACTACCATGCAAGCCCTGTATTTCAGCACCCACTGGGCATGCTTTAAAGGGCCATCCCAAGCACAGTGTCTACGGTAGACCAGGCAAGGTAAGGGCAGTGGGAAAGGAATGGCAGAAAACTCCAGTGGTCAGTTGTTCTAACTCTGGAAACCTTCCCCCTTTAGTAGCTCTTCTCGAAAACCAACAGTGCAAAATGAATGCTAGTATTAAAGAACAGCGACCGAAATCTGTTAAGTCTTCAGAGAAAGAGCAAATGACCACCAGACTGCATTGCAAAAACTGTCTTGGGGTGCTAAAGGAAAAAGGGAGAAGGATTGTCAATATTAAGTGAAGGGTTCTACCGCACAGTAGCAACTATAATTCGAGCTAGCGCACTAACTGCGTTCTTCTAGATTCGGCCAAACCAAATTAAAAAGCAAAGAAAAGGAAAAAGGCTCAAGCTCAAATTCAAGCAGGACTCAGAAAGATGTGGAAAGACTACCGACCAGCCAGCTCCTTCTCCTTACTCCGTCTCTTTTTCTCTATTCGTTTCAGTCTCTTCTCCTCCCTGCGTTTGTTCTCCTCTGCCTCCTGGTGACGCCGACATTTGTGAAAGTTTTCCACCACCACACCCACGAACATGTTGAGCACGAAAAAGGCCACAATCAGGAGGAAAGAGATGAAGTAGAGCAGCATCCATGGGTTGTGGTTCAGCTCTGGCTGGAAAACACAAAATAAGAAAGGTGTTACCTTCCCAGAAGTCTCATTCTTGAGATTTCTTAACCAGAAAATTATGAGTTCTGGTAACACATTGGTTAAAATTACATGATAACAAATTCAGTGGTTCCTGGCTACGATAAAGATGTATACCTAGAGTCAATGTAGGTACACTACATTCAGGAACTGGTAAAAACAAATGCAGGATAAATGGTTCTGTCCATTTCTGCAAATACTTACTTGTTTGTCCTCCTCTACAGCATCAAGGCCATCATACATGATATCCACCCATCCGTCTTTTGAAGCAAGTACAAAAAGAGACATCAAAGCCTGACGGAGAAAAGAAAGAATAAAATTACATCTGTTGTGTCCTATTAGGACGTCATGACTGCATCTTTAATTTGAGGTAATCCTCTTTATGACTATTGAACTTTTTTTTTGTCAATTATTTATGACGCTGCAGGATTTTGTCTGGTCTCATTTTCCCATTTAGCTACTATAATCCATACAGAAGAACTTGGATTTTTCATTGTTCTTTGGAATGAAACAAGTTTTACACTGCTGATCAATAAAGGTCCAATGTTTAGTTGGTGAACTCACAAATTGTAGACCTAAACTGTATAGGTTAGACGACGCGAACTAGAAGACACAATTCTGTTATCTAAAGGAATTCTTGGACGAAGTTGAGCTGAGGAAGAACTATAAATCCCTCCCTATTTACTAGTGTTGCACTTCACTCTAACTTCGCTCGGTGTTTCACTATGGGAATCGCCTTGGCGTGACCAACTACGGAAGCTCCAATGACATCACGTCTGTCTGAGACAGACAGGTTGAGCCGTGTCCGTGGCTCCACCCACCAACTAGATCACGGCCAACCTACCCGCCTCAACTCATTCTCGCTTTCTTCCCGTGTGAAGACTACAACTAAGCTCCCTCAGCGCGCTCAGGCTAGCTTGGACCTGTTTAACTGTTCTCAGGCGTTCGGTAAAGGAAAACGTCGCTGAACGCAGGACCAGGACAGGCCTGTACCGTGCTGAGTAAGCGCTTCGGCAGAAGCACTTTCTGGAACACAAACGCTGGGAGCGGTGACCGCGTAAAAGCGAGCTGTCCCTGTATCTACTCCGTTTTAATTAACGGAATAGAGAGCGTTTGTGTCAGCCGAGCTAACACGTAAAGGTGGGCTTGGTTTTTGGCTAGCAGTGTATCGCTAGCATAAGAGTCCGGTTAACGTGTTGTGGCGAACGGACTTAATATCAGTAAAGAGCTAACGTGTAGCGACGAGCTCCGTGTTTTATCTACAGTCATGTCTGTGGCTCCTACCCCTGCCAAAGGTTCGGAACCGAAGGCTAAAGAGGTTGTATCCCGCCCGTGTCCAGCGTCATGCGGGGCATCTATCTCTGGGCGGGACCCTCATCCGATGTGTATAGCATGTATGGGCGCTAAGCACGCTCAGGCATCGCTGGCGGACCCTCAGGGATGCCAGCACTGCGCGTCGATGCCGGAAAAGATCCTAGAGAGGCGGCTGAGGGTGGCTGTCGCTAACAGCCAGGACCCATGCTTCTCCTCACCTGCAGCCGTTGCGGCGGCGGGTGAAAACCATCCGCCGCTAGCCTCTAAGAGCTGGGCGGATGTGATGGAGGAGGAGTACCCGTCCATGCCTCCTCTGTATGAGGGCCTTATGGACAGCGGGAAACTCGATGCAGACATCGACGAAAAGGAGGGTGACGCTAACTCCCACCTCCTGGAACTGGAGGACATGGAGGAGGAGGACTCGACCTTCAACAACACTCCAGGCCTCCAAGCGGGGCAGAAGTCACCTCCCCGGGGGATAGTGATCTGTACGATGTGTGCAGACGGGCGGCTTTAAAGCTGAACATCCCCTGGCCTGCAGCGCAGGATTCAGAAGGAGCAGAACGGGACCTGTACGACGGTAAAAGGCTTCCACCAGCTTTACCACCAGCTAAGCAACTTTTACCAGCCGTTCCTGCTTGCATGAGAGAAATGAGCCATTTCTGGTCCAGCCCATTTAAGAGTAAGCTTCCCACCAAGGGCTTCTCTAAGCTGGAGATACAGGGCATGGGTGAGCTGGGGCTGGCCGAACCCCCAGCTGTAGAGCCTTCAGTGGCTTACCACCTCCACCCTAACCGCAGATCGGTTTCAGCATCCTCAAACATCTCGCTCCTAGGTAAAATGGACCACCTCACAGCCTCCATTTACCAAAGGATGTACAGATATGCGGGTCAGTCAGTGTGCTCACTTAACGCGGTTACACTGCTGTCTGCGTACCAAGGTGAAATCCTGGAGGAGATGGGGCGTCAACTGGACTCGGGGACACCTAACCCCAGTCTATGGGATGAGATCTGTGTGGTGAATGATCTCATCTTGCGCTCCTCTAGAGGTGATGTTCAAGGTTGTGGTCGGGTCATGGGTCTGGCTGTCTCAGGGGAAAGAGGCCTATGGTTAAACCTGTCAGGCCTAAATGATTCCCAGAAGGCTGAGATCATGGATGCCCCCTATGACCCGACGAAAGGTCTATTTGGCCCCTCCTTAGAGAAGATGAGGGAGACGAGTACCCTCAGAAAACAGGAGGCAGAAGCTTTTAACCTTTGTTTGCCTCGTAAGTCCAGCCAAACCCCCCCACAGGGACCCAGACCTGGGTTTGCGGCTGCTGCAGTGAGAGTACGGCAAGGTGGAGCCAAGCCTTCAAGGAGACCTGCCACACAATCCACCCAGCAAAGCAAAGCGGAGAACCCAAGACCATGGGGGAAGCACTCTTTTGCAGTGGCCGCTGCAAAAAATCGTCCATCCCACCCTGGGGAGAGCAAGAAAAAGCGGGCAACCTAACCCCACTGTTAACCATCTCCCCTCTGAAGATAAGGTTTCCAGGCACCAGGGCAAACTTCTCTGTCCGGGATTCAGATGCTCCTGTAGTTCCCAGTTCACCAGGAGGCATGTTAAATTCTCCCTCTCACGTTCAGAGAGAAGACATTTTGGGGTGGAGGACACAGTGTCAGAAAACACTCCACAGCACGTTATCAGTGTCACCAAGCACTCAGCTGTGCCCCATGTTACAAAGTTTTGTTCAGGGGGAATTAGAGAAAATAGACACAGCTTTTCTGCAACCAGGCATGTTGCCAAGGGCAGAAAGCCCCCCACAAAAAAGAAAAAAATTAACACAAATGGCTCTCTGCCACTCCCCTCTGCGCACAGCAGAGGGAGCTCGCGCTCTTTACAAGAGAGCCGAGCGCAGCAGTGCAGAGGGGATGACGTCACTCAGCAGCGACGCTTCTCCTCTCTCTGCTCGGGCAGATCAGTGGCGCGCATGCGCAGTCTATCCATGGGTTTTGCATAGAATTTCCAAGACCTCCGAGATTCAACGGAGTGCTCTCCTCGGTTGCCAGCGGGGATTCAGCTCACGTCCTGAAAGACGAAATAGCATCCCTGTTAGAGAAAAAAGCGATCAGAGTAGTGCCGGACGAGGGGGTTCGTCAGGGCTTCTACTCGCGCTACTTTCTCATTCCAAAGAAAGACGGCGTATCACTACGCCCCATTCTGGACCTGCGTGTGTTAAACAGACACTTACACAGATATACATTCAGGATGCTCACACACAAAGCACTGTGCCGTTCCATCCGTCCGGGGGATTGGTTTGTAACCATCGACCTCGCTGACGCCTATTTTCACATCTCCATTTACTCCCCACACCGAAAGTTTCTCAGGTTCTCTTATCAGAGCGCAGCCTACGAGTTTCAGACCATCCCGTTCGGGCTGTCATTAGCCCCAAGGGTGTTCAGCAAGTGTGTGGAGGCGGCGCTGTCCCCTCTGAGGACGCGCGGGATCAGAATATTTTCGTACATAGACGATTATCTAATCTGCTCTCGATCAAGCGAGCAGGCAGTCAGCGACTCCCTGGCAGTGATCAAAAACCTCATCAACCTCGGGTTCAGGATAAATCAAGCCAAAAGTCGCCTGATTCCCGTGCAATGCACGGAGTATTTGGGTCTCAAAATAAACTCCCTCTCTTATCGTGTCACACTATCAGAGGGGAGAATCCTGTCATTCACCCAGTGCATGACGCGTTTTCAGTTGAGAAACGTCGTTTCATTCAGACTGTGCCTGCGGCTCCTCGGTCTTATGGCATCCGTGATTTCAGTGGTCCATCTGGGGCTTCTGATGATGAGGGACTTTCAGCGGTGGGTCGCCTCGCTGCGACTCTGTCCCTGCCGTCATCTGTGCCGCAGAGTAAAAGTAACACAGACATGCATGGCGGCTCTTCAGCCCTGGAGAGACCCGACGGTTCTCACGTCGGGCGTGCCACTGGGGACCGTAGCATCCAGGGTTACCATGACTACCGATGCTTCCCTGACAGGTTTGGGCGCAACTATGATGGGCAGAGCGGTGAATGGCATATGATCGCCGAGAATGAGGCGGCTTCACATCAACATGCTGGAACTGCACGCAGTGTTCCTAGCTCTGAAGCACTTCATGCCATATGTGATGGGTCGCCACGTCTTGGTAAAGACCAACAACTCCACTGTGGTGGCTTATATCAACCGTCAGGGCGGCACCAGGTCCCTGCAGTTACACAGACTGGCCAGGGACATAATTATGTGGAGCAGCACCAGAGTTCTGTCGCTCAGAGCAACGCACGTAGCGGGAATTCTGAACAGAGGGGCCGATCTTTTATCCAGAGGGAACCCTCTCTATGGGGAATGGAAGCTGCATCCACAGGTGGTGGAGCAGATCTGGCAGAGATACGGACGGGCTGCCGTAGATCTCTTCGCCTCATGGGAAAACACTCATTGCCCGCTGTTTTTCTCCCTGTAAGACCCTGACGCTCCACTGGGTATGGACGCGCTGGCGCACCCATGGCCAGACGCGTTGCTTTATGCTTTCCCTCCTCTCAGCCTGATATCCCCAACTCTAGTCAGAGTGAGGGAAAAGGGGCTGTCTTTGATTCTGGTGGCTCCCTGGTGGCCATCGAAGCCCTGGGTGGCAGAGATAATCCAAGTCGTGTCAGCCGAACCATGGCCCCTCCCCGTTTGAAGGGACCTGCTGTCTCAGGCTAAAGGGGAGATTTATCATCCACAGCCAGATCACCTGGCTCTCTGGGCCTGGCCCGTGAAAGGTGGAATTTAAATGCAACAGGCCTCCCCCCAGAGGTGATCGACACCATACAGAATGCTAGGGCTTCTTCTACTCGTTATCTTTACAGTGGTAAATGGCAAGTGTTTGAGGAATGGTGTGAGGAAAAACAGACCATTCCTTTTCAGTGGTCAGTGGGGGACGTGCTCTGCTTTCTGCAGAGCTTGTTGGAGAAGGGTAAGGCCTTTTCAACAATTAAGGTTTATTTAGCCGCAATCTCTGCTTGTCATGTAGGGTTTGGTGATAAACCTGTGGGGAAGCACCCTTTAGTGTGTCGTTTTATGAGAGGGGCCCGAAGTAAGTTACGAATTTCTAAGCCTCTGGTACCATTATGGGATCTCTCTCTGGTGTTGGATGCCCTCTGTCATCACCCATTTGAACCTTTGGAGGGTGTTGGCTTAAAGTTCCTTTCATTGAAAACTGCCCTGCTCTTAGCGTTGGCTACGGCCAACAGGGTAAGTGAGTTGCATGCACTTTCAGTCAGTCCGGCCTGTTTACAGTGGGCACCCGGGCTCTCTAAGGTATGCTTGAGACCCAACCCGGCTTTTGTGCCGAAGGTGTTGGATTCAGCATACAGGTGTTCGATGTTGGAATTGCTGGCATTCCATCCACCCCCTTTCTCTTCAGCAGATGAGCAGAAGCTTCATTGCTTATGTCCAGTGAGAGCTTTAAGAGCTTATGTGGACAGGACAGCCTGTTTTAGAAGAGCTGACCCTCTGTTTGTATCCTGGGCTACTGCTCATAAGGGCAAACCTGTCTCCCGCCAAAGATTAGCACACTGGGTTGTGGAGGCTATATCTCTGGCATATAGGTGCGCAGGATCAGAGCCCCCTAAAGGGGTGAGGGCCCATTCTACCAGAAGCATGGCCACCTCTTGGGCTTTGTTCCGTGGTGTGTCAGTTCAGGACATCTGTGCTGCAGCCAGTTGGGCTACGCCGCACACATTTGTTAGGTTTTACAGGCTGGATGTGGCCCGGCCATCGCTAGCACACTCAGTGCTTGGAGTAGGGGTGTTAGGGTCCAACTGAGACCTGGGTTGTGATTCCTATCATATATGGCTTCGGGGTCATCATGCAATCCGGGAGTGGGCCATATCTCCCATAGTGAAACACGGAGCGAAGTTAGAAAAAGAACGTTGGGCTACTTAACGTAATCCCTGGTTCTTTGATAACAGAGTGAGGTGTTTCACCAACACATCCCTTCTTGCATGGGCACGGAAAGAAACCTGCCTAGAGTGAGTTGAGGCCGGTAGGTTGGCCGTGATCTAGTTGGTGGGTGGAGCCACGGACACGGCTCAACCTGTCTGTCTCAGACAGACGTGATGTCATTGGAGCTTCCGTAGTTGGTCACGCCAAGGCGATTCCCATAGTGAAACACCTCACTCTGTTATCAAAGAACCAAGGATTACGTTAAGTAACCCAACAATATTGATACCAGTATCAGACGGAGCCCCGATCCACAGTGGTGTTAAAAGTACATACATTTGTTACTTAAGTAGCATGCAGTTTAAAAACACTCTCTTAAAAGTTGAAATATCAACTTGACCTCTTTACTCAAGTAAAAGTGAAAAAGTATGTGCTCTAAAAACTACTTAAAGTATAAAGTAACCTTTAAAAAAACAGCCTGATGCCACTATATGATTGAAAGCTGAATTTTTTAACTATTTCGAAAAAGGCCAAGGATGAGGGAGGTCTTCTTGGTCTCCATCTCCATCCCCCGATACGCTCTCGCCTGTGTCCGACCTTTCAGACACTTCAACATCTTTTTCTGAATCTGACATTGTAGCATGGCATAGACAATTCACATTTGCAGTGCGTAGAGCACCTGCTGGCTTCTGATGATTTCCTTTGGCGTCAGCACAAATCTGACAAATAGCTAACCAATGAGTGTTTGCATTATATGACTCATCCAATTACAATAGTTTTCACTAGATGTGGATGGCGCCAATGATCTGGATTGGATGGTGAATAGTGTTGCGCCGATGCCATTTTTTGGCCCCAATAACGATACCCGATACCTGGCAGGTTGAGCCAAATATACTCTAAATGTGCAGCTGCGCTCCGGTCCGGCCAGGTCAAGATCCGCTATTCCAACACCAAACAGGAAAAAGAATTGTGAGAAGATCTGGTTGGTCAAATTAAAGTATACTAACAACAGATTGGTAATAACTACAAATTAAGCATAATTCTTATATATTTGAAAAAAACTAACAACATTTATTTAAAAGATTGGATGCAAACTATTGGTACTTCAACATCTCCATCATAAACCGCACATATGCTGGATACTGATGGGGATTTTTTAAAAACTATCATATTAAATTAATTAATTTATTTCAGCCTGTTTTGCTCCTACGAATTTAATGATAATATCGCGCATGTCTGAGCGCAGCAATACAGGAGGGACAGCGGAGGCTGTAGGCTTTGCTTTGCGCAGGAGATTAGGAGTGCTGCGGGGCGGAGCGGAGACGGAGGATGTGGGATTTCGGGGTAACAGGAGAAGAAGCGCAAGTGAAGTTAGACAATGTCGACAGACAACATGTGATAATTTTTAAATGTTTTAAATCAGGTTGTTTCCGGATTAGCCAGCAGGTGGGTCCGGATCTGGACCGCCATACTCTAATCTGTGACCTCTGCATTAATCTGAAGCCAAGAGTAACAAGTAACGTTTGTTTTAAAAATGTAAGGAATAGAAAATACAGATACTTGTGTGAAAATGTAATGAGCAGAAGTCAGAAGTAGGAGGAAAAATAAGTATTGGAGTAAAGTTTAGATACCTAAAATGTATACTTAAGTACAGTAATGAAGTACAAATACTTTGTTACCCTACTTGACACCTCTGCCGATCCAGCAATAAAATGGTGGTACCAGTATCAGCGAGCACCAACAAATAGAGCACCGATATCATTTTGGGAACCATATGTTTATTCAACTATTGTCACCCGTTCCAGGTAGGTAGTAAAAAAGTTCTACTGGATTCACTTTGTATTAGTCTTTTTCCTGCTTCACAAAGGTAGGTAGCAGCTTTACAAAGCCATGATGGCAATTATTTTACATCCAAGTAGTATACAGTTCTTCATATATACACACACACATCAATTTCAAAAAATGGTATCAGTATGGTATCGGTATCGGCCAATACTGCACAGCCGGGTACCGTGGCCAAAAATGGCATCGGTGCAACACTACTAATCACCCACACAACAAACTGTGTTACCACAGTTGGGTGCCATTGGCGAGCTCATCCTGTTTTCTCTTACTCTGTCCAGGTGATGGTGATTAGGAACTGCAGATATAAAGCACCGTCTTCCCAAGACTCATTATCTGCTGCTCTCTGGCTAATCTCTCACCTCTTCTCTCTCTTGCTGGCTCAGATCTTCACACCTCCCTTATGGATGTATTTCTGCTTCTCCTGCTGCCACTCTGCTGCTTGGCCTCATTTTTACTTCGTCATTTGTCTGTCTTGTGTTTTGCGTTATTCTTTGCTTTACCCTTATTAAATGATAAGTTATGCTCCTTTACTTGGGGCATGGTATGCCATTACAAAGCAGGTCTTAACTCTCACATCTGTCAGTGTCTGCAGCAAGCTGCTGCATATCTTCTCTTAGACTGTCAGAGAAAGAATAGTGCCTTCTGCCATCATGTGTTATGGTGGCAGCATCAGAGCAAAAACTTTGAGAAGTTCAACAAGCTATAAAGAAGTCTGGATGACTGGATGAATCAATGGAGGGTTGGTTTTCCTTAGATAGAAAACTTTGAACCAATCTGATTGAATTGCAAAGTGCCTTGAGGTGACGTGTTTTGAATTGGCGCTGTATAAATAAACTAAGTTGAAATTGAATTTGTTCTGTTCTGGGAAGTGCACTAAAACCTCTGGAGAAGGTATTATATGGAATAATTCAAGATTAAATGAACCACTTTGTGGAAAGGCATCTTTATCAGATAATCGTAAAACAGATTGTCTTCAGTCTGAGAACACTACAGCAGATCAGCATCTGAAATAACTAATTAAAAATGTCTTATAAGAGCCACAACATTTCATTTACTTTGGAGATTTTAAAGTATCTTGAGTATACTTTATATAAAGTAACTGGAAATATTTTGTTAGTGGAGGACTTTGCATTAAGTAATACCCCATGTCTAAATACTGAGTATTGTTTGATGGTTAATGTTCTTAAGAATGTTTGTACAGACATGATTTCTGAGGAAAGTACAAAACATTTTCTTGAATTAAATAAAACATATTCTCCTCTCTCCTCTCCATTCTGGGAGAAATGGGGAGGGTAGTAAATAAATGCAGCTATTCTGCGATGCTTAACATGCATAGCAAACGAACAACAGTAGATCATGCGATATTCTAATGTAATTCTGAGGATCTGCTGAAATCTTCAGAAAAGCTACTAAAAAATGTAATCTTAAATGAGATCATAAAAATATATTGTATACCTTTTGCTAGAAATATTGCTAAATTACAGTACATATAAATGCAAATAGTTAAGTGCCTAATACCTACTGTTTTTCATGTTGTTACTTTTCTTGTCCGTGTGGACATAGCCTTTGGTGCATCCTTTAATTGAGGTTGGACAAAAAAAAAGTTGCTTGTAAAAAAAAAAAAGTGAAAGTGCTGAAAGTTAAACTACCTTAATTAAGGTTTTAAGTCTGCGGTGGCCATAGCAGCATCACGTTAAGCCGTTGATTGCAAGCTGGTTATAGCCCAACTAATTAAATGCAGCTAGTATTGATTTGCTAAGCTGCTAGTGTTGCTCCATAAAAAGCAGAGTGGCAGAAAGTCAAATATTCTACCCAATAAACTGTTTTAAACTTAATGACTTTGCTTTAATGATCTGATTGAGTAAACTACTCATATGTCTGCCCATGTTTAGGTTTTCAGCAGGTTTGGTGACCTACCTGCCCCAGGTTGTCGAAGTTGTACTTGATGTGGAACCACTCGTACCCGGCTTGTAAACAGGCAGTCTTGTTTTTAATGTTCCTCACATCCTCCCCTTGGCAAATAAAGAACTTTCCCTTGAAAAGCTTTGGAAACACAAACAAAAAATTAAATAAAGCAACGTTACACTTGTTGATTTTGGTTGTAGTATCCAGTTGAAGAAAGCCATATGAGTGAACGATTACTTCCACTGAAATCAATACTGATTTCAAAGCCAATTGCTCAGTGGCTTCACTTGCACAGATGGTTTATGGACATTAACACAGTGATAAAGAACAAATAGGAGCTCAAGCTGCTCAAAGGTTAAAGTGGGTTCTTGCACGATCGCTAATATAGCTTAAAACAAATGTGTAAATACTAAAGTCCATGAATAAAATATACTGAAGAGATCAAATTTAAAAGCTAAAATTAGATAAATTTACAGGACATAAGGAAGCTTTAATGTCCTTTTATGATGTAATGAGCCAAACTGTGAGTAATAAGTATCTCAAGCAGATGTAGCATCATTTCCTCTCACCTGTACTCCAAGGATTCCAAAGATAATGAAGAAGGCACAGCAGATCACCACAATGTTGCCGATTGGTTTAAGCGATGACATCAGGGTCTCCACCACCAGCTTCAGCCCTGGGGCTCTGCTGATCACGCTGGAACATGGCATATGACAAGGCGTTATTGATCCGTATGGAGGCCTGTGTTAATGTAGCAGGCAGTTACATAATCGCTATATAAATAAGACCCGGCGCGAAAGGGGATTCCTGGAGCAGTTTCTCTCTCAACCTCTAGACAGTCTGCACATATCAAGAGGGACAGAGACACACCTGTTTACATATTTAATCTTTTTTTTAATTATGATTTATTTAACTTAGCAGTTTCATTTCTTCTTTACTTGCCTTCTTTCATATTTGTATTTGAGGTAACAACCACTTTAATTGGCTCTAATTAAGCCAATGTACATGATGAATGTGCAATTAGTGCCAGCAAGTGCAGCTGAGCTCCAGCTGGGCCTCCCAGCCAAGCTTGAATCCAGGGGCATACATGCTACAGTGCATACATTGCCTTAAAAAGGTATTCCCATCCTTTGAACTCACACCTTTTTACTTTTTTTTGCATTTTCAGCTAAAAAAAATTACAGAACAGGATTAGTGCCACAGAAAAAATAAAAAGAGTTAACTGATTATTTAAATATAATTTCTGTTTAATATGGAAAAAAAATTTAATCTCAGAATTTTGGATCTTAATGTAGATGGGCACCATAAAGGAAGAGATGTGGGAGTACTCAGCTTCATTGACAAAGATGTGAGTTGTTTGGGAGGGCTGGTAACACACTGGTGGAAAATGACAGAACTAGACGACTTTTTATGTGCTGACGGTGATGCTATTTCATGAATGAAAGAGAAGAAGGTGATTAAAAAAGAGAGCTAGTTAAGTCTCTAAAACAGACATGGTTATTACTTGATGGTAACATGTTTGTTAGCTGTCAGAATTCAGTCAGAATTCTGAGATTAAAGTCAGAATTCTGAGATCAAAGTCAGATTCCTGACTTTTTTCTCATATACTGATATAAAATTTAAAAATTAGTTATCTGTTTTTATGTTTTTTATTGCCCTAATCCTCTTCCTTAAAAAATGTATCTGTTGGGAGCTGGAGAAGTACCACCTTCCTCCAGCAGAGTCCGCCATGGATCCTCCTGAGCCGAGCCTCCTGCACAGCTGAAGCTCATCCCTTCATCAGAGGATCCACAGTATTTAAGCTGTCTTCAGACCTTGCCTCAACGCCGCAGTGTTTTATCCAGTTGGTTAGCACCTAAGCCTAGAATCTCTGAGAACCTTTGTTGACTTTGAATCCAGACTGGATTCTAATCTTTGTCTCTGTCTTCCAGGAAACCTGTTTTTCTCCTGTGAAGCTCAGGAAGAGCTTAACCTGCCGAGCCTGCCCTCTGAGCCAAACCTGAAGTCTCTCTCTGGATTTTCCATGCAGCTCTGGACCAAGAGCTGGAAACTCTAAGCCAAGGTCAGCTCATTCTCAAGAAGTAAGACGCTGAAGCAGTTAACGGACTCTGCTGAACAAACTATCTCCGGACCCAACAGTTTCCCTCTCAAGGCTTTAACCAAGAACCCTCAAGGTACAAATCTGAAACTGTCTGAATCAAACTCCTCTGAGCAAATGCTAACTGAACTGTCTCCCACGCAGATTCCAGTGAACCAGTCCCCAGGCCAGAACCAGAACCAGTGATTAAACTGTGCTTGTGACAATAAACATTGTTAAACCTTTTACTTCTGTTTCCGTCTCCGTGGTGTTCTGCAGAACTGGGTCTCACTAGTGAACCCATCATGACAGAACACTGCGGCCAAACACAAGGCCCAGCAGATCACTTCACTCGTCGATTGGAGGAGCAGGAGGCCCAACTCCATGGACACGCCCTGGCTCTTCGTGAGTTAAATACCCACATTGAGATGCAAAACCAAGTGCTCCAAGGCTATGCTAACTACATGAACAGCGCTAGTGCTACGCCGGCAGCACAACCATTTCCGGGTCCAGTTCCACCTCCGAGGTCATCGGCAGTGAAGTCATCCGAGTTCCGCCCAAGTCTACCTGAAAAATTCTCTGGTAATATGAAAGATTGCAAGGGATTTTTGTTTCAATGCGGTTTAATCTTTCAGAACTCTCCTGACCCTCTTCTGTCCCTTCTGAGTACCATGATTTGGCTCCTGTTTTCAGTAAGGTCAGTGCTACGTCCCTTCCACCACACAGACCATATGACTGTGCGATCGAGCTATTACCTGGAGCACCTCTACCCAGCAGCAGACTATACAATATTTCCAAACCAGAACGAGAAACCATGGAAAAATACATAAACGAGTCTTTAGCTGCTGGGATAATTCGCCCATCTTCTTCTCCGTTGGGTGCAGGGTTCTTTTTCGTTGGCAAGAAGGACGGTTCTTTAAGACCGTGTATTGATTACAGAGGCCTGAACCAAATAACTATTAAAAACAAGTACCCTCTTCCACTACTCGCCTCAGCTTTTGAACCTGTACAAGGGGCAACTGTTTTCACCAAACTAGATTTGAGGAACGCTTATCATCTTCTTAGGATCCGTGACGGAGATGAGTGGAAAACAGCCTTTAAAACCCCCTTGGGCCAGTTCGAATATTTGGTCATGCCCTTTGGTCTAACAAATGCTCCTGCCTGTTTCCAAGCCCTTGTGACGTTCTCAGAGACTTTTTAAATGTGTTCGTGTTCGTCTACATAGATGACATACTCATTTACTCTAAAGACCTCTCAGAGCATAAGAAACATGTCCGCCTTGTGTTGCAAAGATTACTGGAGAACAAACTTTTTGTCAAGGCCGAGAAATGTGAATTCCATCAGCCTTCAGTCACCTTTTTGGGGTTTGTGCTCGAGGGCGGGCAGGTTAAGCCTTCTGAGGATAAAATAAAGGCAGTTTTGGAGTGGCCGGTTCCTGAAAACCGCAAGCAGCTACAGAGATTCCTGGGTTTCGCCAATTTTTATCGCCGATTCATCAGGAACTATAGTCAGACAGCTCTTCCTCTAACCTCCTTAACCTCAGTCAAACGAACCTTTCAATGGACCCCTGAGGCACAAACCGCATTTGAGAAATTGAAATCTTTGTTTTCCAGAGTACCCGTGTTAATCCAGCCTGATCCTTCCAAACAATTCATCCTCGAAGTAGACGCTTCCGACTCTGGTGTTGGAGCTGTCTTATCTCAAAGACTCGACACTGATCAAAAGATTCATCCTTGTGCCTTTTTCTCTCGAAGACTTTCCTCCGCAGAGCAAAACTACGATGTTGGAGACCGAGAACTACTGGCCATCAAGTTGGCACTGGAGGAATGGAGACACTGGCTGGAGGGAGCTGAGCACCCGGTTCTCGTTTGGACGGATCACAAGAACCTTGCTTACATCCAGTCAGCTAAACAAGCCAATCCCCGTCAATCAAGGTGGTCCATATTCTTCTCTCGTTTCAACCTCATTATCTCCTACAGACCCGGATCCAAGAATGTCAAACCCGATTCTCTCTCTCGTCTATACTCCGTTGATCAACCCGAGACGCCTGAACCTGTCCTTCCCGCATCATGCACTGTTGGAGTGGTTACCTGGGAGATCACCGATCTAATTAATTCCGCCCTGGCTTCAGAACCTGACCCAGGTAATGGTCCAGCTAACCGAACCTATGTACCTTCTTCTGTCAGATCTCGCCTAATACAGTGGATGCATGCTGCTAAGTTCTCTGCCCATCCGGGGGTGAGCAGAACCGTCGCTTTGATTTCAAGACGTTTCTGGTGGCCAACTCTTCACAGAGATGTCAAGGAGTATGTGTTGGCCTGCTCCACCTGTGCAAGAAATAAAGCCTCACATCAACCTCCCTCAGGCCTGTTACAACCTCTTCCAGTTCCCTCACGTCCATGGTCCCATATAGCTATCGACTTTGTCACTGGTCTTCCCATCTCCCGAGGTATGTCCACAATCCTCACCATCGTTGATTGATTCTCGAAATCCTGTCATCTCATCCCTCTCAGGAAACTTCCCACGGCTTTTCAAACCGCCCAGCTCCTGGTGAAACACGTCTTCCGTCTACATGGCATTCCCCAAGAGATCCTCTCAGACCGTGGTCCCCAGTTCATTTCACAAGTTTGGAAGGCATTCTGTTCCGCTCTCGACTGTAAGTTCTCTCTAACTTCCCGTTATCACCCACAGTCCAACGGCCAAACTGAGAGGATGAACCAACAGCTAGAGTCAACCCTCCGTTGTCTGACTTCAAACAATCCCACCGACAGGAGCCAGTACCTAACTTGGATAGAATACGCACACAATTCTCTTAAATCTGCTTCCACCAGCCAGTCACCGTTTCAGGTCAGTCTCGGTTACCAACCTCCACTTTTTCCCGCAGACGAGAGAGAGATTTCGGTCCAGTCAGTCAACCAGCACATCAGACGCTGCCAACGCATATGGAGAGAGACCATCACTACCCTCAATCGTTCCTCCGAGACTACCAAGCGTTTCGCCGACTCCAGAAGACGTCCCGCCCCTGAGTACTCCGTGGGCCAAGAGGTATGGCTATCCACTGGAGATATTCCCCTCAAGGGAATGTCTCGTGAAACTCTCTCCAAAATTCATTGGTCCGTATAAGATTTCCCAGGTCATCAACCCATCAGCCATACGCCTTCAACTTCCCCCGTCTCTTCGTATTCATCCCACATTCCACGTCTCTCAAGTGAAACCAGTAGTCTCAAGTCCTCTGTGCCCACCATCCGACTCCCCTCCACCCGCCCTGGAAGTCGATGGTCATCCTGCATTCACCGTCCGCCGGATCGTGGACTCCCGTCGGCGAAGTCGCGGCTGGCAGTACCTCGTCGACTGGGAGGGCTATGGTCCGGAGGATCGCCAGTGGGTTCCTGGCTCTTACATCCTCGATCCAGCACTGATCGAGGAGTACGAGCGTTCCTTTCCATCGACATCTTCCGGACCGCCAAGGGGCGGTCGTTGAGGGGGGGGTACTGTTGGGAGCTGGAGAAGTACCACCTTCCTCCAGCAGAGTCCGCCATGGATCCTCCTGAGCCGAGCCTCCTGCACAGCTGAAGCTCATCCCTTCATCAGAGGATCCACAGTATTTAAGCTGTCTTCAGACCTTGCCTCAACGCCGCAGTGTTTTATCCAGTTGGTTAGCACCTAAGCCTAGAATCTCTGAGAACCTTTGTTGACTTTGAATCCAGACTGGATTCTAATCTTTGTCTCTGTCTTCCAGGAAACCTGTTTTTCTCCTGTGAAGCTCAGGAAGAGCTTAACCTGCCGAGCCTGCCCTCTGAGCCAAACCTGAAGTCTCTCTCTGGATTTTCCATGCAGCTCTGGACCAAGAGCTGGAAACTCTAAGCCAAGGTCAGCTCATTCTCAAGAAGTAAGACGCTGAAGCAGTTAATGGACTCTGCTGAACAAACTATCTCCGGACCCAACAGTTTCCCTCTCAAGGCTTTAACCAAGAACCCTCAAGGTACAAATCTGAAACTGTCTGAATCAAACTCCTCTGAGCAAACGCTAACTGAACTGTCTCCCACGCAGATTCCAGTGAACCAGTCCCAAGGCCTGAATCAGAACCAGTGGTTAAAACTGTGCTTGTGACAATAAACATTGTTAAACCTTTTACTTCTGTTTCCGTCTCCGTGGTGTTCTGCATAACTGGGTCTCACTAGTGAACCCATCATGACAGTATCCAGTTTATTAGGATTTTATATGACAGAACACTACAAAGTAAAAATGTATACTATAAATTTGTATTTGGCAAAAAAATAAATAAAATTGTTGGTTTTAATTGTAAAACTTTAAAGTGTTCTGCATCCTTTCATAAAAACCAGTTAAACCAGTTGCTTTTATTTTGTTCATAATTCTCTATTCTTCTGTGGGAAATAGCTGTAGCTCAATCAGATTGGAAATTAGCTATAAGGTAAACCCCCCCAAATATGCACCACACCTTTCAGGCTCTTATTAATAATAATAATAAAAAAAATATATATATATAAAAAAAAAAAAAATATATATATATATATATATATATATTTTTTTTTTTTTTTTCTTCCACCATCCAAGTACATAATAATTTGTCTTGGCACAGTACTGGACTGGCATGGATTTATATTTGGAATTACTATAAAAAGATGAAGATTGTATATGGAATACCACAGGCCATCCTTTCTACCTTCTTACATCATATACAATTTTCCAGCTTCAGTCTGAAAACAATTAGGGGGGCAAAATGATGCAAGCATGGCCCACCTACTCCCATTCTGTATCTTCTGTCAAAAAAGGTACAGGCATTATAGAAACTGTGGAACAGTCGCCATTGAAAAGAGAAAGATGAGATAAAGATGCATACAACCACTCCGAGAAAATACTTTTTACTTTGTCTAATCTACTGTAAATATCTGCATAAATTCACAGCTTGTCCCTGTTTTCCTTTGCAGCACAGAGGACACAGTCAGCAGTGTGCTGCAATGCTCGACATCTGCACGCCCACACCATTCATTCTTCTCTCTCTGCACTACTGGGAAATCATTCACATTGAGAAAAAAGGAGCATATAGGGAAACAGGAGTGTTCAAATGATGCAAACATTGATAAGAATGTAACAGAGACTCAATGAGAATAAGAAAGAAGAAGGAAGTTTAGCTTTTAATTATAATTTCCCAGTTTCTAAACTCACTTTCTCTACATTTCAATATAAATAGCTTTTGATATTGAGAAAGGATTTATACAAAATCGGTGCTAACTCTACAAAGTTCCCTTTATTTTATTGGATTGCAGCTAAAAGTTTGTACATCTAGAAACTTTGCTTATAAATTTCCGCACCACATCAACCAATCAGAGAAGTTGATCTGGGAGCTGGCAGAGAGACAGACACAGCACTGCTGACGCAGATCACTATGATCACTCCTCTGAAACTGTTTATTAATGCCTGAATTAACTTAAAATGTTTAAACTTGCTGGCAAAATATGTTTGCTTTTATCATTCTGGTGCCTGCAGTTTGGATAGCATATGTGAAAACTGCTAACATCTCCTTCCAGCCGCCACAAACAGTAGCGGAAAAAACCCCAAGAGGCGACCGGGCCAGAGGCACCTGATTAACCGGATTTCCAGTGACAGAGCACCACTAATGTACGGCGGTTTTGTGCTCTTCCGACAGCGAAATATTTGAAGGCAGGATAGTAATGTTGATGAACTGACTACACAGAGGAAGTTTTGAGTTCAACTTTCTCACTTAAAAATATATTAAAAACTACTTTTTACTCATAACAGCAAATATAGCAAAGCCCCTCTCTGCCATTAAATACAGGAGCAGCAGAAGCATCAGACACACCTGGACACACTTTATAGGACGCTTCGGACCTTAATGTTTACAAGCATCAAAAATTAAGCAGCAGGCTGGAATGTTTTGCTGCTTCTATTGCGTGCAGTCTAAAAAGCATTAGAAATGAGAGAGGTCCATAGTTTTACCGTAATAATCTGTTACTGCAAGTATGAGAAACTAAATGAGAAAAAAAAAATCAGGGGAAATCACATCATCAGATCTTTAAACAATTTATCTGCCAATTATTGTAGAAAATTGGTATTTGGGACCCACAAAAAAGAGGGATGTCTGGTCCACACAGAAATGTACCTTCCCTGTTAGTTCTTTCTTTACAAGGATCAGTCAAAATTTCTTTACAAGGATCAGTCAACATTTCCCCTTTACATAAAAAAGCTCCCAAGTATGATGCCTCCACCCCATGCTTCACAGTAGGTAGGGTGTTCTTGGAATTAATTTGAGCGTTTTTCTTCCTCTAAACATAACAAGTTGAGTTTGAGTCAAAACTTCTATTTTGGTTTCATCCGACTTCCTGATATACAACCAGTTCTATTCTGGATCATCCATATGGTCTCTGGCAAACTTAAGATAAGCCTGGACACGTACTGGCTTAAGCAGGGTGACATGCCTAGCAGTGAAGGATTTGAGTCTGTTAATGATGATAGCTTTTGTTACTTTGGCCCCAGTATCCTGCAGGTCCTTCATCAGGTCCCTCTGGGTTGTTATAGGAAATTTACTCACCCTCCTTAATGATCGTTTTGACCCCATGGGATAAGATCTTGCATAGGGCCCCAGATAGGGGGAGATTATTAATGGTTTTGTATGTTTTTGATTTTCTTCCATTTGCTCCAACAGTTGCTTTATTGAACTCAGCTTGCTTAATATTGTAGATTCATTCTTCCCAGGTTGGGGAAGATTTACAGTTGCTTTTCCTGGTGTTCTTGGACAGCTTTTTGGTCTTCACCATTGTTAAATTGGGAGTTTGTGGCTATGGATGGGTGTCCTACACAGAAAATGAGTTCAAACAGATTCCCCTAATAAGGTTCTTAAAGGTGTGAATTGCCATCCACTGAACAGAGAACATATTCATCGGACACCGACTGTGCACATCGACTAAAACGTGTCTCCATACAAGTGAAAATCATATTCAGTTGAATTTATCTGTCCACCATAAGTCTAAATGGTAGGGCATCCATGCATAAGAAAGATGAAAACATTAACAATATGTTTAAATCATCCCTTTTTGTTCATATTTCTATCCGATTGCTTATCTGTCAGAGGGGAGGTAATTCTCGGTAGCCATGTATTTTTTAGAATAGGGCTAAGTGAAAATTTAGATGAGTATTCATGAGAGCCTTACATAAACATATCACCCGCATGACTGACAATTATGAAGACCTTTTATTTGGATGAAGAAGAACATCCTTCACTATAGGTTTAACTTTATGTTATCGACCAGATACTTATTTTCCATTACAATTTACAAAATACATTCTTTAAAAATCCCACAGTGTAATTTCCAGGATTCTTTTTTTCTTTTTGTCTCTCATAATAAAAATACAGACCGTTTTCATTTTTCTATTTCTGCAATAACAGCCAAATAAATACTATTTGGCCCACTGTAGTTTACGGCTGGTATACTGCTGGAAGGTAAACCTCTGCCCCAGACTGAAAACTTTTGTACCCTTTCAGGTTTTCTTCAAAGATTGACATGTTGTTCCCTCCATCACATTCCCGTTACCTCAAGTGGCTTACCTGTCCCTGTGGTTTTCCTTCAGCGCGGTTTGCCTTTTATTCACATGGACTGGATTGTGGAATAACTAAAAGGTGTCTCCCACGTGAGAGTTAGCATGGGCCTACTTTCTCTGTGTCTGGTCAATACTTTCCTTTTCCTGGCCTGTCCGGTTAGCTAGACCCACCTGTTTTGATTCATTTGCAGTTCTTCCATATTCTTTTTGTTTTGTAAATTCCTTTATTGTCCCACAATGGAGAAAATCCCTGTGTGCAATTAACCCATCCCCTTGGGGAGCAGTGGGCTGCCATTGTGTGGCGCCAGGGGGGCAGTGTGGGGTTAAGGTTTTTTGTTCAGGAACCCAGAGTGGAGGCTGTGGAGATCGAACCAAGTGCATGCAACCTTCTAAGAGCACAAGTGCACTGCTCTAACCCACTAGGCCAACACTCCCCTTGGTAATGAATTTAAGAGTGCTCTGGGACATGTTCAAAGCTAGGGATATTTTACCAAATCTTTACTCTGGTTTACTTTAAATATCAACACAACATTCATCCTTACCGGTCTGCTGTTTTCTTTGGTCTTCATGATATTTTTGGTTGACAGATGTTCTGTGTGGCCTTTAAAGAAAAGCTGAATGGGATTCAATAACACCCTAGCGGACTCTAAGCATGTGATTTCTAAAGGCAGCTGGATTTTATTTCTGGGTTGCAGTGTAAAAGGGAAGAAAACTAAGTAAGCCCCAATCAGATCATATTGTATCACATTTCTTCCTTCTAGAGTTATAATTTGGTTTGGTTTAAATAGCAGTAAGCTGAAATACTCTCAGGATGTTAGTTACAAATGAGGGGGCAGTTAATGCAACACACACAGGGCAGCTAAGACACGAGTAGAGAGCTCAGGATAATTACATCATCAGGTGATGAATTAGCTCAAAGGCCAGTCTGACAGAGGTCAACCACAGCACAGATTTATCAATGAATATGCTTAAAGGTTAACCTCAAAACTGCCACATAGCCTCTTTCATGAGGCAGCCTGAAGCCTGAGAATGTGTGAAGTGGGATAAATGTATCTGTCAAGGTGGGTGGGGTTGCTGAAGGATGTAAAGGTGCTGTTAGATGACAGAGGGTGTTACTTGGGGTCTTCCCTCAGCTCTAGTTGTGCACAGGTTGATAAATGACTGCGTAAATGTGCATGTGCTCTTGTACATGCTCTGTTAAACAAAGCTGATGCATCTTTCTGTCACAAATCCAGCTGCTCTTGTACCCCTGTGCACCTTCCTTTCCTAAGACACTTGAAGCTGCCATAAATATCTTGACTCTTAGAGCAGACAAACACAATCTAGGAAACAAAAAACAGACTAACTTAGAGTATTTACTGGCATTTCGTTAATGCCTGGAGCCCACTTCTGACACTAAATGTCTCAGATGTTGTCCAAATGGAAGATGGTACCTTTACATTAGGTGTAAAATTTAGCAAGCTGTATCTTTTAGTTCCAGGCTGCCAGGGGTTTCATCCTGAAAGCACCTTTATGACAACCGGTGATGAATACTTATTCCCACATCAACCTCAGCAGTGCAGAACCGCCAGAGGCAAAAACACACACTGCCGAGATTTGATTGAACCAGGCTTCGAAGTGTGAATATGACACAATCAAGCTAGGGCAACGAGCTGATGCTGCTTTTAAAGTTGAGGTTTTGTGGATGACAACCTTGTCTTACATAGCATTTTTTTTATAGTTTTGAAAAGAACAATTTCACTCAGCTACAGCTTTAATGATTTTGTCGACCTTAATGATGTAGTATTGACAACACCAGGTTTGTTTTTGTTTTTAGCGAACATTTAATTGTAATGATTTATCAGGGTCCTGTTTTAGAGCTTCAGCCACACCGAGAGATTAAAGTTTGGTACAAGCATACACTTTACACACCTCAAAAGTGTCTGTAAGCACAACCAAGTGCAAATTGGGCATCCGATAAGGGATAATAGAGAATTTGAAATTCCAAAGAAGCGTGGTTATAATCCCACCAGGTGGGCTGGTCTGGGTATTTCAGTATCTGCTGATTTTCTGGGACTTTAGGCACAACTATCTCTGAGTGGATGGATAAGTGGTGGGTTGGTGGGTGGGTGTATGGATGGATGGATGGATGGATGGATGGATGGATGGATGAGTGGGTGGGTGGGTGGGTGGATGGATGGATGGATAGGGGATTGGGTGGCTGGATGGATGGCTGGATGGATAGATGGGTGGGTGGGTCGATGGATGGATGGATGAGTGGGTGGATGGGTCGATGGATGGATGGATGGATGGATGGATGGATGAGTGGGTGGGTGGATGGATGAGTGGGTGGGTGGATGGATGGATGGAAGGATGGATAGGTGATTGGGTGGATGGATGGAAGGATGGATGGATGGAAGGAAGGATAGGTGATTGGGTGGGTCGATGGATGATTGGATGAGTGGGTGGATGGATGGAAGGATTGATAGTTGATTGGGCGGATGGATAGAAGGATGGATGGATGGAAGGAAGATAGGTGATTGGGTGGGTCGATGGATGATTGGATGAGTGGGTGGATGGATGGATGGAAGGATTGATAGGTGATTGGGCGGATGGATGGAAGGATGGATGGATGGAAGGAAGATAGGCGATTGGGGGGGTCGATGGATGGATGGATGAGTGGGTGGGTGGATGGATGGATAGGTGATTGGGTGGATGGATGGATAGATGAGTGGGTGGGTGGATGGATGGATAGGTGATTGGGTGGATGGGTGATTGGGTGGGTCGATGGATGCATGGATGAGTGGGTGGGTGGATGGATGGTTGATTGGGTGGGTCGATGGAAGGATGGATGAGTGGGTGGGTGGATGGATGGATGGAAGGATGGATAGGTGATTGGGTGGGTCGATGGATGGATGGATGAGTGGGTGGGTGGATGGATGGAAGGATGGATAGTTGATTGGGTGGGTCGATGGATGGATGAGTGGGTGGGTGGATGGATGGATGGAAGGATGGATAGGTGATTGGGTGGGTCGATGGATGGATGAGTGGGTGGGTGGATGGATGGATGGAAGGATGGATAGGTGATTGGGTGGGTCGATGGATGGATGAGTGGGTGGGTGGATGGATGGATAGATGGATGGATGGATAGATGGATGGATGGATGGATGGATAGGTGATTGGGTGGATGGATGGATGGATGGATAGTGTTTACAAGATGAGGCTGCTATGATGCCCATGTTATTGACCAAACAGTTGCCCCCCTCCTTTGCTATTATGCATTTCCCTCAAACTGAGGACATTTCTTTCTTCTTTGCTCTGCATAATTTTTACACTCAGAATCTGACCAATTTCCCCAAGTTAATGCTTTTTATTATTTAATCTGACTGTAAAACCTTCCCTGTGTGACATTAATTCTGTGTCAGCCTTTCGGCCATCAAGGGATTATATGAAGTAGGGCCAAGATTAAAATTTAGGAGTCAGCAGCATATCAGTTAGAGTAAGAGGCTCCTGTGGGTATTCAGTCTATTTTGATCAAATTAATTCAAAACTGTGAAGCTAAACCACACAATTAATCACCTATGGTACTTTGCTCTTTTACTTCTCAACATATATACAGAAGAATGTGCATGGTTCTTTGTTGTAATGTTTTTTGTTGTTTCTAATCAGACAGGCTATACAGTAATATCAAATAGCTTTTCTGTAGATTCTAGGCTAATTTTAGAGGAAGATAATGACCCAAAACAGACAGTTAGAGTAAGAAAAGAAAATCGTTTAGAGAAAAAAGGAAGAAAATGTTCTTCTATAAAAAGAGGACTTCCATATAACCATTATCTCTACATTAATGGGCCACTGCTAAAAATCTTTCTCTTCTGAGATCAGTTTTCCTCAGAAAGACCAATGAATTAATCTAAGTCAAAAGCTTATCTCTAGGGGAAAACTGCTTCTTCTCACCAGATTGAGTTTAGTTGATCAAATTTTGGCAGTAAGCCAGTAGGTACACAGTTAGAAGTTGACATAACTTAACTGAATCCATCAATAATCCTGCTGGGTGGTCCCAGCTAATGCATCTTTTAATGCTGACAGTGTAAAAGGTCACAGAGGTTGAACTGTGACATGATCAAAAAATGTCATATCCCTTAACATCTCCCGCTCTACAATAAAGATTTTCCTCTACACAGTAAATTGTAAACTACATTACAAATATGTAAATTGTAAACTACATTACAAATATGGGAAAAAAAAACTTTATTATTCTAACCTGTGGAAATGTCTTAAGTAAACTAGTTAGCTGCTATCATTTCCTTAACAAATTAAATACATTTTAAAGTGTTCTTTGAATTTATTTATGTTACTTTCACTGACTTAGTGGAAGAACAAAACAGCAAACAGAGTAAAAAAGAGTAAGAGACCTCATCATTCCACTGTAATTATTTTGTATATTTCCTCTGGCTAAAAGAGGACCCTTATAAAGACATTCTCCTCTTCACAGAAAAAAATAAGATCATTTTTATCAGAGTGAGGCAAATAAGGCCCCTTAAGATACAACTAATGAACAGTTAAATACCGAATGAATTGAAATGCTTTGTTTTTTAACTGTATTGAAACATTCAGCAATCTACCATCACCACAAAATGATAGTAGGGGGATGCTTTACAGTGTTTTCAGCCAAATCTATCTGACAATTACTTTGCTGTCATTGATGTTTACTTTTACATTGAATTGAATCAGCAATGGTGTTCCACAAATTCGAAAAAAAAAGAAAAAATTTAAACAAACCACTGGACTTTGTTTTCAAGTTTCAAACTAGGAAACAAAGTCCAGTGGATTGTTTTTAATTTTCTTTTTTTGGAATGACTTAAAACAAATCTGGATTTCTTTTCAGTTAATCAATTAATTAAAATCTTTTTTAAGAACTGGATTCACAAATCAACAAAATAACCAACATCCTGCATGGGTTTGTTTTTTTTCATAATTGTTTTTTAACTGCATAAAAGCTTTTGTTCTTGCAGCTAAAAACTGTTATATTTCAATATTTAAATGAGTCACTGAATACTGGTTCAATAGCTGAACTTTAACATGAACCGTTTTTAACCTTTCTGTTATTTTTGCCCAATATTTCTCTTTGATCTGATGTTATAAAGTTTAAATTTAAAATCTTAGTTTAGTTTCTTTGTATTTGTAGTTGTTTTCTAGCAGTGTTTTGTACTTGATTTACTCTTTGTTGCCCCCTTGTGTTTGTTTCCTTGGCTTCCTTCAAGATGCTTCCATCCACACCTGTTCCTTGTCAGCTCATTAGTCCAGTCTCTGTTCTGTCTCCAATATATACTCTCCCCTTTGTAGTTCCTCAGTGCTGGTTCCTCGTCTTTTCCTGTCTCATGTATGTTTTCCCTGACATCTCCTAGATTCAGTTTTTTTTCTGTATTTTTCTGTGTTTGGTTTGGAATTATATAGTATTCAATTATTTAAAGTCCAAAAAAGGAACATCAAGGAGGTTCAGAATAAGAAGCTGGAAAGAACACTCCAGGAGAACAATTTCAGGGATGTTTGGCCAAGGATGAAGACACTCCCAGACTTCTGGCAGATGAGTACCCAACAGACGGAGCCATAAAATTGAATACTATCATCAATTGGGTTGGTTCAGGAACAGCAGATAAGCATTCCTCTCTTCTGCCCACAGTTAAACAGACAAACCCAAACCTGATTCACTATACCCGGCATCCCCAAACTCGTTCCTCATGGCCCCCTGTCCTGCAGGTTTTAGAGGTTTCCTTGCTCCAGCACAGCTGATTTTAATTGAAAGCTGATTAACAGGCTTTTGGTCTACTGCAATCATTAGAACCAGCTGTGCTGAAGCAGAGAAACCTCTAAAACCTGCAGGACAGGGGGCCTTGGGGACCGAGTTTGGGGATGCCTGCCCTATACTGTAAAACAGTAGGATAATGTTTTGTCTTGCCTTTCTGCCTTCGACCCTCCTACTTCCACAATATGTGTTTGTTCTTAACTAAATCAGAAAATGTTTCTCTTGCTGCTCCCCCACTTCCACCCACTGCATCTATCTGTAGATATCAAATTTAGAAGCCATTGAAGACGCTGGATTGGAATAAGTTTTCTGTCCCACAGTTCTTAGGGCCTGTAGGGGCGTGTTGGGGAAGATCTCCTGCCATGTTCCAGCATCAAGAAAAACTCAACTGAAGGTTCTGCTCAGTTATAGATTTGTTGCCTCACATCCCACATAATGGAGGTCCAAGAGAGACTCCAGTTTGTCACCGGATTAAGCAAACAAGCAGCTTTTAGGATCCCCTGCGCTTTGCCTATATCCATGGAGGTGGAGTTAAAGATGCTACCTGCTTCAGCAAACTTACTGTCACTTAGACACGGCAAACAGCTCAGGATGGATAGTGCTGTTCAGTTTTTTCAGAACATTTACTATAATTTTCTTTCCCTTCAATGTTCTCATAGAAGGCTCTGGGGAGGAATCGCTAGAACTCAGGAGTTGATGCAGATTGGTTTATTTAAATAAAATCAGTTAATCTTTGATCTCGGCAAGCAGTTTCCTTACATTGAAGCATTGCAGGACGGACGCGCTCGATTGAATGGGTGCATCAATTGCAGCCATCTGACTGTCTGATAGTTCTGTTGTACAAATGGAGCACACGTCTGTTTATGTGTGCTCATCACGCCCAGGGTTAGATTTTCAAAGACTATCAGGATGGATGCTTGGTGTATAAAACCTAATATTATCACAATTAAATGTTTTTTGTCTTTTTTTCGTATAGACATCCGTAGGATGAGAAAATGCACCTTTCAGGACAACTCTGACCATCCTCTTCATTACAGTTTCATGCAACAACAGTAAAAAGGCTCCACCAGATTAGCTGTAAGATGGGCCACTATAGGAGATCCTTGCTGATTATAGTCAATGAAGAAATCCATAAAATAAAGGTTGTAACAATGTTTAATTTTTGTTTTTTTTGTTTTATTTCAGATTAAGTATATCTATGTTGAAGATAACAAATCTACGAATAAATTTGATGACAGCTTCTAAGCAGAACAATAGCCAGCTGTGTCATTGGACACATGTTTTAGCGCGACATGGTGCCAGGCAGGTGGCTTTTGTAAACAAAGCGGTGGGTGTGTCTCGGACCATGGATCCCAAAGGGAAAACAAGGAAGATAGCTGACGAGAACAGAGGATTCAGAAGGATTGACTGAATGATTTGCTTTCATTACCAATGTGGAAGGATTGCTTGCATGTTTGCTTTGTAATGAGAAGTTGTCAAATAATAAAAAAAGTAATTTGGAAAGATGTTTCCAGGGATGCTTTGCTACATCTGCAGCCGACCGCCATGTTGGAAGTGGTAGAAAAAGTGCTTAAAGATTGCAGAAATTCTGGATAAAGTAGAGGAGTGCAAAGATAGATTTAAGAAATGGATTGCATCTTGGGTGGGGGATGGGTGCACTGAGTGGACCAGACCTGGGATTCAAACCGAACTGTGAGCTCCGGGGCTGGACCCGGAACCCCGGCGGCCGGGGACGGAGCAACAAAAACCAACACGGTGACGGTATGCTTTCCCCTGCCTGCTTTGCCGGGCAGGTGAGGGAAAGCACGGGGCCACCGGTCGCCAGGCTACAGTTACCAGGTTGGGTTGGTAACTCTGCTACACTGTAGTCGACCAAAATCCCTGACGATTTTGAAATTCCCCCTGGACATTTTTTAGGTATGAAAAGTAGAACATGTCCAGGAATAAGAGGACATCTGGTCACCCTATAATGCATCTCCAAACTCCTCTAGTGCTTCTAGTTTTGTTGCAATCATGGAAAAACTGTTCACAGATCGAAAAGGTAACGCTCTGATGCAGGGATGTGAATTTTCTTCCATTTTTTCCCCCAAATCTTTAAAATAAAAAGATTTCTTTATTGTGTTGCTAGAATTTCATCAATGCAACAAAACCTAATACATTAATATTGTAATGGAATTTAAGCACCAAATATCAAACAGCAGATTAGTCACACGATGTGACATTTGCTCTAGGATAAACATTTAATCATCAAAGCTTATTATATATTTAACCCCACATAGTCTAATTTATATTGGGCTAATACACTTAGCCTGTGCTGCCATACGAGGCTTATAGAAGACTTTTACATTTTTGCGGCTCCGGACAGATTAGTTTTTTTGTTTTTGTGGTCCAATATGGCTCTTTGAACAGTTTGGGTTGCCAACCCCTGATCAAGAGCTTTCCACAAATAGAGCAGTGATAAAATGTAAGCATATATAAAGCTCAAGAATAATTTCCTGTATATGGTCCTTTACCTCCCGTATTTTTGGTAATTTATGTTAATTTGCTACCTAAGTAAAATTAGATTTAAATTTTAATGTCGGTCAAAATGAATAAAACCTACAAAAAATAGTTGAACTTTTATCTGAAAATATATTTTAAAAAGTGGCATGTGTTTTGTGAGAGCTTTAGCGTGATAAATGTGATAAATCACTAAATTTAGAAGCATATTACCTTACAGAAAATAGACCCTCTTACATCCACAAAAACCCTGGATCAAACTTAAAGTCAAATGTCACTTCGGGTAGTGCAGGAGCAGTGTCTGCAAATGATTTTTCACTTTGCTGTCAGAGATGAACATCCAGAAAGCAAAATGATGGGAAGGAGATATCACTGATGTTTGGTGGAAGAAAAGTGAATATTTTATTTCCATGCTTCTTTTGAGATACATATTAAAGAGAGAGAAAACTAGCAGAGCTCCTCTTCAGCAGATGAAACACTAAGCATGAGGATCCAAGTCAAGCATGAAACCAGGCGACTATTAAAGTAACCGTGGTCTAAATATCTCCACATATTTTTAGACCTGCAACTACAAGTATGCTCTCCAGATTAGAGATTTACATTTCCACTTAGATAAACATAGCTTTCCAAATACGTAATAAATCAAGTAAAATAACTTGGGTACGATGCTAAAATAAATACTCACACACAAACAAAACTCTACAAAAATACACACACTTCATCTAAATAAAATATGGAGCTCAGCTACAATTAGAACTATTTAAGGATTTGCAACCAGTATGTAAGAGATGGTTTCCCTGGATTTATTATTAACCACAAAACACATGTTCATAGCGTCAAAATCATATAAATAGATTTTTGATAAGCCTTTTTTCAATATTTTTTTTAAAGCAGTAAATTTTAAAAGCAGCTTTTAAAAACTTACCGGAGCGGCCTGAGCGTCCTCAGCAGCCTCAGCACTCGGAGCATGCCCAAGATTTTTTTTCCATAGAAAAGAGTCACCAGGATGTCAACAACAGAAATCATCACCAAGATCCCATCCAGAATGTTCCAGCTGCTCCTCAGGTAGGCGTTGTTCCCAAATAACCAACCAAGGGCCACGATCTGTACAGGACAGGGCAGCAGAGAGTACAAGTATAATTGACATATGGAAAAGCAGAGGTAATGTTTATTAATGTTCTAAAGCTTGATATCAGATCAGTGTTTGAACATAATCGGTTATACTGTTGCATTTTTTTTCCTCTGTGTGGCAGTATTTCCAAATTCTTCTTGTTTGATTCTTTTTGTTTTATTTATGAAATTTTTCATCAACAGCAAAATAATTATCCGCGCAAAATGTGCCACACATCTTCAAGTTCAAAAAGCAATTCTTAAAGGCTGGTTATACTACCCTCAGCAGGGTGTCGCAGTGAGCTTGTCGCAGATATTTTTGATTTATGCCCAATATTGAACGTGGTCTGCTTTATGTTATTCCACTCCGCGAAGCAAGAGGGACAATCAGGAACTAACTGTGGGTCTAGATACGGCCGAGGCGGTGAGGAACTGGGGGCAAGTTTGTGTGACAACGGAGGGACAGTAGGGGAAAAAAGAGGGTGGATCCAGGTGGAAAAAGGGTCTTCTAGCTGGTCCATCTTATGAGGCGTTTTCCACAATGGCGGTCATACAAATAAAACAAGCCGGTAAGGTACCAAACAGAAAATACGAATAGTGTAGAGTTGATGTAGATTTGACCAATCAGAGGCCTCCTGTCTGCAGTACTGTCTGCGGTCACCTACAATTTTGGAGAGGTGCTTCAGAGTGTCTGCAGAAGGGGGGGCGCACATTTGTGTTCCCTGCTACACACGCAGACCACCTGGTTTCTGAGTATAAATCAGCCTTTAGACCCCACACCTGATCTCTGCTATTAAAGCAAAGCAAACATGACATGTTTTGCATGCATTGTAAATAGTTGTTGCATTCAAACTATAACACATAATTTCTGTTTTCACTGCACAACAGTAAATGCTATTTGTAGAGCCTAAAAAAATATACAATCCTTTTCCATTTCCTAATATATTTAGACTAGGGCTGCAGCTAATGATTATTTTGTTAATCGAATAATCTATCCATTATTTTTTCAATTATTTGATTCTTAATCGGATAGCAAAATGTTCCTTAAAGAAGACTTTTTATGAAACTAAACTAGGTGAAACTAAAAACATTTCCACTTGAGGAGTTCTGCACAGAGCATATTGACAGAAAAAAGTTTTTTTATCTTAAATGCAAAAAGTTTTTAAAATTTTGGTATGACTGTTGCTCAAGGTGGGTTGCTCTGTCAGCTAAAGTCCTGTTTTAGAGTCTCTACACTCCAGTTAACGATTTATCATGTACTAAATTACTTGACGATTATTTAAATAATCAATTAATCAGAATTAATCAGATTAATTATTTCAGCCCTAAATTAGACTACAAATTTTAGTGGGCTAATTCATCGATCCATCTTCTTCCACTTATTTCATTGGGGTCGTGGTGATGCTGGTGCCTATCTCCACTAGTCGATGGGCGAGAGGCAGGGCACACCCTGAACAGGTCAACAGTCAATCGCAGGGCATTCTCAAAAATTTCAAAGATATTTGAAAATTGTGGCATTTAACCTCTTAACATCCAACTCATTTTGGGAAATTCTCACCTATTTTGCAAATAACTTAGGAACTGTAAGCCCAGTGTACACCCTTTATCTTCATTACCTAAGTTAATACCTTGTAGAAACACCCCTCTGTTGAGATTATGTCTGATAGTCTTTTGCTCAGTAGTTTAGTAATTCTTTCACCAAATACTTTTTTACTTAAGTTGGATGGCTACCAGTTACTTTTACTAGAGTACACATATGATGGAGTAGTTTTCCTCTAACCTAAGAACATTTTTATGGGGAACTTTATCTCTATAACTATAATTATCTGTATGAACTTAATCCGTAAATGCCCCATTGTAAAAGAACTATCCATCCATCCATCCATCCATCCATCCATCCATCCATCCATCCATCCATCCATCCATCCATCCATCCATCCATCCATCCATCCATCCATCCATCCATCAGTTAATCCGGGGCCGGGTCACGGAGGCAGCAGTCTAAGCCAAGATGCACAGACTTCCCGATCCACACACACGTCCTCCAGCTGTTCTCGGGGAATCCAAAAGCGACACCAGGCCAGCACAGAGACATAGTCCCTCCAGTGTCCTTGGCCTTCCACCAGGCCTCCTCCCAATGGGACATGGCTGGAACACCTCCTGAGGGAGGCGACCAGGAGGCATCCGGAACAAATGCCCGAGCCACCTCAGCTGGCTCCTTTCGACATGGAGGGACAACAACTCTACTCTGAGCTCCTCACCCGATCTCAAAGAGTGCGTCCAGCTACCCTGCGAAGGAAACTTATTTTGGCCGCTTGTATTCTGGATATTGTCCTTTCAGTCATTACCCAGATCTCATGACCATAGGTGAGGGTGTAAAATAACCCTCAAACAAATAACTTATTTTATACTACAAAATTTAGTAGATTAACAAATAAAAAAAACCATATTTAGATAGGCACCATATACTCACACCTTATAATGAACTATTTACTTAAGCATCTCTTATAATTTAGGGAAAACTGAAGATAATTTTATTTTTTTTTTAAGGGGTGGGGGGTTTCTTTTGGTAAGCCTTTACAAAAAATTTAATAGGCATCCATCAAATGTAATTCAGTGTAAGATACTCTGAAACTGTAAAATCATGACTGGGTGCATGAGTGAATACACATCCATTCCTAAGTAACTAGGCCAAAAATAGAGACAGAGACTTTGAATGAGTGACACCCATGAACTTTCCTCTCCTCTGCCTCTGCCTGGTGCTGCCCACGCCTGATTGGACCTCCATTCAAAGCCAAGCCATTTAAATACAGGCGAGACAATCCTTTTCCTGTGCGACAATCCTTCTGTGCATGAATGCCGTTTCTCTCTCCTGGTTCCTTTTTTTCCAGCCTTTTCTCTCCAATTTCCATTGTGTTTTGGGGCTTTGAGCTTTTGTAGTTATATGGGAGATTTCACTTCTATCAAGAGCTATGGACCTGAGGGATTTATCAAGTTTGGTTTCTTTTGTGCCTCTTTTTCATAATTTCAATGTTTTTAAGAGTTCAAATATTAGTTGATTCCTTTAGGTTTGGTTTAGTGCATATTCACTGCATTCTGTTTTCCGGGAATTCTAGTTCATTTACCTTACAGCACAATATATCTCTGTTTGTCTCCCCTTAGTTTATAGTTTGTTCCTTTTTGTGGTAGATGATCCATATTACACCAGCGTCTAGATTTATTCTCTTAATTTCGGTCAGTGCTTAAGTTCACAGTTAGCCATAATTTCCCGCTGGATCTTTAGGTTGGTCTCCCCATTTTTCCATTCTTTTTCCATGGCCTGGTCTTCCCGTTTCTTTATGTTGATATGGACTTTAAATCAAAACCTTACATGTTTAAGAAATTCATCATGGCCAGCAGTCCATGACTATTAAAAGAGGAAACAATTGTATTCATAAAAGGATTTCTTCATTTATATTTGATAAAGATTTCCAAAATTGTATTTCAGGTACCACATATATTACTAATCATGGCCTTTAACATTAAGTGTGGATTAAAATAATTTATGCTTGTCTATTATAATTTAATGATTGGGTAATGGTGGTTAAAGTTAATACTAACTTCAGCGGCAGATTTAAATAATTGTTCTAATATAGTTATTTCATCTTTCAAACCAAAGATATGATGTTTAACCTACAAAAAAAAGACACATTTGACCAGTTATTGAAGTTTGCTGTGCAGTTATTGGTTTGAATTTAAATTTTTATGTATGATTCACAGAGATTTTACTTTATTTATTTGGTTGGTTAAATACCTGAGATAAAATAGATGTATTTTTCTTTATTCTTACAATATAATTTATGAGATCTACTGTAGCATTTCAGCATCAATAACAGTCTAGAGTATGAAAGTAAGTTGCTGATGACTTCACCGAAGACTGCAAAAGAAAACACACCTTTCAGCAGAATAAAGCAATTTAGTAAAGCCTTTCACCCACCTATTGCTGGTGGTAGGCAACCGCTATTTATGGGTTAATGTCAATCTGATAAGTGGCCACATCTTCTACCCTGATGTAGAAGATGTGGACCGATGTAAAAAGCAAACACCATGTGAATTCTCACCTTTACGGTCATCTCTGCCACAAATATCACTGTAAAGATGTAGTCAGACCACATCAGGAAGAACCGCTCCTGCAGAACAACAAGGTGACACAAATTGTTTAGAATTTAAGTGCTCTCTCAGATTTATTTTTCCACTAAGCCTAAGGTTTTCCCACTAAACTAGTTTAGTCCTGCACAATAATTTAACTGTTTTCCTCATTTAATATCTGAACTCTAAACCTTTCTTGATCGCCTGCTGTAGTCTTTTGACAGCTAGAAGACCCTTGTGAGGGTTGGTCTTTAATTCATACTCCTGGAAATATTCCAGCAAAAAAAATTATAAAAGGTTTTTTTTTTCTCACAAATAGAAAATAATGTCTTTAAGGTTATGTAAGATAAACATTTTCTTTTAAATTAATTCCTAAGTCCTGGTACAACTGTTAATTGTCTGGTTTTATAGCTTGCTGAATAAAGGTTTGAACTGCATCATTGTCCTTTCTGTTTCTAAAATGTGTTTGTAGTTAATATATTAATCCATCGGTTTTCTTCTGCTAATTTAAGATAGAACTACTGAGTTGTGGTTTTTGACGTTCGTTCTGAGGATCCCCAATATTTAAACCTAAGCTGAATTTCAGTCTTGCTTTTTTTAAAATTTCTTTAAGGGTTATCTGTTACTTTAGGATTTATTTGAAAATACTCCAGCTGAAAAAATATGTCTGAGCTGTTAAATCCTTGCACCTTAACTGGATCCTCTGTAATCCAACATGAGAACCTTTACTTAGCTCCTACTGCAAGATCTAGATTACAACCTCAGACTATCAGTCAAGATGCAGAAATCTTTGGACATTGTTAATCTGCTATACTCAGAGGAAAATTTTGCTTTTGCTTTTGACATAAAAATTAGGTTCATTTTATCTACTAAAGACTTTTCAGGTCAACAAGGTGCACCTGTACAGTATCGATGCTCGATGCAGATTGCCCTTCCCCAAAACACTCCTATGTAACTTGAAAGAGACAGATTCATTACAAAACAAGTCGTGAGACTGGATGGATGGATGGATGGATGGATGGATGGATGGATGGGTGGATGGATGGATGGATGGATGGATGGATGGATGGATGGATAGTTATTTTACAAAGGGGTATTTATGGATTACGTAGGCCCTATCGCATTGCAGCTATCAGAGCCTCCCTTCACACGAGGGCAAACTAAACTAAAAGTTGTCATCAGGCAACAAAACAGATGAGACCCTTACCTGATCAGACATATTTTTGGTTCTCTGGTGTCTTTCTTTGTGCACTCGAGTTTGCAGCTAAACAGAAAGTATTCAACTATTCTAAGTCCTGAGCCATGGTTCTTAACTACAAATCAGTTAGACTTCTCCCTGCAGGTCAATTGTCAGTCTCTGCATCAAGTGAGAGTTCAGTTATCTTATAACCTTCAGTGATGTTCACAGATGAAAATAAGATAGAGCAGGAGATGAATAGATGCATTAGGTCTGCAGTACATAAGGCATCTATTCATGCTGTTGGCAATGCAGTAATGTTGCAGTATTGCTTTAGTTGGTTCTTAGTAAATAAAGACTTGAACTGAGTCAAATGTAAAGCTTGTGATTTTCTGTCTATCTGGCCTCAACCATCCTACATATTTACAACATATATACATACAAAATTAAAGGATGCGAATTTGGATACCAGCAGCTAAAATTAGCTTTCTTTATAGGATGGCTGGATTCACCCTTAGAGCTACTATGAAATGCTCAGTCATCCAAGAGGGTTTGAGGGAATGGTTGCAATGGTTCATTCACTTTAAAGGGTTTCAGTTAAGGTGATCCTGCCATCTGATCAGAACAACCTGTAAATCCAATGGATGGATGGATGGATGGATGGATGGATGGATGGATGGATGGATTTACCAATCAGGTTTTATTAATGCACCTGCAATGGTTTTTATTTCTATGACTTATTCATTATTGTTATTATTAGAAACTTCTTCTATCTGTGATGCCAGACATGGTGTTGCCCTTCAAGGGTTAATTAAAAAAAGGGATCAGAAGCTTCATTCAGACAGGTGAGCCTTAGCTGGGGAAATGCTGAGGAAGCAGATGCAGACCTAGCTGCTCACAGCAGCAGGTGATAAACGTGGTTGATGGGCAGAATGGCAGGAGTTGAAAGATTCAGGGTATAGGTAATAGTCAGTTCTGTGTCAACAGACAGAGGTGTCTGACACAGGCGTGGGAATATGGTTGTGGTCAAAGATTTAGAAATGGGCAGGGGAAAAAGCTGGACATCCACTAGCTCAAGACCTTTAAAAAATCTGGTGCCAAACATCTGCAGAGAACCAGAATAAAAAGGGGGATCTACAGGTGGAGGGAATGGACTGATTGTGCTGCCACTGTAGATGGATGACAGGTGTATTTGATGAGCTCGAAGACAGACGGGCAAAAATCATAAAATAATCAAGTTTTAATCCAAATTGTAAAAGACATTTGAGTTTTTCTATCTGTAAAAATGTGTCAAATATATTTAAAAAACATATTAAAAATGCTAGCTGTTGCCATGTTCCCATACCTAGTTTATTTTTATTTTTTTTACAAAAACAACTGTTAACTGTTCAAAAGTATCTAAACCATAAATTCAGTATAGTACAATACCTTTCAAATACAGTGCCACGTCTTTGCCCTGCAGAATGTCCTCTGCATGTTCTCTAATATGACTGGAGTTTACTTAGTGAGCTTAACAAGGACAGAGGAGAAAAAACAAGAAGGCTCCCACGAAAAAGAAGCACTCAGCAAGTGCTTATTTCCCTTTTCTCCCTCTGCCTAAAGAGAGAAAACCCTGTCCTGCCTCTTAATGTCTATGCATGGTGGAGGGGGCTGTCTTTCCCACGACCTGGACTACCATCCCATATGCTCAGAAGAGCTATAAATCACATATATTTAATATGGAAAGAGACAACAAGCCTGTTCATTATGCTTTTACTTTCAGGAATGGTATCACTAGAACTTCCTCTGAGGCAGCTTTTATTGTCATTTTGTATACACAGAGTGTATAAAAAACAAAATTTAATTTTGTGCAGCTTTCATGACATTTCCATTCCTTAAAGTGCAGAAGTGATCAAATATAAACAGTGTGGGAAAAAAAAAACATGGCGCAAAAACGCATCGATATGGAAGTTCAGAGCATTAAATATATATGGTGCAAATATGCAGTGTTGTGGTTTGGCGTTGTCAGTGTGCTGCAGAGTCCTGTGATATGATTTAGAGTTTTTTCTACAGTTCAGCTGTCATCTCTGTTGAGATGGTCCATAAAGGTCAGTTTTAGCAGCAGCCAATTTTATATTTTATGCCTCTCTAGAATAAACAACAAAGCTTGATTACTGTAACAGGGTTTCTATTTTTTTAAGGACTGAAAAATGTGATTTCTTGTTTACGAGAAAAAGAAAAGTTCATTTTTTTTGCTTTTACCTTATTGTGACACTTTTGGGCAGCTCTTTGGGACACTGGCTAGCTCTGCTGCTTTGCAGCAAGATTGGATCTCCCTGAATCCATGGTTAAAGCTTTGCATTGACCATTTATGGTTGAGAAAATTTAAAATTTTGCATGGACACACAGAATTTAGTTTCTGAATTTCTCCCCATAAATAGGCAGAACATGAATAAGGAAAACAATTTAGCCTCTAGCTGAAGGCAAACAAATGATAAATTCAAGCAACTCCCCCATTACTGTCCTTAAACAATTGTCGTTGTGTTGTTTTTTCCACTTTAACACAAACATGTCCTCTCACAACGATTTAGGCAAGGGTTGAACTGTAAAAGAGATAAATCTATCATAAAGCCTTAGTTTTGACTTTAATTTACTGTACTGCATTCGATGCTGATATGATTCAATTCGTAATTTTGGACAGTGGTGTATTATCTCCTTCCTCTTTGAGAAATAATAAATAATTATAGATATAACTGTATAATCATTCACCTAGTTTATTTACCCTGAGCTGATGAAATGATGACAATATCCAGGCAACCCCAAGCAACAAATGAAAACAGAAACGGACAACAGGCCAAATGCAACAAAATGAAAACAGAAACGAACAACAGGCCAAATGCAAACTGTTTGATATAACTCCCAATGAAATATGATAATGAAATAATTATTCAGCCTGCATTCGACACCCAAAAGCACTTCATCTTTGTATCGATGAATAGATTTAATTTTGGAGAAAGTGCTATTGTTGTTTTGTTTTTTTTAAAGCTGGCAAAGAGGGTGATGTAAAGCAGCTCCTTATAAACAGATGCAACAAAGTGATAAATTATACATGTTTGGGCTGTTGGAAGCAACTCAGAACAAAATCAGCGAGAGCAAATCGATTTACAATCGACTTCATTAATACAGAACAACGCAGACGGACAAATAAGCAGCCGCCGTGAACAGCCATTACAAATGGAATCTAGAGAACTGTAATGACTGTTCTTTCTCTTGTATCAGGATGCTTGCTGGGTTGTGTATTTCCACCTCATTTTAATGATGGCCACAGTGTGGCGGTGCTGAAAAAGTGATTTTCTAGAATACCACTCTCTGACCTGAGTGTTAGAAAGGCTGCTGGGATTGATGGTGGGTATTTGCTTAAAATGATCAAAATCTGTGTGTGCATGACCCTGCAATCCACAAGAACCAGTTAGCACAGGTGAGACCTTCAGATTCCTTTTAGACATTAATCAAGAGTATGTGTATATATATATATATATATATATATATATATATATATATATATATATATATATAGAGACAAATATACATTTGTCTGTGTTAAAGCAGGGCAAAGGTGGCAGGATGCCCTGCCACTTTTACTCTGTTGGAAAGGCTGCCGCATCAGCTAAGGCATTGATGTTGTAGATGATGCAGTGCAGCAAACACAGAGGTAAAGCCCATATCACCCTGAGCAACTGGCTCACAGTCAAACAAGAGTGGTTCCCTGCTTATACAATGTTCCGCTCTATTTCTCTTCAGAGTGTAAGCTACAGAACAAATTCTTTACGGTGGTGTCTGGATTTAGACTCACTGACAGCTACTTTTTTTTCATCTTGGTAATCTTGTTAATGTTAAGGCTAATTGTTTTTTTTATTAATATTCAAGTGAAACAAAACAGCTAAAATAATCTTTGGTATTTTTAAAACTGTTTGCCTGACATCAAACTTCAACATGTCAATGTAGGGAAAAATAAAAAGGTTCTCTTTTATCAGAAGCAATCTTGTCAGACCTCGAGCTCTGGTCCCATTTCCCCCCTTTTAACTTCAGGCACTAGAAATCTAGGTGTGATTTTTATCAGCACCCTGAGGTTTGCTTAACTACTTAACTTAGTGGTCAGAGCAGGGTATTCTTAAAGGTATAGTGGAGGATTTTTGCGAATTTTTGAAAAGACCTGCCCTCTCTACTAAAATGCACATGTACAACCCTGTACCCGCTAACGACAGGGAACACCTATTAAACACGTGAGCGTGTGCACGAGCCTGTTTCTCCTCTTGCATGCACTGTTTAAAAGTTGCTGTATGCATCGCTCATACAAGCTTACTTTCCTAAAGAAGATTTGCAATTTTTTCACCATGTCAGATTCACCACCAGTAAGTGAAAATGGAGACGAACACGAGGATGGCCTGAAGTAAACATATCCCCAGAATGATTGACAATTAGGAGGGCCACTTATTTTGAAGATCCACTCGGAAAAATAACTTCCTCCACTATACCTTAAAGGTAGTACTATCAAAAGTAAAAATATTTCTATTTGTATTCAAGACTAAGCTGGAAAACGCAATGCATGAATTCATTAGTTCAAGGCTGGACAACTGTAATGCTCTCTCTGCAGGAAGTACTGTAGCAATTCTATTATTCATTAGCTCAGTCAATGCAAAAATGGAGCTGCCCAGTGTCTCTCAAAGGCGTCCATATTACACCCATTCTCTCCTCTCTCCACTTGCTTCCAGGTGGATTAAGGATAGATTTTAAAATCCAGCTTGTTCTTTTAAAGTCGCTACTCAAATAGCTCAAGAGCCTTTGTCTGAACTTTAAACTTTTTGCAACCAGAGCCCTGCACTCAGCAGATGTATAACCCTGCATGTCTCCAGTACTAGGTGCAAAAGAGAGGATGCTTGTTGTGGAACGCTATACCACCAGAGCTAAAGCAGCGGCCATTCAAGATGGCCCTTCAATTCAATTTCAATTCAGTTTAGTTTATTTATATAGCGCCAATTCACAACACAAGTCATCTCAAGGCACTTTACAGTTCAACCTTCCCAGTCAAACACCAGCTAAATGGCAGTTTACTCCCCTTCGACTCCCAGCAAAATCCCCTCCAACTCCAACTGGCCTTCTCCTGGGCGTGCATTTTTTTACCCTTTCACCGAATTACAGGGTCTGACCAAGATATGATGCTTCACTTTATATCTTAACGTCCCCAGATCATGATAGAAAAAATATTTCAGTACAAAGATTGATGTTTAAAAAGGAATTGTAAGAAAACAGGCAAGGACCAGCCAAGGGCCAGCAAAGGGCCAATCAAGGAAAGTGGGGAACTTTTGAATGGCTACTACTGTAGCCATTCTGGTTTTACTACTTTTCCTTATAGCATCAAGAACAGTTTGAATTGTACTAATGTGTATTTTTTTGTTTTTATCTCTTTTATCTTTATTTTTTATCTTACCTTTAAATTTTCATATTTTATCTATTTGATATCTTGTTTAATTTCAACTTGCAAAGCACTTTCTGCACCATATGGATTGTTGAGAATTGAACAAACTTGATTTGATGATCAATTGATGGTGGACATATCACTTTTTTGAATGTTATGTTTTGAATTCTGCAAACCTATTTAAAAGAAAGTTCAAGGGCTCCTGCAAAAAAAAATTGTTTTTGTTTATTATCTTTCTGAATGCCAGAAGTAGTAATGCAGAAAGTACCTTTTATTTCTATAGAACCAGAATGCAGCTCCCCCAAAAAATGTCTTGATAAAGAGTGGAACTTAATATAGGATTATGTGATGCTCACCGCACTGTCAGGACTGATGCCAGGCCTCTCCATGGCGATGGTGATGCAGTTGAGGAAAATGATGACCAGCACAACATGGTCAAACATTTTATGGTTGATGATCTTTTCACATTGCCTACGGCATCTGTGAAGAAAAACAGAAACAAGGAATATTTTTATAGCTAATTAACTCAACTTTAGCAATATATATTAGCTGAGACACAAATGCAAAGAGAGATCATAAATATTTTAGTCTTTCATTAAATTTTTTGTATGTATTGATTTTACTGCAAAAAGTATTGCTGTTATCTTTAGATATTTCAAAGCTGTTGCGTTCAAGGAGAGAGTGAGTGGATCCCGTTCTCTTCCCTGGCTCAGTGACGACATCAAACAATTAATGAAAGACAGAGATAATGCCCTTAAAAAAGCCAATAAGTCCAAACTATCTTGTGAGAGACAAAAATTTGTTTCATTACGGAATAAAGTGACAAGACAACTACGAAAAGCAAAGGCAGACTTTTTTATCACAATTATTAAAAACGGTCATGGAAACCCAAAAGCTATTTGGGAACAGATTAATAAATTAACAGGTAAAACTGTTTCCAGTAACAATTTAATACAGTTGAAGAACAATGGCATGCTTTTGCAGGATCAGTCTCATGTGGCACAGACACTAAATGAATATTTTGTTGATTCTGTTGAGACCATAGTCAAAAGTTTTCCTGTGAAATATAACAACATACCTGCCATTAGTTCAGAATTGTTAATTGAGCCCCCACTATATCCAACATCTGTATACATATCCGATGTGGAAAAGGCAATTAAACAGCTTAAGTATTCAAGAGCAAAAGACGTGTATGGGATGGACACACACATGTTAAAACGAATAGGTCAGTCAATTATGGGTCCACTAACACATATCATTAATATGTCACTAGACCAAGGAAAATTTCCTGAGCCATGGAAATTTGCTAGCGTCATTCCCATATTTAAAGGTGGTAACTCTCTTCTGACATCTAATTATCGACCTATTAGCATTTTGCCAACAGTATCTAAAGTTTTTGAAAAACTGGTTGCTAAACAAATCATTAATCATCTTAATTGCAGCTCCTTTCCTTTACACTCAATGCAGTTTGGATTTAGGGTTAATCATTCTACAGAGACGGCAACAAGTTATTTTCTGGAAAAGGTTAAATCCAATATGGACAAAGGAAGGATAGTGGGAGCAATCTTTTTAGACCTTCATAAAGCTTTTGATACAGTTAATAATTCTGTATTACTGTACAAATTCAGTACATTTAATTTTTCCCCCAAATTCATTAGCCTCATTAGTTCATACCTTTCATCTGGTTCTCAAAGTGTAAGAATTGACCAATACAATTCCACCCCCTTACTATTATCAACTGGTGATCCACAGGGATCAATTGTAGGTCCAATTTTTTTCAGTCTTTACATTAATGATTTACCATCTGTGTGTAAGAACTGTGACACTTTGATGTATGCAGACTACACAGCTATCTTGGCTTATGGAAAATCCACAGAGGAAGTTGCCGCAAAACTAACTGAGGCCATGTCACTGATCTCAACCTGGCTTGAGCAATCCTGTCTGCAACTGAACATATCTAAAACAGTTACCATGTTTTTTTCAAAAAACAACCTCATAAATATAGAACCGGAAATTTTAATATCTGGAGAAAGATTACAGGTCGTCACTGAATATAAATATTTAGGTTTACATATAGATTCGCATCTCAATTTCAAAACTCATATCCAAAAGGTTCGTAATAGGATTAAGTTTATTTTAGCAAACTTCAGATTCATTAGAGATTTTCTTTCAACTGAAGCTGCTAAATCATTTTTTTTCCATGATTTTATCCCATATAACATATTGTATAATAAGTTGGACCAACACTCACTCTACTACAATAAAACCATTAGAAACATTATATAAACAAGCATTAAAAATACTGGATAAATACCACTACCACCATTGTAGTATTCTGAGGAAATATCAGTTACTTACCTGGAACATCTTATCAAATTCAAAAACATCTGTTTAATTTATAAAATCAGACATGGTTTAGCACCACCTCTACTATGTGACTTTGTATAGTTCAGATCCAGTGAGGTCAGGGTAACCAGAGGGGCAGTGAGGGAAGACTGCATCATCCCCCTGAGAAAAACAGCCTTTGGTCAGGCTGTGTTCTCCGTAAGAGCATCTCAGCAATGGAACACAGTGCCAGAAACCATCAGAGACTCTTTCTCATTCTCTTCATTCAAAAAGAATGCAAAAAAATGGCTTATAGAGAGCCAAATTTGTGGGCACTAAGGTTTTTAGTATGTATTTAAATAATTTTACAATACATTTTTAATAATTTTACATACATTTTACTTCTTAACCATAATGTTTTTATGTAATTGGTATTGTAATTTAATCTTGTGATTTTATACTTGTGTTTATTTTTAAGGTTGCCTTTTTAATATCTGGCTGGGGGACTACCGATGAAAATTAGCACTCCTTAGCTAACTCGGGTATATTTACATTGTTTTAATGTTTATTAATGTACACTGTCCCCTTTCAAATAAACAATAAATGAAATGAAATGAAATGAGATGGAAACATCGACGGTGTCCATTTTTTAAAGGAGCTTTAGCCACACAATTCTCAGGACATGGTTCACTAGGATTGCATTCATTAGAAAATTAACATCCCTATAAGGAAAATAATTTACTAATTTTATTTGAGGCATAAATGCATTTAAAGGCTAATAGTTTATGAAAATATATGCCCACTTTACACTGGATTGAGAAGAAACTCTAGACACTTTGACAAATATTCTAAATCCCCCTCAGTGGGAGGACACTGGTTGCTCTATGACCTTTGAACTTGCTTACAGGGTTTTCCCTTTTTTAATTCCTCCATTAACTAATATTCTGCTACTGTCGAGGGTAACTAAAATGTTTGCTTGATGTTGTTATAATCTGCATATTTACACCCGAAAAATTGGACGTTTCTATGCCTCTGTCATCAGCCTCTGTCATACCAAAGAGAAAATGTCACTATTAGCCATCATGAGAAGAACAAGAAAAGGGGTGTTTTCTCCACTCAGGATTCCCACCTGTGCAAACTTCTTATATAGTGTTGCGTTTGCTTGGAAGGAGCAACCATGAGAAAGCGTCCATACATTTTTTTTTGTTTGTTTAAGGTTATTTATTTTTATTCTTTTATTCAATCTATGTCTATTGTTGAATTAAATTTAAAGCCCTGTTAGCTGCTGGTGTTTGCACTACATTCTTTCCTCCTCACTGTTTAACACAATCCCAGATTATAATCTTCAACAGGCAGTAACGCAAAATGTATGTTTTAATCTCCGGTTTGAAAAAAGTCATGATTGCCACCCTAAAAATCTGAATGAACCGACTCTCAGAGGCGAGACTGACACACAGGTCCTTAGAAATTTTGTATATCTTCCAAAAGGTGCAAACATGTTTGTATGCACAGAGCAGATCTTCAAAGAAGGTACAAAGTTACTTTCACCTTCTTCAATTTAGTAGTCAGCATGTGCAAAAATGTCTTTTTTGCCTGACCCCTTCAGCAATATGCTGGTCATATTCTAATGACCACACCTTGCAATTTATAGATTGGGAATATGTGCACAGTAATTTTTCATATCTTAAATTTAACTGCGCGTGACATTATATGCCTCTTTTTATCATTTCTGAAAATCCGGGCACAAATTTGAAAACCAAAATTTCTGCTGTCATTGCCAAAAACGAGCCATTGGTAGAATGATGGATGATTGAGAGAGATTCTGTGAACATTTAAATATATTTGGGTGGTCGGGAATAACAATACTAAAATGAAATTATCAAAGAAAACCTATCTGCACAGGCTGGGACAACAAAGCGGGACGGGAGGCAATCTTTATATAATTAAATCAAAACTAAACAGAAGCGATATTGTGGAATTTATATGTTGAAAAGTCAGGAGTATTTTAAGGTCTTAAACAGACTGCATACAACGCATGGCTATGTTTTCTTCAATAATAAAGGGCCAGACTTGTATTGCAGTATATAAGGTCAAGCTGCTTTTGAGACGAGCTGGTGGAGAAAATTCCAGCTGTTTACAACATAACCTTCGGCTACTTCTTTGTTGCATAGGGGCGGGATGTGGAGGTCAATCAGCGAACAAAGAAAACTTCCTCATGTTTCAACTTCTTGTTAATGTTTTCTTTCTACAGTAGCAAAGTGAAGTGAGCTATGAATATATAATAATATAATTAAGGTACCTGAGCTGACTATGATAGAATTTATTTGAATTGCTTTTATCAGCATAACTTTCAACTGATAATTTCAGTTCACTTGAGCACTTTACAGGGACAATTCAACCAGATCATACAATCAGATTTCTATCTAAAGAAAACCAGTTTATGGCATAGACTCATTTGGTTCGATGTAGCATGATTTTACTTAAACTACCTTGAAGCCTTGAAGTCTGGTTTACTTTATTTTTAAGTGTTTCTTCATTTATATTGACAGTTCGTGCTGCTTGAATGAAAAAAATAACTTTGTCTAAATGGAAAAAAAATAACTAAATAAACAAACAAAAACAAAAAAACATTTAAAAAAAACATCACTGTTGCATCCGTGTCATCTACCTGTGTTATAATAAAACTGTCTAACTTGCTAAATTGTGATTAATACCTTAAGTGATTATTGAGAAGGAAATGTGTATTGACTACATGGAAAAAGGACAGACAGAAATCTCTATTTATTCAAGATGAAAAGTTTTCCTCCCCTGTAGGAGATTTGCTCTATTAAAACATACTTTAAAAACAATAATTTAGTTGATAGACATAAGCAAGGTAGTTCAGAATAAAGTCTGCAGTGCACAAGTGAAAATTTAGGCTTTATCTTGTGCTGAATTTCATTAAATGGTTGCCAAGTTTTAAGCTCATGAAAACACACGGAAAGATCCCAGCAGTGGCTGTTCTAAGTGGTGGTGTCAGGGATTAAACTGGGAATCAAATTAGACCTAAAGGCTCATGTGGGTATAAATGTGCAGCAGGGGCATTATGTCGGGAGGCCTAGATCTAGATATCTGGCTTTATTTGGTAACATAGTCATGACTGCTCGGAGTCTGAACACATGTATGTTTTTTCACCTCATTTTGCTTTCTCATGCATTAGTAATATTGGCATACCAGAAGCTTGATTATGTAGAATTTGTCTGTTTTTCTCAAGTGGCCGAGGAAGGAAGACACACGGCTCCATCACTTCCTCTGAGGTTCAAAGGGCAAATATCTGGAAGTGAACTTTAACGGTTTGGAAAACCAGAAACACACACACACTAACAGTTAGAAAACGGAAGGATCTCTTCTACAGGCTAAAACTGTCAATGGATGCTCAGACAAAATAACAAATTCTGCTCAGCTTTTTGAAAGAAAAAAAAAAAACACCAAAAAACTTTACATCTTGACATCCTAATAAGAAAATCATTCTGACAGCTGTCCGAAGTACGCCCCCCCAGTGGTATTTACTGACCTTTGGAGTTTTCACGCAGTAAAAAAAAAAAAAGGTCGTGAATGATGCCTGGCATACACGCATTTGATATCTACCACTGAAAGTTTCCTGCTTTTCAGTCATCATGAAGTGTATCCTAAGTTATGAGTCAAAGCTGACAGAATTTGTAACTTTTTAAAACTCAAGATCTTCAAATCCTATTTTAGGGATCACAGTCATAAATATTGATCTTTTGAATTGACCAACAAAGGGGTTTTTGGTCACTTTCCAGTGATATTCTTATTGAAACAGAGACCTTTTTAGACCACTGGGTTCATATATAACTCTTAGTAATGGAGATTGTCCTTCACAAAAATCAGTTGAAATGCTTTTCTATACAAGGTTCAAAGTATTACATTTCTAAGGTTTTTAGAATGACAAAAAAAATATCAGTGGCTTTAGTTTTATCTTTTGTTAAAACAGAATACAAAACTTATATAGCCAAAGCCATTACCTCAGAGTTAAAGCAACACACAAATTTTGTAAAACAAGAGTTTTCCAATTATTTTCTCCAACGTTAGCTAAAATGTTTGAATGTCAAGTTAATTAAGAATTTAAGGTATTGTGGAGGATTTTCGGGAATTTTTTCTCTTCACTTTGTAAAAAAAAATTCACATGCACAACCAAGTACCCGCTCCCGAGAGGGTACACCTATTGAACACGTGCGAGAGCATGCACAAGCCCATATCTCCTCTTGCATGTTCTGTTTAAAAGATGTCATAGATCATACAAGCTTACTGTGTCTGAACTAAATCCCTCAATCACTATATAGAGTGTGGATTATATCGTGGACTTTGTAGCGAACTTACGTAACTGACCATTCAGACAGATGATCACTACTTTTTGGTCCGCGTTGGTCATGTAACTCCTCCTCCACTGCAAGGTGCCCGCGCCATATTTGTTAATCGCTGTGTCGGATAGCAACAGCCTATGGCCACAGGCCGCTGTGACAACAAATCCCATAATTTGCAAGGAAAGCTCTCCAGCAAAGCATTCTGGGATATATCCGCCTCTTCTGAGGCCTTTCTTTTCTTCTCATACACTTTATAGAAACTTTTTTCTCTTACAACCTTCGGCCAATTTCAAAGAACTATAGAGAGAAAGGTGAGCTTCAATGATTGTCTCAAATCGTAGCTCACCACAGATATACCCCTGAAAGTGCAAATGCACAGAAAAAGATAGCTAAAGGGACAAGCACATAGGATGGCATCACGTAAACATATCACCAGAATGATTGACAAATAGGAGGACCACTTATTTAGAGGATCCACCCTTTAAACAGGCATGACAGAGTTTTCTAATGATACTGCCACCTGTGGCCAAAACACACAACTGCAGCACTCTTCTGCTCCTACTTGTGCTCGTCCTTACAGTAATAAGGGTTGTCTCACTTTTTTCACCTTACATGGAGTTGCCATTGGTGTCTGAGTGGAGCTGAGTATCCACAATCTTGAATATATAGCTTAGATTATTTGATAACTTTGACCCATTTACTCTGGACGTGATTGACGTCACATCCACCGAACAGCACAGGAACTTCTAACCAAAAGTTGATGAATAAAATTGAACTACAGACTTATAGATCAGCGCTGATCTAGTGAGGTGTCCGTCTGCTTATCAAACGATGACTTAGTCATAAAGAGTCAAATAAAAAGGCTATTTTAAAAATAATTTTTTCAGAAAAAACTTTGTTTCTGTTTCTTTAATCTACACGTGTTGAATCCGATAATGTCTTTCAAAGCACAAGCCTAATTAATGCCTTTATTGATTGAGGCAGTACAATATCATAGAGGCTTTTTTTAAAACCAGTTGACATCTATTGCAGCAACTAAAATCTTTAGCTGTCAAGTTAAATGGATACTGGCTTATGCAAAGTGTCGTGGGTAAGTAGGTTGAGCAAAACACATTTTAGGTGGAAGTGTTTTAAATCATACATAAGGTAAGTTTGTAATAGTTATTTATTAACAATATTTTAATATTGTAAGGAATTCTGAATGGGCAAATTGTGATTTGAATTGTGAAGCTTGATATTTCTCAGCGGAATAACAAGACCAAACTCCCTCAGTAGACGCTGAGCATCCCTGGTGCTTTTGTATTTGCACATTCTTCATATTTAAGAGGCAAAATATTTAAGCTACTGGCTTGCAGAGAGCCTGCAGAGGCTCCTCACCCCCTACTTATTAATACTGTCCATAGGTTTCAGTAGAATGAATAATGCGCAATCAGGGCTGCAGGAGGTGAGCTCAGGTCGTTGTGCACTCTGCTTGATTCTAGTTCCCTGCTGCACCGCTGCCAAATCTTGATGAGATTTTGAGCACAGAAGGGTGTTAGAAACAGGCACCACACAGAGCCAGTGTCATCCTCAGCCAGTGCCAAAGCTTACGTCCTATTGCGAGTGAAAGCCAGCTAGAAACGCACCGAGAGAAGACTACTGCTCTGACAAAGAAAATAATACTACAGTAAACCTTTTTAAAATATATATACAACAGATATCAGAGAGCTAACCCACCAGGTAGTTTGACAGAGCTCAATGTAGGGTACATATTAAATTTTTATGACATCAGGGAAAATGTGGGACAAAATGAAAGGAGAGGTAAGAGACTGTAAAGGATTGAAGATTCCACACTAGCCTGAGATAACACACCATAATCAGCTGGAACATCTCCCCTCCGCCGTACGCTGCTGCTTACTCACCCCTGACATAAGAAGTGTGCAGATGAAAGAGACTTCTGAAGTGTAAGTGTGGGAGGGAATAGGAATTGATATAAAATGCAAGGCAAAAATGTGATGCCTTCATATGTTCCGCGGAAACAACTATGTCAGCACTATGGGAGGTCAGTGGAATGTAGTGATAAAACTACAGTGGTTTGGTAGAGGAATGCACAAATACTTCAGATAGCTTAATTTTTTTGTGATGTTGTTTTTATACGATAAAAGCCTGCAAGATCTAATGAAATTAATAATTAGAAGTGGTGTAAACTATACCTGGACTCCGGGGGGAACAGGTAGAGGGACCATGTATCTCTTTGCCGACACCATTCTGGCTGCTTTTTCTCCATCCATCGAAGTATCCTGGCAAAACGTCCCTGCACATTTAACAAAGGGTGAACAATATGTCTTATCCATCTTTCTGAGGTCTAAAGTGGTTTTACACATAAAAACACCCCCTCAAACATTTGTGAATAAACACATACTGTATTGTGAACTGCAGTTTTAATATGAGAGAAGGATATGAACTTTTTTACATTTCAAACCTAATACTTCTATCGGAAATCAATATCTATGGTTTTATCTACTTATCAGATGTGTCTGAATGGGAAAGACAAACTGAATATGACCAGCCCGGTAATGAGATGATATTAAAACTGTCAAATCATGATGCCACATAAGTAAAGCAAATCTAAATGCCATCTTTTATGCCAGCCAGTGACACTTGTTTATGATCTATGGGATAAAAACCAACCTGTCAGGTCATTAAACGCTACTCTACCCACCGATTATAATAATGTAGCTTTGTGATAAAACATGCATCTTTAGTTACCTGGGAAACATTTCTAGTGACTCAGTAGGTGAAATAAAGACAGTAAAAAAAATCTAGATCTAGGATTTGCATATGCTAAACTTTTTTATGGAGTGATTCTTGTTCCACTATTGTTGCAAAGTTTTGCAATTGGACATAAAGATTTCATTCCATTAGTTTTTTATTTTTTATTTTTTTTATGAATTACATTCTCCCAATTTCTTTGTATGGATCAAATTCTCTTCACTTCAAGCCCAAAGCAAAAGCTCACAAGCCTGCCTTCAGAACTGAAGAGAGACAGCTAGAATTGAAGTTTGTCCTAAATGTGAAAACTCTTTGGGGTGATTTGTAGTTTCATCAGGTTTTGGTATGTAAAATCCTTAGTAGTGAAAGAGGAATAAAAGTTTTTTTTAAAGTATAACTTAGATTTTTTGAGCATTTTTTCAAAATATTCCAATAGAGTTTGAATAGTCAATTGTTAAAAAATTTGCTTTTTAACATCTTAGGAACTGAACGTTTGTGTAAAGGTAATTCTACGTGTTAAGGTAATTCATGCACATGCACAGCTGGCTGACCTCCTCCTCCACATTCTCGTCTTCAGTGTTTTCCTCTTGAGAGACATTAGTCTGGCTGAGGGCTGATGGAGATCCCTTCCCATTACAGTCGTTGTGTTCTGCAGTGCGGCCATGGCCCAGGGAAGGGGGTCTGGAGCTCTGTATGCTGGATGTGCGGTGCAGGTAGGGGACCTACAAGGAAGGGGAAAAAAAGGTTTCTAAATTCATATTAATAGCTCTATGTACATCTAAAGGGGCACAGACATGTAGCAGCGATATTGTGTATATGTGTGTATGTATATGAAGATGTTTCAAATTATACCCCACACTTCGAAAATGATCTTAAAAAGAGTAAAACATTCTTAAAAAGGGTGTATTTTCTGTCATAGCTGCTAGAGTTCAGAAGACTACTCAAGATCAGATTCATTTCTAGTCTCAATGACAAGTCACTTACTGGGAAATTGTATTTTAAAGCGTTGAGTCTGGGTTCCTTCCAACAAATAACTTTTAATCTGCATCTTTTTCTATCTATTTAATTGAAATACTTCTAACCATGATGCAGGGTCCCTTTTTAAGTTTAGTAGGAATTGGATTTATTTTTATCGCTTGAAGTTCTGATAGGAGGCTCAAGCAAGGAGTCACCTACAGGAGCAGCCATTCAAAATAGCCCTTCCCTGTCAAACGCCAGCCAAATGGCACCTCACTTCCCTGCAACTCCCAGCAAAATCCCCTCCAACTTCCAGCCACTGGAGTGACCTGATCCTTCTCCTGGGCATGCATATTTTTTTACTTTGACTCCACCCTGAATTACAGGGTCTGACCAGGAGATGATGCTTCTCTTTAGATCTTAATGTCCACATATCATGACAGAAAGAATATTTTAGTACAAAGATTGATGTTTAAAAAGGAATTGTAATGGAGCAGCCAGGGACTCATCAAGGAAAGTGGGAATATTTTGAGTGGCTACAACTGTACAAGTCATTGTAGTTTGGTTTATTTGATAAATATCAGTTCATTTCCGATCACCCTGAGCTGTCGCCTTATCCGAAGGCATTAGAGGAGACTCTGGCTTTGTAAGGCTCTATTCAGTAGCTGTGTCTACTGTCACCTAGCTTTCCCGATAATTCTACCATACTCCCAGAAGATGGTGCACACATCTGTTTATGTCTGCTCCTTTTGCCCAGTGCTGGAACTCTATTTAGGATCAAAATAGTCTGTTAGACACTATCAAGACAGACTCTTGGTTTATATAACCTTGTTTTATAAGGATTAAGTTGTTTTTGGTCCTTTAATTTATTTGCATTCTATGTAACTATGAGCTTTACATACATTGTATTCAGTGTTGAGTGCATATTCATAAAAAAGTTTCAAAAATAGTTTCTCAAAGACATTTTCAAGTGTCTCAACAATCAGTTTAAAACATATTCTTTGGCACAACTACTATCAAAGTTTTTTTGAAACTACTGCCCTAGTTTTGCATGTTTCCATTGTAGATTAAAAATTAGCTTATTAATGAATTCTAAATTTAAAGGATGGAGGACCACGTTGGTGTGACCCAAACCTTTCACAGTCTTATAGCATACGTTTGGCATATTTGCAGTGTTACTTGGTCTTCATATTATGGCTTGGTTTCAAACAAACCTCTAAGGCAAAATTTTTACTAGGATGAATTTACAAATGGATTGACATTATTCAATAATTAGAGTACTCCTGGAGGTAACTTTTAATGTAGATTTTAGTTTGAGAGCTGTACGAAAAAGAGGATGAAAATTAAAAATAAAATTTCTTCACATATTTTTCAAAAACAAAATGTTCTTACCTTCCTTCTGTCATATTAATACCTTAGTATTTATATTTTCTTACAAAATTAAGAAAAACCTGAGGAAGTTCACTGTCCGTGACACTTGATACAATAGAAAGCTTCAAAAGCTGCTCTACCTGCAAAGAGTTTTCAGGAGGCAAATCCATGGAGCTCCGAGTTTCAACAGACTCCATCCTCCTGTGTCGTGGTGCCCTCTGAGACTGTGACATTGAGTCTGTCCTTGGAAGGGACTTGTCATCTTCTTCCAGCACCCCACCCCCACCTTCTCCATCATCAGAGCTAGAGTCGCCCTCTCCGGACAGGAGAGATCGCCGCTCCCCGGACGGGCACTTCTGCCGCTTGTATGATGGGGCCCGGTTTAGGCTGGTCCAGCTGGACCTGCGGCTGCCCCAGCTGCTGCCAGAGGCCCACTGACCAAGGGGAGAGGAGCGGGCACTGGTCTGTAGAGAGAGTGTTGCAAGGAAAAGACTAATTCAAAGGATTTTTTTTTTCTTTACTGTTTTTTTATCCATAGGTCATCCATGTTCTTGTCATTTGATGTAAGGCAGCTGACATTGATAAAGCTGCTTTACAAATTGACTATCTGAACTGTCATTATCCATGAACACACGGAAGACTTGGATGTAATCTCTCAAGTCTTCGTTTTGATTTTCACCTTGTCAGATAAAGTGGATGTTACAGCAAAACGTAGATGGCCAGACTGATAATAGCCATTAATCATCATCAATCTTTATGATCTCCAAACAGTAGCAAGAGACAAACTATCAATTCACACACTGCTGGTGAAGCCAGATGCCAGAGAATGCAATTTCTTTTAGCCTGCTGATATCCTGGCAAATGTTTTATCACACAAGAGAACAGCTATGCACTGGGGAAACCAATAATACTCTTACTTACAGGTGATTTATCATAGCTGGCTGGGTCTATGGAGATACTGCTGCCATGATGGGATTCATAGACCAGGGCAGGGTCGCCTGCTACAGGTAATTTGGGAACAGGCATGGGCGTCGGAGCAGTGTGGGTGATGACTGGTGGTGTCAGACTTGTCCTCATTTCCACATGACCATTTAGTGGGACTGTGGTTAAAATGCAGATGATGGAGAAAGATTAGGTTGAATGACAACCCGAAAAAATTTATACAAAATCCCCAAGTTTGTTTTTTGTTTTGTTTTTTTGGTAGGGCAGTTCAGAAAAAAAAAAAAGTGCACTTATAGGGCAGCATGAATGTTTCAGCACATCTTTAATATAATTGGCTTGAAAGGAAACATAATGTTGAGCAGCAACACTACTATAGAAAAAGGCAAGAACAATTAAATGTAAACAATTCTAATATTTCTGTCATTATTCATCTAAGGCTTGCAGGACAAAAATGGGTCTTCCAGGTGTGTAACCATGTGTTTTAGTTTGCTGTTTTGCTAATATAGCTCATGGAATAGATGTTGCAGAGCTAGATAATAGAGCGACAGATTTGCTTTCACAAGCAGACCTGTATGACTGTTGCCATGGGGTCCCGCTTGGTACTAGTATATAAAACTTTACTGAACATTAAGTCAGTAAAATCATATACAATGGACAAGGAGGCAAAAAGGAAGGTGAGAGAGAAAGATCTAATAAGAACTAAGGGAAGAAAGAGTCAGAGAGGAAAGAGTGCAAACAAGGAGAGAAAATAAAATAGCACAGCAAAAATAGGCAACACAGAAGATATACAGTAACTCCTTGAAGTCTGCTTCCACACCTGTATGAGACAAATGGGACAGAAAACACAGAACATAACAACTACAAAAGAAGACAAGATAACCAAAGAAAATATTTTTAAAAAGCTGTTATAATGAGCATCGGAAGCAAACCCAGAAAGGCTGATCCATCTCCAGTGCCCCAAATATGCCCATCCTGATGCAGGTACATGTGTATGAAATGTGTCTATCCATCCATTTTTCATCACGCTTATCCCAAACGGGGTCGTAAGGAATGCTGGTGCCTATCTCCAGCTGTCTACAGGCGAGAGGCGGGTTATACCCTGTCTATTGCAGGGCAACGCAGAGACAAACAGGACAAACAACCATTCACGAACACAATCACACCTAAGGAGAATTTAGAGAAGCCAATTAACCTGTGGGAGGGAGCCAGAGTACCTGGAGAGAAACCACACATGCACAGGGAGAACATGCAAACTCCATGCATAGAACCCCGGGCCGGGAATCGCACCTGGAACCTTCTTACTGCAAGGCAGCAGTGCTAGCAACGGTTCCACTGAGCAGCCCTATTAGAAATGTGTAAGCAGGTTTAATGGTACATGAAGAGGATAGAGGGTGGCGGCACAGTACATTTGTAAGTTTCACTTCTCAAAGCTTCCTATCTGTAGAGCAGATTGTAGCTGGCAAATAAAGCGTTATAGATTATGCTGCTGTCCTGGTTTGATGTTGACAATAAGGACAGCCAGAAATATGCCCACTGAGTTTGATCGAGAACATGACATCAACAGCATACAGCAGCTTTGATCAAATCAAAGGCTAATTCCAAGTTTAGCATTTCTCTTGTTTCCTCTCAGAAAGTTTTGTTATTATCGCAGTCGATGTCTTACCTGAAGAGAGTTGTAAATCCTTTTTGCCGCCAGGAAAATCTTCCTTACTTCGTGTAACAGAATCAATCTCTGAACCATTTTTCAAAATATCCCCCTTGTGAAACAATTAACAAAAGAAGTATTAGAGCAGAACTTGTTCAAACATGCAGCCTTATCATATGTCAGACCAAACATAAACGTTGGCTTTAAAAGCTAATTATCATCACAAATTGGTTTATGAAATGTATCTAAAATATTCACAGTAGTTTTGGTTTCTTAAGTTTGGCATTCGTAATTTTATTAAAGCCGAAGTGTTTGGAAGCCATGTATAAATCAATTTAAAAATGTGTGATGCTACACCTTCCAAGAATTTGGGATAGAAGATGAATAGTTTTACTGAATGTTTCTTACAGTTACTGTAGTATCTTACTAACTGTTAAAGGTATTATCCACAAAATATCTACAAATCATTATCCTTATACCTTTCTTTAAATTTATCCCTTTCTTTTGTCTAAAACTTTTCACAAGCCGTTTTCTTCTCGGTATCCCCTCTATATATGGACTTTCTCAAATAGTTTGCTGGTAATAAAACGAAACTTGCAGATATACTTTTTGTTTTTCTTCCACCTCACTGGTGGCTACAGATCATATTAAAAAAAGCAGAGGGTGTCAGCTGGATTCCCTTTAAATGAAATGCTGACCCAGTGAGTCAGACCTCTGTGGTAGCAAAGAGAATAAACAGTAGGAAGAACCTCTGGACCAAACCACCGTGTACCACCTTCTGAACTGACAAACTACATTCCTGATACTTCTCACTAGCTGGAAAGAAATGCAGGTATAGATATAACGTATTTTATAACTTTCACAGGCATTCTGGGTTTTCTACTTCTGTAATCACAATTGAATTTTCCTATCCTCATCTGATCTGCTTGTCCTGTGAAGCGTAGGGGAAATTATGCAGAAATAGTTTATGCTAATGAAGTAGTGGGCCAATCAATTTGAGGGTCACTTGGACTTATTCATGGTTTTTGTGATGATTCATTTCTATTTTAAGAGGTTTTTTGCTGTTTTAAAATGGCAGCTCAGGGCATTATGTAGAAGCCTAAAGCATCTCAGAGTTACATTCTTTAAGAAGACATCAAAGTAAATTTGTAGAAGATATTTTTCAGACTTGTTTTCATTTAATAACTGTTTTTTAAGTATTTAAGGTCTTTAATTTGTAAAACTTTCAAACGACTTAACTAAAGACGAACTGTTCTACAAGATATTTGGTGTGGTTGATTCTTTTAATGGTGGTTTCAATTATTCTACAAGCAGTTTAGAATAATCCATAATCACGTTTTATGTGTCTAGGTGTGGTAGTTGTAGAACTTGACCAACTCTAGTGTGACATGGATACAAAAAAAAAGTGTTAAAATCTGTCTTTATGAACTTTCACAAATCAGAGAAAGGTTTCGCAAATCCCAGACCTGGTTTTAATTATTCTACAAGTAGTTTAGAGCAATCTAGTCCAGATTTCATGTGACTACTTTTTTTTTAGTTCGAGAGCTGGACTATCTCTGGTGTGACATGGACATAAAAAAGGGTAAAAATGGGTCTTGATTGAAGTTTAAAAATTGGAGAAACGCCCTTTATTAATTTCCCGAATGGGAAGCTAAAACAGAAGCCGATTTCAGCTTTGTTACGTACGTTGAGCTCCTTTCAGCATCAACAGAAAGATTTATTCTTCTTCTGTGTGTTCGCTCCTGTCTATGCCCGCTGGGTGATCAGAGCCCCCAAGTGGTTGTATGTATAATTTCAATCCATGACTGGGTATAACACAAAGAATTTATTAACCAGACAAATTGGGGGATAAAAAATAATGTTGGGGTGCCTATTTTCATGCTTTTTGTTTCCATTTACTTATAAATTGTTTACCTCCTTTATATAAAAATATAGTTTACAATCTGTTTAATTCAGTCTGGCTGGCCAGGCTAGATCCAGGCTTTACATGGTTTTGCTCTTGCATGCCTCTGTTATTGTATGATTTCTCTTGCAAATTCCAGTGAGATTCTGCTTAAGAATGAACAACAATGCCTTCTTGTGGAGAACAGAAATACATTTTGTTTAAATTCTAATCTCATTAACCATTAATTGACAATTAATTGGAAGTCAACTAACTTCTTTAAATCCCTATATATGATGCTTTGTTTTGCTGTCTTTGCATTTAAAATAAATCCCAAACTTCATTCCAAAAACTACAGAAACCTTCATTAATGTTCCCCATGTGTCATGGTTTCGCAAAAAGAATTACTTAGAGAGTAGCTCATACTGACAGATATATAGGACCAAAGACGTCTTTGCCAATTAAATGACTTATATATTTGAAACTATAACTGTTGCCTAGGTTGATATTTATTATTTATCTTTGTTTAAAAAAAAGATAAAATAATAATTGGAGAAAAAAGATAAACTTGTTAAATATTTAAAATTTAATACACCTTAACCATGTAGCCTTTATAACCAAGAGCTTGGTCCACTATCTGTTTTTTGGCAACTGTCTGCTAAGGTTCTGAAGATAATATACATGATATGAAGTAGCAGGATATAAATCAATATCTCTTGTTATTTGTTCTCTTTATGTAATTTACTAAATCATTGAAATAAAGTCTCAGCTGGTATTTGTTTTGGAAAAACAAATCCCAGCAGAATTATAGTCAGCAACAACATTCAGCAAAAATAACATGAATGTTTCACTCTGAAATAGCTAAAATTGACTCATATAAGTAAATGGTGTTCTAACCATACAATAGCTATTAAGCAGAAAATGTGAAGGCAAAAAAATAAATAAATAAAACTGATAAGGGAAAGCGTAAACTTGAAGGTGATCCCTAATCTTAAAGCAAGCTTTAGGATTGGGCCTGCAAGAAGAAGATGGAGGAATTTGCTGGTTGGCTGATAATTGAGAGGAGCCAAGAACAGGAGGATCTCAACCACATTTCTTCACAAAGGTTGTCAATGGGATACAAAGGAGGCTGCTGATAACAGGAAGCCAAGTAATTGTTTTTGTATGTCTCAATATGTATTACCAATAAAACTGCCGTTTTTCACAGCAAACTTTTAGATTAGTCAAGAACCCGATTTAGAAAATGTAAAAATTCACACATAATTTAAATCAGAAAAAGGCCAAAATAGTTTTCAGGCCACGGCTCTGCAATGAGGAGATCAGCTGCCAAATTCTAATGAGAGCATCTTCAGCCGTATAAAATTAAAACATTGCTATGTGTGCTTTTTTTAATGAGTACTTTTTACCATGCAAGCCAAATATGTAGAAAAAAGTTATTACTAATGAGAAAGACATAAGCCCAGATAAGAAAAGCTTTTCTTATCTGGGCTTACAGATAAGATATTACAGAGAAAACTTCAAGAACAAGAAGAGAAGATCTACAATGATCTGTGGTTCCTGTGATCAGATGTCTGTTAAAGGACCAGAAAAGATTAAGGAACTGGATTCACCTGTTTTCTACCTAGCTGTCTGGGTTTATCTGGCTATGGTGGGAGCTTTCCAAAAAAGGGACATTTTATCTCACACCACATGTTGGACTCTATTAACTTGATAAAATAAGGTTTTAATGGGAGATTTTAGGGAGCCCAGGAGGAGAAATTGAGCTGGCAAGATGGTCAGAAGAAAGTGTTGGTTAGAGTTGATAATTGGACATGATAGGAAATCTGCTTTTCAGGAGGAAAAAACTCCCACAGCAAGTCTCCAGCACTTGGTTATATCATCTGCACACAGAGGAGCTCAAAACCTTGGTTTTTTTCAGCGATAAGTGGAACCTTGCAGGGAAGACCTTTGTGGGTTTGCAGATGATGGGATACACGTTCTGACAGCTTGTTGGAGCTTGTTTGGCAAAATGGGTGACGGGAAACTGCTTTTCATTCAGTCACAACTATTACAGCTAATCACCAGCTTTATATCATGCACCTTTTAAATCTAGCGACTTCTATGGTCAAGCAGTTGCTCAACTGCAGTACTGATCATGGGCAACTTATCCAACTTGATATTGCCTGTTAAGCTTTTGGCTTTAAAAACTCAAAAATATAATAAAATTTATTTAATTATTAAAAAAAGCACAAAGAAGTTTGATTACTTAAATTGATATGTACATAGAGAACCCAAGATATATTGTAATTTCTCCTTTCCAGTGTTGGCAGCTGTCCCTTGTTGGAGCATACTCACGGTTTTGATTTTTCTTTTCAGGAGTAAAGTGAAGAAATGTTTTGTTGTAAGCTCAGATTGAGCCTGGTTTTGGTTGGGGGTTTCCTCCTGTTAAAGGGGAGTTTACCTCTCCACCATCACTACAAGCATGCCTATTCTGAGGGATAGCCTTCGAGTCAGTGAGTGGATGCAATCAACTGTTTTTCCTTAGATAGAAAACTTTCAATCGATTTGACTGTATAATCTGGCTGAATTGTAAAGTGCCTTTAGATGACGTGTGTTCTAAATTGGCGCTATATAAATGTAGTGAATTAAAAAATGAATTGTTGTTATGATCAATCTAATACAACCAGCCTCGTTATTGGCAACAGGATAGGCAACACACGTAGAAGCCTCAATGGCAGTACTACTCCAATGACTTTGTTGAATGTGAGTCTGTTTAACTATTGAATTCCTGTTGCTTATCTTTGTGCATGAAGAAGGTATAAAGATAAAGGGTTGCCTTTCTAGATGTTTTATTTGGGGAAAATATGTCTATTGTTGAAAAAGGTATTAGCTTTTGTCAAAATAATAATTAGTGCTCAGAGGTGTGCAGACATTGTCCTATGAAGTCAACTATGTCTGTTAGAACAGCAGATTTCTCCTTAAAAATGTTGTCAACCAATAAGAAATCAGCAGTATTTTCTCATCCTGTCCTTCTTGTATCAGTAGTGCTAATTAGACCCAATGCTTGAAGTCAAAAAGCTTTTGGGGAATTATAGTGTTTGCCTTTCTCTGGAAAATAGCCTGTTATTTACTCATCTTTGTAGTTGCTCTTTATTTTTTTGCTGATTTATAGCCTTGAGAGGTGGCAGCATCCATCCAAAAGCCTTGGAAAAGCTCCCATTTACTACTCAATTGGATTGGACTGGCAAGCGCAAAGATTTTTTTTTTCCAAACTTTTGACAAAAACAAAAATTGAAACTTAATCTTCAGATTAATATTACCAAGGAAATTTTAGACAGCTTTTTTCCCTCTAAGGCTCAACAGTCTCCTAAAGGCTTCTATAACCTTGCATTACTTAGAGCTGCATGTTAATATCTACATTAATGTCTGCTACATATTAGCCTGTCAAATTATCTATGCAAAATGGCTTCCTTAATATATTCATCATTCTGTCATTTATGAGCTGTGTGTCTGCAAAAAAGAAAAAAAAATCCTAGCTATTGGGAAGTCTATGGCCTCACTGCAAAGCTATGTAGGAAATCATGAGGGGAAAGGGAATGAAGAGGAATTGCTAAGAGGGAGCAAGATGATTAGTTGATTAAATGGAGGCAGGAAGGGAGAAAAGGCATGGCTGCAGAGCTGTACATACCCCTGAGTCTATAGGCAGCTGAATTAGGCTCAGCTGGGCATGCAAGTCCTCCCGCTTGGTAATTTCCTTTTAGCGGAAGTGGCCGGAGAGGAGAGGGAGGCACACAGAGGAGGCACAGAGGAGAGAGGTGGAACCACAAGAGCAGACAAGAGCAGAAGGGAGAACATTAAAGAGGATTCAACATGTTGGAAAATGTTGACTTCATCCTAGTGAAGGACATATAAAAGTAGAACCCATGAAAAGTCAGGAAGTTAAAGGAGAAGCATGTTTTTGTTGTATTTTTGATTTAATCTCTGAGTTGTTTTTCTGCGTTAAAAGCTGGACGAGACAAGAAGCCTCATTTATTTCTGTGCATATAAAAATAGATCATCACATAAGTTCCATCACAGAAGGAAAAATCCAAACTTTCATTTGGCTTGAGAACAACAGAAGAAATAACTGGTTCAGCAACATCATTGGTGAATCAGTCTTTGAAACCCATCTAGTACCTTTAAAGATAAAAGCATACAAAGTATTTTTTAGTTGTTTCAACATTTTATACTATTTTCGTGGAACTTATATATAAGAAGCCATAGAATCTATAAAGGACTAATTATTTTTAGCAAACAGTTTAAAGAATGGAACAGGACCTAGGTTTACCTTGCAACAACATGCATAGAGTATAAAACACATTAAACTCACTGTCAGATATTTGCAAAAAACAGTGTCTTGAGCTTATCAGTCCAGCGTAAGGACCGTTAGATTCCACCTGCATGTCACCTGGTTGTTTGGGAGTGATGGTAAAATCCAGAACTACCGTTTCTACCCTACAATAACATCTCTAATCCAAACAATTTGCACCCTCAACCATGACTTTAACTAGACTAGCTTAGTCTAAAAAGGAATAAGATAAAGCTTTTCCTTTCTAAATGTTCAGGGCGGAGTTTGGTAAAAAAAAAATGAATGAATGTCTCGAAATGTTGTGCCCATTATTAAGCACCATTATGAACATGAGATGCCAAGAGCCCTGAGAATGTTATTTGAAAGCATTTCATGCTAAAATGCTTCTGAATGTCTTTGTCTATCATTAAATAATGGGACTTTTAATTATATATATATATATATATATATATATATATATATATATATATATATATATATATATATATATAAATAGGTCAAATTTTGTTGGATGTTGGAATAGACCCTGAATGATATTCTCCTGATATAATGACCTAACAGGTACAATCCCAGCGTTTCCCTTTAAATCAGCTTTAACATAAATATAAGAATTTAAACAAAAGAAAAACTCAATCAGTGTCACTTTAATAGGCATATCAACAATTTATTTATTGCTGTTGTATAATATTGGATGAATAATCACAGCTGTAGTTTTGTTGGCTATAACAATGATATTTTGATTTTTGGGAAACTGACAGGAAAGAAACGTTCAAATTACAGTCAGCTTATTTTATCATGGTAATAATTACACTAAGCTTAAGTTACAATATGAAAAAAACAAGTCAGTGTCACTTCAAACTAAACTAAAATAATCTATTTTAGCATTTAGCTCTGTAGAGAGTAACATTTGTAGCTCAACAATATATTTAAGAGATTCATTATTAGGTGAAATATTTCAAGCCTTTGTTTCTTTTAACTTTCTTTGCAATGGCTTACAGATAATGAAAATCTCTAAATTCAATGACCTGGGAGATATAATGTGAAAACATTAACTTGAAACTAACAGTGTCAGAATATATATTAAGCCATCCATCCATCCATCCATCCATCCATCCATCCATCCATCCATCCATCCATCCATCCATCCATCCATCCATCCATCTTCTGCCACTTATTCCGACAGGTCCCTGTAGGGCTGGTGCCTATCTTCAGCACTCCTGGTAGATGGTCAGACAGACAGGTCACAGTTCAACACAGAGACACACAACTATACACACACACTCACACCTAAGAAACATTTTGGGAAGCCAATTAAACAGTCCTGTTTTTGGACTGTTGGCGGAAGCTGGAGTACCCAGAGTAGAATCCAGACATGCGAAGGGAGAATATGCAAACTATGCAGAAATACCCAGGGCCAGAAACCAAACCCAGGACCTTTTTGCTTCAAAGCAACAGTACTAAAAACTGCCCCATTGTGCAGCAATATTAAGCTAAAATAAATTAAGCAATATGCTGGTGAAGATTCTTAGTCAGTTTTTTTTTCCAAGTTTGAAGACGTTTTGCTTCCCAAAAAGCTTTCTCAATACAAAAGGTCTGCTGTAGTGTGGAGCTCCAGGCTTTATAGAATTGCCCAACAAAAGCCTTGTTATGGCTTAGAAAACATGTGAATTGAACCAAAACAGGTCCATCCCTTTGTAAAGCGGAGTCGTTAAATTAAACTTGCAGGTCAACAAAGACCTAAACAATGACTTTAACATTTTGAATTGAGAAAGCTTAAAAAAAGGTCCAGTGGTTTTGTTTTTAACTGTTTTTGGAATAAATGAAGCTATCTACCAGGAAATTTTGGAGAACATTATGGTTCTCTTTGCAGGCTAAAAATGTATTTCCAGCAACACTTGGCACCTGCTTAGACTGCTCAGGGCACCAAATGCTGATTCAATGACCAAGTCTTCAGTGCGTTTGGCTGGACTGCAAACTGGCCTGACCTGCAACTCCTGGAGAATCTATGGAGTTCTGCTAAGAGGAAGATGACAGACACATGACTCAAAGATCCAGGTGAGCTGAAGGCTGCTATCTAAGCAACATGATCTTCCTCACAGTTCAGCAGAACCACAGGATGATTGACCCCCCCATGCCTGGATTGACAGAGTAATTCATGCAAAAGGCCCCCCAGCCAAGTATTGACTACAGAGCAGTGGAATAAAAAAAAAAGTCTATTTAAAATACAGATATCCTTAACTTATTGTTCTTGATTTATAATGCAGTTTTCATGGACATAGAATTTTGTTTTTCATTAACTGTAAGTCATAATCATCATGCTTGAAATGATTAGCTCTATGTGTATTAATGTAGAACCATTTCACATTAGTCTACATTTTCAGATGAAGCCTTTGATAACATGAGAACAGCCCAGAATAAAGCTGCTCCATTAAGCCAGAGAAGACTCTGTCCAGAAAATTCTTTGACTTTTCATCAAAGAGACTTTTAATCATTAGAAAGATATCACATAAGATTTAGGTGATATTTAAACCCTAACCGTCTGCAACTGTGATATACCTTTAGACTGTTCACTGTGCCATGTATGCTTAATGGAAAGGGTCTGTTACCAGTAAACCAGTTTTCAAGATATTAAGATTATAGCTTCTAAAACTGGTTTTGTTTGTCATACAGCTTTTAATAGACTAGAAGAGCATCTGAAATGTTTATCTCAACCATAGGGAGCATGTTTCTGTTCTTCTTGGTTAAAAGGTTTTGCTAAAAAGACTTCCCATTTGTTCTTTATACAGCTGCGGAAAGATTTCAGGTGGTAATAAAGCTAAGAAAACACCTTTAAAACAATATTTGACAAAGTCAGTTCTGCCTTTTAAGCAATTTTACTCCAATTAAAGCTGTTATATTATAAGAATTGAACTACATCCAAACAATTTCCTTTCCTACTGATTGAAGGGAGATACGTACACAAAGCAGCAAAATAAAGGGTGCCAATAACTTCAACAGTTCTATTTCTGATTTCAAACTTTTCTGAATGTGTTAGATAGATAGATAGATAGATAGATAGATAGATAGATAGATAGATAGATAGATAGATAGATAGATAGATAGATAGATAGATAGATAGATAGATAGATAGATAGATAGATAGATAGATAGATAGATAGATAGATAGATAGATAGATAGATAGATAGATAGATAGATAGATAGATAGATAGATAGATTGCACTCATTGCATTGGATAATCTAGACTCACATGGACACTGTAACTGGCTGAAATAGAAAGACAATGTGAACTGTAGGAGCTACAATAGGAAGGGGGTGCTGTGGTATATTTAGCAAGAAGGAAGATGGTGGATCCAGTGAATAAAAGAATGATAGTAAAGATTAAAAGTGTTTAAACAGGGTGTGGTGGTGGTGTGAGAAAGTCTTAGCACTACAGTTGAGCACATCTCCTAGCCTGCCCTACGTCATTCAAGAAACCGGTTACCTGGCAACCCTGACGTATGGAAAGTTAGCTGTCTAAAAATAAAGTTACTGTTTGTAGAAGAGGATACTAAGATGATACAAAGAAGTAGGGTAATGTTAATGCAACCCTTCTTCCTTTGTGGCGGAAAGGGAAGAATAGAGATTGGGTGTGTGAGCATTAATCACATAGTTGCCAACTAGTTAACCAACATCTTTTCTAAGACATAAAAAATCTTGCTCAACACATTTTCATGTCCTGCACTGTATCAGTCGGCCTGTTGCTATGTTCTAATAATTTTACAGCCTCTACTAAAGGCTAAATGAGCTTTGGCCATAACTATAAAAGGTGTTTTGTCCCTCAGTTAATAAAATCTAAGTTATGGAAAGCACAGAAATCTGAACATAAATATTGAAATGTGGCATATCCCTGGCTTACCAGAAGATGGCAATAATGTGTGTCCTAGAGTGGAATACTTCTCCCTGGAAATTTTGCTTGTCGTGATCTTGGTGCTGATGGCTGTCTTAATTGCTCATTCCATTCACCTGTCTAACTCTGCCCGGTTGCTCATTACTGCTCATCTGATCCACCTGCTTCTGCCTCTATTTAATTGTACTTGCATCAACCTATCAGCCCCAGATTCTCTCGTTCTCAGGGGCCAGTGGTGAGAGGGGTTTTTAGCATACCATAGTGTTTCTAATTTCCTGAACCTGACCATTTCTGCCTCTCATCCACTGAGCCTGCATGTTCCTGTCTGAACGGTCTGCCTGCACTTTCTGTGCACTCTGAACTAGCCTGTTCCTGCTCTGATCTGTATACCTGACCAGGCTTCAGACTCCTTGACCTCTGCCGCATCTCGATGGCAGCCCAGTGTCTACCTCGTTCTCTGGCAATGGACTGAACTGTCCTCCGTCAGATTATCATGGTCACTAACATGTGTTTATCCCCTACAAGAGTTTCCAGTGATAGACACTTTAGTCCCTGAAACCTAGGGTCCACAGCCCACTCTTTTGAAATAAATGCTTTGAATTATCCCACTATCTGTCTCGCTTTGAATACTGGGTGCTCCTGTCCTGTGTTCTAACATTGCTTTGCTGATTCTTTGGATACTTTAAGAACATCTGAAAACAATTTGTTTATTTTTGGCTTTTATTTTGTGACGTTATCATGCTTTTTTTTATTTCTATCTTTCTAAAGTAAATAAAAAAAATGTAAATCATTTTATTGTCCTGCAATGGGGAAACTCACTCTTGTGTGGGGGTCGAACCAGGTACTTGAAACCTTCTCAGAGCACAAGTGCACTGCTCTAACCCACTAGGCTATCACGCCCTAATACTACGTCCAACCTACATTTTCTTTCTCTTCCGTAGTGTTTAGTGACTTTCTGTCTGCAAAGTCACCTTCACTTATCTACACACTGATGTGGACAGTAATGGCACATCAGAATTTACCGATCAGAGCTATTTCCTTTGAAACCATTTCCACATTTTAGCCATTAATTCTTTGTTGGCATACATTTAAAATAAATGGTAACTTTAAAAATGTGATATAGGTTTTTGGTAATATAGGACCAAGAGAAAAATTATGTAAGGTGTGGTTGTGGGCTACATGGGCTCGTGCAAACTCTAGTCTCTCAGTATTTTCCTTTGCTGCATTGACAAATAAGCTGAGCAATAGTGAGGATTAGTGTTAGAAAGATGGGAAAGAGTGGGAGGTGGCAACGCTGCCAGAATAACAGAAATGAAGATGAAGGAGAAAGAAAAAAGGATTTAATGTAATCATATATCCAACTTCAAAGAGTGCAAGATATTCTTTTTGCACCAATAAGGATTTTTACATTATTGTTGAAAGAGTGGTGCAAAAAAAAAAAAAACACTGCTATAAAAGGAAAATGTACTTAAAGAAAAAGAAAAAAAAAACAAGAGCTGAGCTGAGCTGAGCTAGACAAGGCTGACCTGGGGCCTCATGTGCAAAGTATACATAAGCACGAAAAACTTGCGGGGTAATATTTTAAGCACGATAATCTGCCAAAGAGTACAGTAATTCCCCCACAAACATGTTTGATATGCACTTGTCCTTAGAAATGTCTGTTGTTTCAGTGGTATACTGTAATGCTGTAAGAAAAATGTAGGTACGTTTGCTTTCCTGGGAACCATGTTGAAAATGTGTAATATGGTTAGGTGTTAAAAGAACCAGTATACTTCAGCCTAAATCCTTTATTATCATTACATGAATTATGATCCTGTTTATAGTTTGATGTGCATTATGTAGACTGAATTCCAATTCAGTACTTTTAAAACCCAAGTACCAAAAAACTGTATTTTCCTCATCACTGCTTTAATAAGTTACATTTTAGATTTTTATTATTAATAAATGACCTAAATCCTATAGAGCATCTTTGGAAGAAGGAAACATGCTGACTGGAAGAGGCAACCTTCAAACATGTGTGGCATTTTTTTCATGAGGAGTGGGTCAAACTACCTACTGAGAGTCTCATTAGCAGTTAAAGGAATCACTTGATTGCAGTGATTAGTTAAAAGGTTTTGCAACAAAATATTATGGGTAACATCATTTTTGTCCAGACTATTTCATTATTTTATTTTCAGTTTATTTTATTTTACAGCTCATCTGTGCACATTCCCAGGAAAAGTAAATCTGCATAATTACCGCCTCATAATTCCACATAAGGCTACATTTGAATGGGAAGGCTGTGGCTTCTAAACGCTTGTTCATTCACAGAAATGGCATTGAAGATGAAGAAGACAGACTTCACCAGTTCTGAGATCACGGTTCTGCGTTAAAGGGCCAGTAAAAGCCAAGCAGTGAAATAAATTACAAGAGATGTTAATGTTGTGGTTCTACTGTTACAAAAATTAAAAAAAATACTAATAATAATACTAAAAATAAAAATAATTTGGTACGAAAACAGTTCATGAAAAGTATTGCTCTTACTGGTGTCTAATGCTCTTACTTTTGTCCGATTCAAGTTGTGTCTTTGACCACTGTTGGATTTTTCTTACATTACACCAGGGATGCCAGGAATTTTGTCCATGTTTAAATCATATTTATTCTTAGACAGCAATGTATTCCTTAATTTTGCTAATGGTAAATGTGTATCAGTATGTGTGCCAAGATTGGGGCACTTTATTTCAACTCAGCGCATGTCCATAAATAGCTGTGCAAAGGCATGCGGGACTATGGAAGGATGACAGCCTTTGCACTGCTGAAGGACATCGCCAATGAAAGAATGTGGAGGGAGTTTGGGTTCATAGATTTTTCTGACCTGCAACGAAAGGATGATGAATTACGATTAGCAGGTTTAGATTGACCAGAGAGGCACTGGAACGAAACTTGTGTCAGCCATGTTGATGTTACACTATTTCTAATGCATTCTGTGAAGTGTTAAGAGCTGATTTCAAGCCAGCCAAATGGGATGACCTCACTTGTATTTTTCTAAGGTATATAATATAAATATAATATGAGCTGTGCCTGAATACAATTAGTTGGAATTTGAAGAGAGAAGCTAGTTTCAAAAAGTATTTATTACTGTATTTCTACTGCAGTGAGAGCAGCATCTGTGATGTGAAAAATGTGTGAATAGATTTGAGCTCAAAGCAGCTGACCCATGGAACATTTGGACTTGATCCATTTTTTTTATTTTGAAAGTTATGAGCTTTTCATTTTCAGCTACTTTATTTAAAGATTTGTTAGTGTCTCTCTAATACTTGGACTTGATCTGTCTACAACAGATGTCCTTGAGGGATTTTGACAAAGTCTCTGTAACTGCCTGACAACCCCATCCTTTTTTTTTTTATCAGGACATGTGATGGGGGCCTTCCTGGTTTTCTAGTGATTTATTTTGGGAGGATAGGGCTAGAGAAAATACACACAAACCTTTTTGTCAGTTCCATGCAAATTGGGATGTATGAGGGTAAAGTGAGTTGTTATTCGTGTATACAGGGTTTCCTACTTCAATTTTTTTTTTGTGCCACATATTGGTCTCTCCCAGCCACAATCTTTCAGTATGAAAGCTGCACATTCTTTTGTACATGAGGCCCCAAAACACTGTTAACCAAGCAAAAAGTTTCCTTTGCATCCTTTGTAGGCACAGTGACCTATAACCACATGCTCTTTCTAAAGAATATAAATGTTTTACCTCAGTCTGAAATCCTTCAACTAGGATGGCCACAAGCAAGTTGAAGAGAACATAGTTTCCAAAAGTCATGAGTGCGATGAAGTAAAGTGCTGCTACAGGAGAGGTGGCAGCCATGCCATTATATAGCACCTTGTTCCAGTCCTCCTGGGTCAGGATCTGGATAGAAAGGGAAAGAAGAGGATTTTAGATGAATAAGGAAGAACATTTATGTGCAAAAACTGAAGGTCTTGTTACTACAGCTTTGCAGTGTTTTGCAAAACCATAACCTTTAGTTTTTTATTTAGATTTTATGTGATAGACTAAACTGAAGTAACTCTAAAGACAAAAATATCATTGTCATCAACTATGATGATGTGTAAATGTAATGAAAATTGAAAAAGAGGAATACAGCAGGAAGAAAATATATAAGAAGCTACCATACAGTATGAGGTTTACTTTCCTGCAGGTAACAGAAAATACCACTTGAAGGATTAGAGATCCCCTGTTATGAATATGTTTTATTACAGACACTAGCTCAGTGCAATGGACAGTCATTTGAGGATTAGAGCCAGACTGAAAAATCGTGAGCCAACAATTCAGGTCGATTTTAGCACCTGGCTCATTAATTGACATCCGACGAAATCTGGCCGATATAAAAATTCTAATCCAAAATTAAACTTTGCCGCTCGCTAATTGTGCTGCTCTGCCCCTCTCTTTCTTAGTGCGGCTCCACAAAAACACTTAGCTGCAGTTATCAGAGAGAAGCAGGGAGGAGCAGAATAGAGCAAAGATGGAAAAACTAAACAGTTTGCTCCATGGCAACCTGCGACTTGGTTAAACTGTATAAAAATAATGAGCAGATGAGTTTTATATACACTAGTTTTGGCAGCCATACTAGCATTTAAGTTCTGTGTAAGATGCCTCTGTAATATATACACAAGATGTAAGGTTTTAGAAGAAGAAGACCCTTAACCCCACACTGCTTCCCGGGTGCCACACAATGGCAGCCCACGGCTCCCCAAGGGGATGTGTTAAATGCAGAGAAGTAATTTCCCTCTGGGATTATTAAAGTATAAAAAAAGAAAAGAAAAAAAAAGTAGCTTCAGTAGCTTACAAATATGACACGTTTATATTTCTAAGGTGTTTTTGTGAAAGAGTCTGTTAAACATAAATCAGATAATCTCCCATTACCCTGTGTTTTCACTTTAGACTTCATTCAGCCACTTTAATTTATATTGAAATATTAATCTGTAGTATTCAAATCTAAAGTATAGTTTAACGGTTTAAACTAAAGCATAAATAAGTGTTATTAATGGTCTAAGCAAAGTGCAGAATTAGATCCAATAAATAGCAAATAGCCTCAAATCCACAAATATGTTAGCAAGAACAGCACTTACAGAAAAAAAATTGCCAAACCCTAAAAAGTTAAATGCAAACTTCAAACCAAATTATGAATAACTATTAATGTTTATTTACAAACTATTACGTGAACCGCTTGTTCAAAAAATTGGCCTTTTCCACTAACAGTGTCCAGACCCTGGTGGCAAGACTACTCTAATTCCTTTCCTAAGCCAATCATCCGAGTGCATGCCATTTCATGGCATCAAAGTCCTCTGCCGGGATCTGGGAGCCAAATAACTTATTTCATTCATGTCAAAAAATGTTTTGTCTGTGTGAGTCTCTCTAGGTTAAGATGGTAGCAGGAGAGTGTCAAACCATGAGAAAGTATATTAACCCAAATACATTTTTTTCAAGTATTAAAAGCATGGGCTCTAGAGAACTGAACAAATTGGGATCTACTCCAAGAAATTATAAGACAGCAGTGGGTCACTATCAGTCAGGTGAAAATCCTCTATTGACATTAGAAACAAAATACTAATAAAATGGGGGTTAGGTCTTACCTGAAACACTGTCACTATGGCCCAAAGGAGGGAGTCAAAATTTTTTCTGTCCGGAATTGTGACTCCATCTTTCTCAGAGCAAAACTTACAGCCAAACAGATGCATCCCCAGTATACTGGCAGAAGAGTGGGGAAGAGGGGAGAAACACAAACAGGAAAAGGAAGGACAAATGTTTACAACAGATCTGTTTATTAGATACACGAAAAATAAACAGAGGGATTACTGATTGAAAATATTTATGTTACATCCTCGATTAGGTGTTATGCAATGCAAAATGCTTATATGTGCAGTTTGTCCACAACCCCAACAAGACGTTGAATTTTGTAACCTCCAATAAATTTCACCAATAAAGTTCAATTTGGATACATTTTGATGGAACCCCACCTCCATCAACAATGAGGATCCACCTAGTATCCCTTGAGACAGAACTCAGTGTTGGAAGGTGAAGTGAAATGGTAGCCCAGTGCATTTCAGCACCATGGACAGCGTAACTGTCAACACGGCCTACATTTATTGTATGCTGCATATTGGGGACTGGCACAGACTTTTTACAGGCACTGGGAAGATAAGCTAGACTGGTTCAGTAGATAATTTATTTTGTTTTGGTAGATCTTGTGAAAAAAACGTTCTATGCTGTATAATATGTATGTCTCAAACCAAACCAAAATATAATTAGAAGGGGATCAAATTGGCTTCAAAAATCATGCATTCCATTACATTTTGTAAACATACAGCCCTTTTAAATATGGTAATCACCAGTCAAATATGTCCAAATTTTCACTTAACAATCACAGATTTTAATGTATCTCATTAGGAGTTAATGTGACAAATTTATTAAAAAAAAATAATAATAATAATAAAAAAAAACTGCTATTGTACTCCACCCTCTTGACCTTATACATATAACGAATACCAAAAATCTTTCTATTTGTGAATATAGAGCTGATGTACGTAAAATTTCAGTTTTTGTCTCATATGTCCAGGTACATTATAACAGAGGTTTTGTAACATTTCAACATGTAGCTTGGCAAATTCCAGCCTGTTTTTTTTGTTTTGTTTTTTTATCATTATTTTTCAACATGATGTTCTCCCTCGCTGTCTCCCATCATGCCTACTTTGGCAAATACCACAACGGTTGTTGCAATTTGACACTGATGTTCCTTGAGCACAAGGTTAAACCTTAAATCTATTCAGATGTTCTTCTGGGCTCTTTTTTTTTTTTTTACATTATCTGTTTCTTTGTTTTGTCATGAATTATCCTCCTAAAACAATGTCCAGGTAGGCGAACCAACATCCCTTGACGTGGAAAATCTGATCTCCAATTTTTGATTACAAAAAGGTTTTTGAAAATGCAATCACAGGAACATCAAGCTGCTTGGAGATGCTCTTAAAGCCTTCTCTTTAACATGCTTGTCTATAATTGTATTTCTGATCTCCTGAAAAAAACTCTTTTCCTCAGTTCCTCTCATCCATGTTCAGTGTGATACACACCATGCCACCAGTGACCACATGCAATCCTATATATATGCCCTATATAGGCCCACTGATTGATCGATTGATTGACTTTATTGATCTCACAGTGGAAAAACTTACTAACAAGATCTCGGAAACCTGCGATGCTAATTAGTAAATACATCATGATTAAACATTTCCCTTTGGTTACATTATTATTATCATTTCTAGGGGAATCATAATTTTTTTCCAAGTCTGTTTCAAGAGTAGTTTTTTCCATTATTATTCTACAGCATGGTAGAAAACCAGTGTTCAATTTGACTATTTTGATAGAATTTTTAAAAATTTACCATTGTCGGTTTTTCTTTTATGAAACGAGGGGCAACAAGCAACTTTGTCCAATTGTGTAAGTAGAATTTGAAACTAAAGCCTTCTATTCTAGCTTTGGTTGAATGTTTAGATTGGTTGTTAGACTATCCTCTGTCCCAGTTTCAGCTTTTATGAAAATGCTGAATTCATGCTCAGGCATCTTCCCATCAACTTTTACCCAATCAATCAGTCCAGGATAAACTTCCCCAAAGCATTAAGCATGCCAACATAAATGTCAGAATCTAGATATGCTGAGCTCAGGGTGACGTTTAGTGTCAGTTTTCCTACACACATAGCATTTTGCATTCATGCAACATTTTTTTTGTTTGGATTGGTTAATCGAATACAGCGCTAATAAAATACTTTTAATGTTGTGGTTAGAACTTGACCAGATGTTGAAAATAAATAATAGCCTTTGAAAATTTGGACAGGTATTTCATATTTATTGTAAATACTGAAAAGGTTGGGTGTAGCTGCTATACAGTAATATACTGTATACTAGATGTACAGCATGTGTGTATTGACTGCTGAAAAAGACAGATGTAGAGTCAAAGCTGCAGAAAACAGAAAGGCCATGCTACATCAGACAAGTAATTGTTGGTGTTATTGTTATGACAGGCTAGATACTCTGCTCTGCACTCTGCCTTTTACTGTGAAAAAAAAAAAAAAAACAGACAGGGAAATGCAACTAGAGCCAAGGGATCAATGCGTCGGCCTTTACTGGGTCAGCTTGGCTGCTGTTTGTTCAAATCAAGGCCTGTTTGTATGCAGATACAGGGAATACAGGAAAGTTATGTGTTTATTTGAGAATAGACGTGCACTGAAGCATGCCGCAGGCATGCAATCTGCACTAAATGTTTCTGAAAACCTTCAGCTAAATTCTTCCTTTTACTAATCAAAGGCAATCATCATCACATTTTAGAGCCAGAAAACTTGATAATCGTTAAAGCATAGAAAATAAATTACCAAAGTTTAATCTTCCAGTATTTTGTACTTCACCTCACAAATAGAAAACATACAGTACTTGCACTGAACTGTTTCAACAGAGCACAAAAAAATAAAAAAATGAACAGGAAATTAATTTTTAAGAATAAAAAAAGCATTTTTGACAGGAATGTTTCCTGTAAATGCGAACAAAGGTTTGATTAAATTCTTTTACTTTATACAAGATATCTCATTATTCACCTTTATGGAATATATATGCAATGGAAGGAACAGTGGTTGATGTTTGTGATCATAAAGTTTCTCAGGAAGGAACATTTACTTTTCTACTGTGAGTTTATGTTGCATCAGTTTTGGGCTGACATTTTCAAAATGATTAATTGTGATTAATCAGTTATTGAAAGAATCATCCATTGATTTAGTGATCAATTAAGACTTGAAACTCAGAAACATGCCTTTAGCTGAAAAAGCAACCCACCCAAAGCAGTTGTTCTAAAAGCATATGGAAACGTTTTGTATTCAAGATGAAAAATCTTTTTTGTTCAATAATATACTCTCTCCAGAATTTGTTAGCAATTTTAGCTTCCCTTAGTTTAAATTCTGTGTAAAATCTTCTTTAAAGAAAATTTTGCCATCTGATTTTAAAGTTCTTTTATTTGGTTTTAAGTCTCTCCATGGTCTTGCTCCATCTTATCTCTTTGAGTTGCTGCACCTTCATGCACCCTCCCGTTCGGTCAGCCAATCAGCTGCTTCTTGAGGTGCCAAAAACTAAACGGAAGCTTAGGGGCGATCATGCTTTCTCTGTGGCAGCTCCAAAAATGTGGAACGACCTTCAATTGTAAATTGAATTGTCTACTTCTTTTTCCAATTTTAAGTCGCTCTGAAAACTCATCTGATTGCCTTGGTTTTCTAAACTGTGTGAGATGTTGATTTTAGTCTTTGATTTATTATTTAAAATTGCTTTTATTTTATTATAGATTTTATAGTTCTGATTTAAAAAAATTTCTTTTATGCTTGTATGTTTTTTTTGAGTCTGTGTAATGGTGATATGTTGTTTCACCGTACAGCACTTTGGTCCTTGAAAGATTTAAAAGTGCTTTATAAATAAAGTTGTATTCGATTATTTATTAATTAATCAAAAAAAGGAATCAACAGATTAATCAATTAGCAAAATCGTCTTAGTTTGCAGACCTATATCTGTATTATATATTGGATGATGTCATGATGTTGTCACATCAACGCCTCACTCCAAACTGTCTTGAAAATGATAATGATAATGATGATAGTTACTTGAATTATTGACTTTATTTTCAGTTTTTTCACTTAACTTAAAAAAAAACAATTGTTTACGATTGGTTTGTTGTGAGTTTTTTTTCATGTAAATGTATTGTAGATGGATTAACAGTAGAGGTTTTGACGGGTGACTCGTATCTTCTGAAAAAAAATGTTCAGCTACATTATTTAAATGAAAACCTCAGATGAAATCAGAGCATCAAGTGAGACTTTTAGCTGCTTCTGCTCATTTCCACTGATTTGTAACAGCTCTTCCAACTACCTGAAGATGAAGATGAAGAGCATGAGCAGCATACAGAATGTGGCCACGTTGTCCATCGTCTTCATCAGCACCACCAGCTGCCTCTGCAGAGCTGGCATGAAACGGACCAACTTCAAGACCCGCATTAGTCGGAACGTTCTCAGCACCGAGAGGCCACCATCTTGCCTAGCCACAATCTCCCAAACACTGTAACACAAATAAACACACAATTACTTTCTGTATATGTGATTAAATCTATTATTCTGTTAGTAAGATCTGTATTTTACTTATTTTAAGTTTATTGGGTGGAGTTCTCAATCATAGGAGAATACTTATTTTCATCAAGCTACTAAATAATGTTCTTATGATAAAAATCTATTTCATTAATCATTTTGACAAAACAGCCATCTACAGTATATAAAAACTGTTGTGTGATTAAACCTGCATTTATTTATCCCTTTATTTATTTTTGGGACCACACCAAAAACTGTCTAACAAGCCAACAGTTAAGGCTACTGATGTTAGAAGCTTTCTGCTCTTAATAGACTTCGTAAAGAGTTTATTCATTTGAAAGGGTCCGCCACCACTTGTTGTTAAAGTTAAAGAAAACAGAACAGAATCTATCTTTTCTGATCTTTTTCTGTTTTTTCATGGGGGACTTCAGAACACCTTTATCTTTTATCAGCGATCACAAACTTTGGTTAATTACCTGATCACCACAATAATGCCATCAAAGATGTTGTAAGGATCTTTGATGTAGCCAAAAGGTCCATAGACTAAAATGTTGAGAATCATTTCCAGGGCAAACAGGCTGGTGAAGACAATGTTGCTGATCTCCAGGGCATTGGTCAGCTCCACCGGCTACAAAGACAGAGGTAAACCAATCAGGGGTTTAATTCATGATGACAGAAGTAAGAAATATTAAGAGAATAACAAACATTGTCAGAATAAAGTATCTTTTAACAGAAGTGTTTCGTCATTTTCACATATTTTAAAATTGACATGTAACATACATTAGTTATTTAAAGTGTGAATATATAGGCAAATAATCCTATTTCAGACTACATATGAATATACGTATGAGTATTGCATAAACCAGAGACAGAAAGGAAGGAAATGGTAAGCAGTTAATGGCTTGCGCTTTTAAAGTGCTTTTTCAAATCCGGGGACCCCAAATGCTTTATACTTTATTCGGTCTTCCACCTATTTATTTATATGCTGATGGTGGTAAGCTAAATTGCAGCCACATCTGCCCTGGGGCACACAGACAGAAGCAAGGCTGCAGTACAGAGGTGCCACAGAGTCCTTTGACCATCATCAGTAGGCAATGTGGTTGAAGTGTCTTTCCCAAGGACTCAACACCTCCACTAGATGGAGCCGAGGTTCAAACCAGCCTTAACCCGATCTGGCCAAGTCTGTTTGATGCAGGACAAACTTCTCTTCATCTTACGCTACTGTCACCCCCAGTGATAAAAGTGCAAGGATTAAAGGGAAGCAATGAATACAAAAGAAAGAAAAACAGGTCAAAAGTAAGACAAAGGACAAATCCAAGGACATAAAGAAAACTGAGATGAATACAAAATGATCAAAAGCAACTTTAAGGAGGATCAAAAACAGCATATAAAGAAAAGAAATAGGTAACATGATATGAATCCGTTTTTAAATAACAATTATGCATTTTGGAAACAAAAAATGTGTCCATTCTTTTTCATTTCCATTTATATGCTAGAACATTCCTGGAAAGGAACTTAATTGCATTTTTTATTTCCTAATTTTCCATATATATATATCCTGGTCAAATGACCCACACATCAACACCTGCTGCTTCAAATACGCAAATAGAAATATGCCAATGACAGCATACTTCTCAAACATGATAAATCCACCAGGGTATATTTCTCTGCATAAAATAAACACGCTCAACCTTTTGTCCCTCAGCAAACAGACCAAACACTGCGCCCATGATTCTCAAAGCTCATCAGAGATTCAAAATGCCCCTCACATTTCCATCAAACAGCATGTGAGTGTGTATATGTGTCTTGTTTGGTGGGCAGGTTGGGGTGTGCGAGCATTTGAACGCGGCGAGACAAACAGGCACTGAGAATAAGCAGACAGAAAGATAGAACATGATCCCAGAGATAAAAGGCGCGGCACATCCAAATACGACAAGCAATGGAAATCAGACTTCTATAGGGAGATTATCAGTGAGGAGAAAAAAGACACAAGGACGTCATCATGTGTCTGTGGACAGTGAAGACAGGCTTCATGGGGCCTTTCATCTCCCTGCAATGAGCAGTTCACACAACTTTTATCAAGCAGCGTAACACACACACTTCAGATGACATGACACGGAGGATAGAAGGTGCCCAAGACTCTGATCCAGGTCCGCATGCCTCGAATCAAAAATGTGCTTGCTGTTACTAGTAATGAGATCTATCTACAAAGTACTGGATGTGTCTCTATGAATAGATCCGCTGTCCCTGCAGAAATGATACCCATTTTTAACAAGTAATGTAATGTAAGCACTGAGCATGTCATTGAATCCAGCCTGGTGGGCTGCCACTAATCAAAACACAACATGACTGTGTGTGGTGGGGATTACTCAACACTTGCATTTTCACACAGACAGAAGGAGAAATATGGAGATTAGCATCTAGAGCTGAATAACAGCTCCCTTTCAAACATTGAGACACAATCTTTATTTAAATCACATAAGCAGCAAAGTCAGTTGGTGATGATGAGATACTGGCATTGCTGATTTTAGAAATTATTTAGTTTATGCAGAAAAAATAAAATTCCAGTCTGGTTGAATTATATTCTCAGAGGTTTATTACCACCAAATTAAAATTAGACTATAATATTTATAAAGCACTTCAGAAGGTACCTCCTTATTGTTTTAATCTGGCTAACAGTGTAATAAATACTTTTACTATGGCTAATTTATAGTCACAATGAATCAATTTCAGTTTTAAAGCCTATTAGAAATTGAATAACAGTCTTTTTAATGACTTGATCAAGGAAAACCCCCATGTGCATTGGGGTCCCTGTTTCACCCATCATGGCCATTCTATAAAAGAACAAAAATTGAAGGAAGACCAAAAAAGTCCTTTATGAGAAAGGCAAGACACTAGTTGGATGTGCAGATGACTCGTCAGTCCAAATCCAACGCCTACTTTTTATTAAACAAATCAGCATATTGGGAAATTACATCAAGTTCACAATTAAGGCATATTTTGAGCATGATCTATCCTCTTCAACAATAAGGTTGAAACTCATGATAAAGTTACAGTACTGTATACCTGCCTTCACAGTGGATGAAACATTAAGCATCCACTCTAATCCTTTTGAATACATAGGTCACTATACAAACTATTTATTGTAGTGGACATGAAACCAGTTACCAAAGAAATTAAGTTGGAAACTGAGTTTTAATTTGTATTCAGACTCTTAAACACTTCAAGCCAATTTATTAACACTTGCTTATATAAAATTCAAACCCAATTGAGATCATTGTATTCAGACATTTTTGTGTGACTTTTCTGAAACTGCTTAAACAACAATAGAAAACCCACATAACCTATGTGGAATATTTGTAGAATCGACCAGAGACGATAAAAAACACAGAGAAGCTCAAAAGGACAAAGGTGTTGCAATCTGAATACGATAAAAGCCGACCTGCTGGTTTCAGACACAACGGAAGATCACAGGGCTTTCAGGTCAATGCTCTGGTGAACTCATTTTTTTTATTTAAATAATTTCTTTCTTTAATGCTATAGTCAAGAAATGTCACTTCGACAAATGAAAGCACGTATGGGAATATATTCTAAAACGCAATCCAAGTTTTCTTATCTTAAATATATATCAGTGTTTTATCGTGATTTGAAACGTTTAAGAAAACTACAAGTTAAGAGACGCCAATATTCTTACAATGTGACTTACCAAATGAATTAATAGGTAGATAAATCATTAGGTTCAGAAAGTATTTCGTCATCCCCCAGTTCACTAGGAAACCATGAGCTACCAGTCAGCCAGTTGACCGCAGAAGCTACTCTACAGAGAATCAGGCCGTTTCTCAATATGTGTACTTGTGCATTCTCCTGTGCTCATGCTTGTGAAACATCATCAGCCTAAGCCCTAGGACTTGCCAAATCATAAGAACAGAAGACCGAGAAGGTCACCGGATGTTGTTCTCGCCCCTCCCTATTTACCATGGATGCATCAGATCAGACTTGTCCGTTCTCCAGACTGACAGCTGTCCCAGCATGCACTGCGGCAGCAGCAGCTTCCAGTGGAGCACTCACAGAGCTCAGAATATTAAGTTAAAAGTTCAATTTCTGTTGCCGTTGTTCTACTAATGTACTTTTTAAGATAATTTGAGGCAAGAATATATTACTTTTAACCTCACTAAATAGCCAATTTACTGATTTAGTGGGTAATTTAAAAGAAGTTCCCATGTTGAGAGGACAGGGGCAACCAGCACACCTCTGACGCTAACTGCAGTCAGGACTATATAGCCGAGTGTGAAGTACAGCTGGCTCTGATGAACTAAGGATTCTGCAGTTGTATATAAATGTTCATGTTAATCAACTAATGATTCCCTAAGGGCTTGTTTGGAATAGTTTTCAAACTGAATTTTCCAGTCAACCTTTACATGAAGGCCATTAGTGAAGGACATTTTTATTGTAACCAAACTTGTCATAAATGACCAACATCCACAAACTGTTTCAAAAGGAGGATCTGAGCTGTTAATCTGAGTATGAACAACAAAGCAGTGGTTGTTGCTTGGTATTAAGTCATACTTTCCACAGGAGCTGAATTTGTAATTGGGCCCAAAGGAAAAAAATGAAAAATTAACACCAAAAGCTTGCTAGGATCCACGACTGAAAGTCTGTATCATTAAAAATGAATTTTAGGATCCCTTGATAAAGTCATCTGGCCTGCTCCTGTCTACCTACAAAACTGTAACTGCAACAACAGACTTTATGAACAGTGAAAGAATAATTTAGCAGTTTCAATATGGTTTCTGCGCTTTATCATTTTATAATCATAACCCCATATTCTTGTTGGAAATAAATTCACTTAATAAATGCAATTCACGGCAAATGCATTTATACCCCTTCCACCTTAAAACCACATTGCATTTTACAGGAATTTTAATATTTTATTCCATAAAATAAGGAATCAAATATTCAGTTAGAAAGACAATTATACAGGGATTTTTAGATTTAGTGATTAAAAACTTCCAATATATGGAGGCATTTTTTGTAAACCTCTCCCTTTATTTCTCTAAATTAAAAATTTGTACAACCCGTCAACCTCCAAAGCCCATTACACCTCTGTGTATTTTATAATGCAGCTGTTGAGTTGAGGTTTGAAAATCGGTTTGAGGAACATTAAGGAACAAACAGCAGAGAGGCTACAGGCAATGTTGCAAAGTAATTTAGAGTTACAGCAGTTTAGCTTATAACACAATTTAGCATGTTTTGCATGTATCTTATAGAAAGTCCAGTTCTAAAGAGCAACTAGCCTGCAGCTTTATGATGCACCCAATTTTTAATGCCCCTGAATCAAATAAATGTCTCATTTACATGGCTGTTTCCAAACATCTAAACCCTACATCCCTCAATCACTACATAAAGCGGTGCATATATATACGACATGATAGTGAAGTCAGTTTACTCAGTAACATCGCCACCACTGCACGGTGCCTGCGCCATCTTTGTTATTAATCACACGCTGTTGACACTGTGACACCAAGTCCCATAATGCTTTTTGGGGAGAGCTCTTCGCGTAAAGCATTGCGAGATATGTCTGCTCATCTAGTGACCATGGATGATCACTGTCACTTCCCGATCCGTCCCGAAACCACAATCCCTTCCATCAGCTCATTTACACAAGCTCAACAAGATATACAAAAGGGTTTCAATAAATAATGTAATTATTGTAGTAAAATTAGTAGTAAAATTTCTCTCTTTAACTCACTAAAGAATGTACACATTTGGAAGAAAATTGACTCCAAATTACAATGAACTAACCATTCCTCAGTAAAACATAGTGGTGGCATCATGATGTAAGAATTTGTTCCATAGTAGAGACAAGGTCAGGCTGTTAAACTAGTAAGAATATGGATGAATCAAAAAGCCGGAACATAATCTGTAGACTAAGACAGAAAGTTTTTTTTCCAGCTGGATGACAACGCACACACAGCCACAGCTATGGTTGAATGGTTTAGATCAAAATGGTGCCGACTGAAATCGTATCAGTCCGCAAGATAAAATCCTAATACAATACCCTGAAGTTTATGGCTGTATGTAGAAGCAGCATCAAACATATCTGTTTTGTTTTGAAAGAAGACAGACAGATAAGAGGCCCACAATGTGAAACAAAAAGGGAATAATTTGCCCACAGCTTCTGTCTGTGAACAACAAGGTCTTCTCTGTTTCATCCCACCTCTTTGCCATTGTCTGTGTGTGAGTTCACAGACACAGATAAACCCCTTTGTTTCAACCCGCTGCTTTATTGTGGCCATTCATTTCATGATGAGTGCAGCGATGAGGCCGCCCGCAAATCCTTCATCTGTGCACGGACGTGAGTTGCGTCATTAAGGAAGGTTAAAATGGTAAATTAATGCAGAGCTGCTTTGATGTCTGTATGTTCTCTACAACGATACAGATTTGTCCGCAAACACACAGAAACACAAGCCCACATACAATCCCTTATAAGAACAAACAGGGCCACAAAGTAAGCACATACTGTACGACTAAAGAGCCTTCACTCTCACACATCCAGCTGTATAATGGACGTGGTTGATGAGCCAGAACAAGAGGTAAGCTATTTATGAGGTGAGACTTGGACTGCAGACATCTGGCCCTGACACTGAGCTTCAGATCATTATTTTTTCCCCACTGTTGCTCCAGCCTGTATATTTGACATTCCTCAACCAATCTTTTCTCACACTAGAGATGCACGCATTAGACACAGAAGTCAAATAAAACAGAAAAGTTTGCAGCCGCTGTTTCATCACTTACGACAAATGTTGATATTGACAAAAGGCCAGCGAGGTGCTTGTACTACCTAGAGGGAGATTAATATATCCACTGTGTGATTCCATGAGGGATGAAGATGCTGAAGATCTTCTAATTACTTCCTTTGGTGGCTGTTTCCTGGCTAATGAGGCACAAAGAGCATTAGGAGGTAAAGTGTGCTGGATGAGGAATAGAGTAATCTGGTTAGCACTAATGTAATGTCACCAAATCTGATGCAATCTAATCTAATCGGGATCTGGAACAGTACTATTGTGCAGACTCTGAATCTCCATGTTGGCTCAATCTGTATTTCGTTTAGAGTGCTGGTTTTGTAAGGCACTAAATGGACCCACATGTACTATTTTATAAGGTAGTTTTCTATAATATTACTTAATGCTACTTGAGGGAGCATGCAGGAAGTTAAATGACAATTTTGAAATCAATAACAAATTTATTTGCATTGAATTCCCTAAAAAAAACCTGATGAAGTCAATGAGCAACCTCATCTTTAATCACTACGGCCTTTACAGAGGGGAAACGGGATGACCATTGAAAATGGATGTTTTTCACAGCTATAAAGTAAAGGCTAGCAAAGTATACCAATAGTACATTCCTGCATTACTACATAGGTTTGAATTAATGCTTGCTTTGAACATAAGGGAAAATGACAGTAGAGAAGTCAACCCAGACCAGTCAGATGAACAAAACAAACAAATAACACTAAAACATGTATGAATAAGTTCTGAAATATTCTATGAAAAGCAGTTTATAAAGGAGTTAAATTTATATATATATATTTTTTTTATATTTTCTAAGTTCTAGCTGCATATGTGTAGCAATATGTATTGTCATTAAATCATATAAAAACTTAATGCAGGTAGATTTATTAATCAGGTCATATAATTTCAGCCTTTACCATAAGAAGTTGACAAATGACTTAAAGCAAAACTGGCAAGAAAGGAATGGCCCATGCAATAAATAAATAAGGGTGTATTGTGAGATGTATTTGGTAAGATAACAGATAAGAAGGAAAAATGAAACCTTGATCTTGAGTGTTCAGTATTACAAATATGCAGCTAGTACCCGTTAACAAATAAAATCTCATGGGTTTCTTGGTATCTAGAGGTTTAACTATATGAGATATTAACGCCTTATTGAAAACTTGCTCTGACCATGAAAAAGTTCACCTTGGCCTATATCGAAACGAATAACATAGGGTACAAAACTCTTGTAAAGCTGTAAAAAACATTTACAAATGTTCCATGTGGCAATTCCAAAACTGAAATATGTATCTGATTCAAGAGAGCTTCAAGAGCTCCTTAAACAGGCTCTTGTATGACCTTGAGGTAGGTAGGGACTTTCCTCCAACCTGAAGAGGCAGGGCCACCTTTTTCCATTTGACAACCATGGATTTGGACGTGGAGGAATTCTCATCTTGGCTGCTTCACACTTTGCTTTAAACCACCTAAATGCATGCTACATCCCTTGGCAGAAGGGAGCCAGCAGAACCACATCATCCGCAAAAGCAGGTACAAGATTTGCCTGACCCAAAACCAGACCGTCTCCGGTCTTTGAATGCACCTAGAAATTCTATCCATAAAGGGCATCAACAGGACAACTGAAAGGGGGCAGCCATGTTGGAGTCCAGCATGCACATAGCAACCTGTCTGACTTAATGCCAGCAATGCAAGCCTGTACAGAGACCGGGTGGCCCCTTAGTAAAGGGCCCCTGATCCATAATCCTGAAGCACCCCCCAGAGAGCACGACGAGGGACCTGGACAAATGCATTCTCCAGGCCCACAAAGCACATATGGACTGGTTAACCAAACTCCCATTAACCCTCGAGCCCATTGTTCCACTCCCATGAAGAAAACCACACTGCTCCTCCTTAACACAAGGTTTGACCATCAGCTAGACTTTCCTCTCCAGCATCCTGTCATAGACCTTACTGGGGAAGGTGAAGAGTGTGATATAGGAACACACCCGCCAGTCCCAGTCTTTCTTATGCAGGAAAACCATCACCCCAGTCTGTCAATCCAGGGGCACTGTCCAGGACCACTATGTGATGTTGAAGAGGCGTGTCAGCCAAAGACAGCCTGACAACATCCAGAGCTCTAAAGTACGGCACACTTGCAGCCCTGAAGTCTTGCCACTGTGGAGTTTTTTTGACCACCTCAGTGACTTGAGCCTAAGTGAAAAACTAATCGAGCCCCTAGTACCCCCGCTTTTTTTCCACCACAGAAGGCAAGTAAGCATGAGATCCTCAAAATATTCCTTCAAACGTCCAATAATGTCCTCTTTCAGGCTTAGCAGCCCCCCACTCCCAATGAAAATAATGGTAGCAAAGCATTGCTTTCCTCTCAGGAGGCACCCTTTAAAGCTGAAAATTATAAATTTCGTTCTAACTTTGTATTATGCAGCTGCGAACTTGCTACAAAGAATTTACTTCAACCAAACATGTAGAGTAAAAAATAACTATAAAACTCCTAGAAACAAAAACCTAAAATGAACAAAATGATGTGCTTTTTGTTGCTCAGATGACAATTAGTAAAGTATGGAGGTCATTTTTTTGGTTTTTATTAGGGCTGCAACAACGAATTGATAACATCAATAAAAATTGATTTTTAAAAGCGTTGGCAACAAATTTTATCATCGATTAGTTGTGTCGCGCGATTAATGCGTCATCCACGGCCGCCGTCATCACATCCACTTGACTGAAACGGGGGAAGAAAAAAAATACGTCAGAGCGAGTCAGCGCCGCAGGTGCAGTGTTGCCAACTCAGCGACTTTTCAGACCCCTCCAGCGACTGTTTTTCAAAAAAGCGACTAGCGACAAATCTGGCGACTTTTTACGGTGTCACTGGCGGCTTTTGGAGATTCTTACGTGAAAGCATGTATCATTCCTACTCTGCCGTGGGGCGCCTCCCCCATCCCAACCCAGTTCTCCCGCTACTGCAGGAGTCCCTCTCAGCACTGCAGTCAGAGCCGCAGGATGTTTACCCTCAGCGTCCAGACTGCAAATGAAGCTCGCATGCGCCGGGATTGAAGGCGCAAATTGATCACAATAATTAAAATAACCTGCGCTTTGTAAAGCGAAAAAAGTCGTAACATGCTACTTTTGTCAAAACAAATTAGCATGGCACGGAAGCACCATGTTTGTTTCGTTTCAAAGTGGGGAAACGTAACGTTAGTTTCTCAGGTAGCACTTCTGATATTTTCCTTACCGTGTTAGTAGGTTACAGACAGTGATAAGGTTGGCAACTTATTTTACTTTTAATTTCATTTGAATTAGCTTAAGCAGCGTTTATATTTTCTTTATAAATAAATTAACTTGCAAATTATGAGGGCAAGGCTTTTAAAGTTTAAATCTATCTTCTGGCAAAGATAAAGTAAAGAAGATCCTGCAATTTATGGAAGTAAAGCAGAATAAAATCCAGCAAGATCAGTAATATGTCAATTAATTATATGCCACATTCCCATGTAAATATCTGTCTTTGGAGGATGTGTTTTTTAGCACCCCTAGTTCTCTCATTTTTATTCCAAATACAATTTATAATTTGAATCACAGGGCTATTTTTATCTCTATGGTTGAGTATTTTCTCAAGTAGCAACTTTAACTGCAATACTTTCCTGTCTTAAAAGGCAGAACTCTTCTAGTCTAAAAAAATGGGGGGGCCTATTGTTTGAACCCCTAAGGGGCTTTTAAAAATAAAAATGTCTTTTTTGCGCTTTATGAAACAAAGTACCCTATATTTTGTGGATGTACAACTACATTTCTCATGTAAGTTTGCGTAGTTTTAACACAAACATTTATTTTTCATATTGCACCAGTACAGTTAATGAGCAACCTGTACTTGTGTGCTTGTTTGTTCGGTCTAAAATGTTTATTTTGGAATAAAGCGGTTAATATAAAAATATTTTTTTGGCCGATTCATCGATTTTTAAAATAATCGTTAGTTGCAGCCCTAGTTTTTATGATTTAGGTCAAAGTGCTTAAAGTTCAGAATCTGTATAATACGTATTAAACCATGACATTCCAAAAGATTATTCAAAATGTATAAACGATTATATTCATGTAATTGTTTCAATACAAGTTACATGTAATATGGAATTTTAAAAGGTCAATGCTTGTTATTTGTATCCCTTTTTGGAGGGTACATCATAAAATATGGGGCTGATCTGACCCAGAGTTTGTACATAGTTCGAAAATTAAACAGAACCAATCTCTGGAAGAGTGATTCTGTTTAATTTTCACATAGACTATGTTTTTTTTTCCGTTTGTTTGTTTATGTTGTATAGACAACTCATGCCTAAGACACAAATAAGAATTAATAATGGGTGAGTGATGGTGGCTTGACCTCAAAAGCGGTAAAAAATAACTTTGTCCATTCAAGTACATGCAATTTGACATCTCATTGAACCAGCAAATAATAGAATCCATTCTTTGATCACATGATTGATTCTCTCTTTTTGATTTCACAGCCTTAAGGGCTGGAAAACAACTCACTTTTCAAGCCAGGATTAGGAATACTTCTTTTGTTTTTTCTACATCTTAGTATTATTGAACTAAGAAAGTATATTTTCTCAGCTCTGCCTTGAAGGGCAGCCAGTATCTTAGGACTTGAACTTTACATCAGCAGAGTGAGATCAAATTCAAAACAAATATTGGCTCTGATTCAGGCTGTATGCTAAGCAAAGGGGTCTGTCATATGTCCCTCTGGATTTAAAAGGTAAGATGCATGCGTGTGTCAATATGCATAGAAATTTCTACAAATGTTAGAGATGTTTAGACACCCAATACCATAATCTATCAATTTATATATTACTTTTCTAAAAACATCCAATGTTACTTCCCCCAACTTCTTGGAAACCTTTCTGATTTTAGGTTAAGGTATTCACAATCCCCTTTGTTTCCATGAGAACTAATATTCAGTCTTACAATGTTCCAGCCTGGACTATTTTCCAAGCTAAATAAGCAACAAGTCAACGTTTCCCTGGTGACATATTGAGGCGAAACAAAAAAGATGTGCCTTGCTTTAACAGCTTCTGACGTAGACAGTCTGTCTAGCAGCATGAGGAGGTTATTTCCTGTACCGACTTGGAATGAAAAGTGATTGTTTACGAGTAATGGTGCACGTAGATGACCTGTCTGAGTGATGATGACTGTGTATTGGTGTTTGGTGGCTTATATATGTGGTGAACAATCCAACAGAGGACAGAAAGAGGAAAAAACAGAATTAAAGACAGGAGAACAGACACGTGCCGCTAAACTGAATATTATAAAGTGTCATATTTGCTTCAACATAAAATAACGTTTGTTTAAGAAATGGTTTATTGACTAAAGTTCATTGATATAAGATGTTAATATTTTCTGCAACTTTAGACCAGATGGTAAAAAAGTAAAAGGCTAAATCCATATATATATATTTTTTTAAATCTTATATTTTTTTTCCATCTGTGTTTGAATAAGCAAAGGCTGATGGATCACCCAAATGTTATTTTATGCAATTAATGCATATAACACTAAACAGGTTTGCTACTGCACCCGAACATCATGAACGCAACTCAAACACTGAAGTAATTGGGCAATAACAACCTTACTGAATCTAAGGCAACAGTAGAAATAAGACCGAAACTTAACAATTCATCCAACACCAATGTCAGTGATGATTGTAGTGGAGACAGACGACTGGTCCGTTTATAGTAGCTTGTCGCAACATGGATCACATACATGCATTATACGCTATTATCTCATTTGCAATGGGATGTGAAGTCACTTTTTTTAATGTAGTCTAGTAAAATAAATTAATAATTAAATAGAAAAACGCGGGCAACATGAATGGAGCCAAGTGTTACATCCACAGCTGGGAAACACACATCTATCGGTCACATCATTAAATCAAGTGCCATGTGTCCCAGGGCCCTGGCATAAATACATGAAGGAAAGATGTCAGAAAATGCCTTCTCCTAATTTGAGCGATTGTTGAACAATTTCCCCGGAACGGCAGTAAAATTAAGGTGAGTGCGGAGCGGATTTTGAGTGGACAGTCCTGGCACATTTTTGAGCAGTGGAGCGAACATCCTCCTGAGCGTGGAGCAGGAATTGTGCTCTGTTCCGCTCCGTTCAAATGCTCTGGAGGGAATTTGATCAAACATAAGTTTTTATCTGCAGCATTAAAATCAGGGAGCACCGTAGCAAATACAGAGCCTGATAAACTTCGTATTTAAATTTAAAATTAACGTCTGTTCCAACTGAACAACTGAAAATAAAGCAATTTCTTTTATTTTTAGCAACTCTACATTTGATGAAAACACATCGTTTTGGCATTTACCACCTACACATTGCAAACTGCCTTTGTTGTTTAAAAGCAATGTGTTCCATTTACACTTCAACTGTTTAGCCTTAAAGTGCTTGAGGGCTACCCTTGTCCTTGTGAAAGTGTTCAAAAGCCACCTCCCTTCAGTATAACTTCACACTTATACATTTAAAGACAAACACATATGCTCTGACTTTTAAGCTATTTGTTTTCAAGGTTAATATAAATGGAAAAGCAGCCAGTGGGAAATGTAAACCAAGTTATCCGAAGTGCCTTTGGATCTTTTTGAGTTTATGTCTGATCGATATTGATGTCAGTGCTAAAAAGCTTCCATTAAAAAAACCAGCAGCAATTTTAAAAACTATGCATTTTAGACACTCTTGTCCACTCTTTTATGAAATTTTTTTTTTCTCAATATGTTTTTACCTCAGCACTGCTCCTTGGGGGTGTGGAGGGAAGGACAGAAGGGTCAAAGTGGCTATAAAGACAAGATGAAACAGCCTTTCTGATATAGAAGAAAGAGGTAAGCCTTTCTAAGCAAATAGACTACACCGCGTCCCATTATTTGGCAGAGGCAAGCCTTCCATCAGCTCCACCATAAGTGGTAATGCTCTTAAACAGCTCGGAGAGACAAAAAACAGACTCCCTCTCCTTGCTAGTACAACCCATCCTTGCAGAGGACAGTATAAGCCCCACTTTGTACATGTGCAGGTTTAAGATTGAAAGAACTAATAAGAAAAGAGGGTGGCTATAAAGTCTGTGTCATTTGAGCAGGGTACTGGAGCTGTGCAAAGCTACTAAACCCATTGATGTAAATACTGTACTGAATGACAGGTGTCTTGATGTACTGTATCTGTCCACACACTTACGAGAAGAGAGTTCAATCTGCTGACCGTCATGCATCCGTGTCTCTGTTTGGTTCCTTGGCAGACTGGTTCAGCCTGCCAAGCCCAGTGAGCTTACAACACTCATTACTCATGGATTATAAAGAGCTCAGTGGTTACAGCCTAAAGTGTCACATGTTTTACAGTCCAAATCAAGGAAGAAAATTTAAATCCTAAAGAAAACATGAATATAATTGTATATGTTGCTTAAAAAGGTCAGCACTTTAACAAAATGTTCTGGTTTTAGCGAACAGATCTGACAAAGACTCCTGAAGAGGTGATAAAATGTCTAAGGTGTGTATTTCAATACACAACTTAGCTTAAATATGAACACAGAAAGCTGAGTATTGGAATTCACTTTCAATGCCATAATTTGTAAATTAGAACCCCATTAAGCAGCAAGTAATTACTCTTAGCTGGAACATTTATTGCACTTAACAAATAAATAGTGCTTCTAGTTTGTTTCAAATTTCATATACACCACAGTCATAAACTTCATCACCATACAAATTACGCCTAAGGGTGTTGTTGTCCTCATGAATTTTTCTGAAGACACAGCCAGAAATCCACAACCTACTTTTCTGCTGAACGAAACCTTAACTTAGAGTTCTGCATAAAAGATCCGATGACGGATGACATAAATCTGTTGTGATCAAATACCTTTCTACACCTTTATAACTCAATAAAGGAATAAGTGATTATGGCAAGATAAGCAGTTGTAACCTCAGTCTGGAAGTCTACAAGGAAGTCACTACGCAAGCATCCAAACACTCATTATTCTTATAAAAATAAGATTCAATATAATAATAATAATAATAGCTTATCAGTATAGCCCTGGCTTTGCACTCCTCAATTCAGGTATTTGAGGTATTTTTTCCAGTCCTTTGTACATTAAGATTTTATGAATATATAAAGGCTCCAGACACAGCAAATACAAATCTAACTTTAAAAACTCAGAAAAAAGAGAAACAAAAAAGAGAAACTCTAGCTTTCTTACACTGTGAAAAAGTTTAAGAGACATTTAAAGCTTTTTGACTTTTGTGTCTATTGGATCGTCATTGAACATCGTCATTCCATATGTCGCTTGTGACTCAGGTGGATTTTCAACCAGTACCGGATCCCTGTGTACTTCAAACCTGGCAACACACTAAGACAAAAACTGGTTCAACCCAAAGACAAGACATCCAGAAACAAGACCGACATCATGGTTTATACCATTCAGTATAGTGAAGAGGGCACAGATCTGTAAATTGGAGAGACCAAGCAACTGCTACACAGGCGCATGGCTCAACACAGGAGAGCCAACTCCTCAGGACAGGACTAAGCTGTTCACCTACAACTGAAGGCTAAAGTACACTCATTTGAGGACAACAATATGAGTATTCTGTCCAAGGAAGAAAGATGGTTTGAGCGAGCGGTTAAGCAAGCCATCTCTGTTAACCTGGAAAAACCTTCTCTCAACAAAGGAGGTAATCTTAGACATAACCTTTCAACCACTTACAAAGAGCCTTTAGGAACAATACCCAGAAGATTCACCTCCCATCCGCCCTCACCTTATATACACTACAATGAGGCATATGACCAAAACCACTATGATGTGGGAGTTAGCCACCCATCAGAACCCCTAACGACCATTAACACCCCCAATGGGACCCAATGGCCAATCCTGTGGGAGGGATCAAAGCCATCTTATGTCCCCCCTAATTCTTTGTCACTCCTACAGTATATTATGGTTTTCCTTAGAGAGAAAACTTTGAATCAATTTGATTGTATGATCTAGTTGAATTAAAAGGTGTGTCCTGAGAGAACATGTTTTGTGAATTGGCGCTATATAAATAAACTGAAGTGGATTAAATTGATAAGTGCAGCAGAAATGCAAACCTTTTCAAACGAGAAACAAAACTCACTGAGTTGCACTGAAATGTATCCCAATTCAGTACTTTTTAACCCAAAGAGCAAACACCTGTATTTTCCTTATAACTGCTTTAATAATTTCAATAATAATAAATGAGCCTTGACCTAAATCTTATAGAGCATCTTTGGAAGAAGGAAACATGCTTAATGGAAAGGAATGGGGCAAACCACCTACTGAGAGTCTAATTTAAAAGTTAAAGGAATCACTTATTTGCAGTGATTAGTTCAATCGTTTTGCATCAAAATATTAAGGGTAACATCCTTTTTGTCCAGACTGTTTCATTGGTTTATTTTCTGAAATAATTCGGCCTCATGAGACAACATTTTTTTATTTTTGTTGTAAATTTTCAAAAACATGCAATGTAAACATGTAAACATGCAACATTAAACCCAACACATGCTCTTAACTTCAATAAGTTATAGTCAAGCCTACCTGTGCACATTCCCAGGAAAAGTAAATCTGCATAATTACTGAAAAAAACTTAATTGAATAATATTAATCTGAGTGCTCCCCACCATGAGTTAGAGCTGAAGAAGCCTCTTAGATGAGAGGTGAACATCTTCTAAAAAACTTCACATCCATTTGCCTAGATTGAATTGTTTAATGCTTGTGCATGACCTGGATGACTGAGAATGTCCACTGGATGTTGATCAGTCAAGCTTCACTTTAAATACTTTAGCAGCCCCTCTGGAAAGGGATGGATCAATGTCATGCACACAAACGAGCAACAAAGGACATAAATACATTTTAGGATAAGTTTAAATTAAATTACCAGAAGTTTATTCCTTTTCAGGAGCTGTGGAATCAGTAGAATGTACAAATTGTGTATTTTGGTGTAGACTTTGACCAAAACATTGATAAATAAATAGTTTGCTTAAAAAATATCTGTGATGTGGACATCCAGGTTATATGGTTTTACATAAAACATAGAGATGGTAGGAACTGATTCTTGTTATGCCCTTCAGGTAATAATTTAGCTTTAAATAATGTGTATTAAACTTTATTTACATGCTAACCGTAGCATATTTTTGTAACTTGATGTTACGTGCCTTCCTAGCCACTGTATAAACCAGGCATGTCCAAAGTCAGTCCTCATGGACCACTGTCCTGCAGGTTTAAGAGGTTTCCCTGCTTCAGCACAACCAATTTCCATTGATAGCTGAAAAAAAAGGCTTTTGCTGAACCCCAATTATCATAATCAGCTTTGTTGAAGCATAAAAACCTCAAAAAACCTGCAGGACAGCAGCCCTCAAGGACCGACTATAGACATGCTTGGTATAAGCAGTCAGCTAAGCACTGAACTTTATTAGCACAGTAAACGGTACTTCATGTGTAGGTAATTCCATTTTTATTTTTTTTGGCGATTCTGTTTTAGTTTCACTTTCATAACATCATTTCATCTTATTTGTACCGTGGTTTCAATGTGACAAGGGAACAAATCTTTCATGTTCATGAATAATGGAGAGTTTAGCGAACTTTCCAGTTGAAGTCGCTATACCTCAGTTAGGGAAGTACAGTTCTAAACAGGAAGATACAAAGCAAATTAGATAGGAGCTTTCTTTTTAGAACAGCCAAAACTTTGGAATCCACCTTCAATGATGAGCCGTCTTCTTGACATACTTGTACATGACAAAAGCACAGACTTTTCTAAATGGCTATGCAGGCTACAGTAGAGTTTGTGTTTGTCAGGTAAGAAACGCAGAGTCTGACCTCCATGTTTGAATCATGTGATGTGAAGCTCCATTCATTCCATAATAGAATATATTTTCAGAAAGGCATTCATGGTTTCTCTTATCATTCACCATGGCTTTAGTAAATCTATCGAACAAAAAGGTCATTACCAAGTGTATGAAAAATGTTAAAAAGGTTTAAGAGGTAAAAAAAAAAGGAGTAAAAGATATGAATATGTGAATAGAAGAAGCACAAGCATTAGAAGGAAAAAGCAGAAAGAAAAGAGAAGAGAAAAAAATAAAGCTGAAGGAGGAACTTAAAAAAGAGTCAGGGAAAAAAAAGGTTGGAAGAACGCTGATGACTAGTAGGCTATAAAACCTGCTCCTGGAGTGCTTTCCATCTGGAAGTGTTTATGGGCACTGGGTCAAGAACCGAAGGTAACCTTAGAAAACCTGGCCTTTCTCCAGGATTCTGCTGCACGACACTTGCAAACAATACAACAAACACTTTTCTCACTTGTTTCAATCATTTTACCTAACTTTACTTTAGGTCAGACATGCCAAAATCCTAACCCAACCTTAGACCCTTAAACATATTGTGGTTCTCCACTCTAGAATAAGCACTTAGTAAGGTTCTTCATGTTCTTTACAAAAAACAACACAGTTCAGGGAACATAGACTGTAACACCCAAAGCCATAAGATGATTGATAATACATTTTTTAAGAGTTAAAAAAGGACCTTGGCTTGTAGCTATGTTCACCTTCAGACATTGTTTTAAAGGCTTGTCCTCTACACCAATGGTGTCCTACCGTGGTCCTAAAGATCTACTGCAGGTTTTAGATGAATCCCTGCTCCAACACAGCTGACTCAAATGAACGGCTTGTTACGAAGTCTTTGCCAATCCTGATGGCACACTGAAGCGATAAGTCTAAGCCAGGAGTTCTTAACCCTGGTCCTCAGGGCCCACTATCCTTCATGTTTAAGATGTGTCTCTGCTTAAAAAAGCACTGGACTCAAAAAATGCATCCTAAAATGCATCTTGAAAAGTAGTGATCCTCTATGGAGACTAGATGAACAGATATATCCCAGAATGCTTTGCCTGGAGAGCTCTTCTCAAAAAGCATCATGGGATTTGTTGTCACAGTGGCCCACTGTCGCCATAGGCTGTAGCTACCCAACAGTTCCAACAAATAACAAAGAAAGTGTAGGCACCGTGCAGGGGAGACAGAGCCATGTGACCAGCAGGACCTAGAAGTCACGATCATCTGTCTGAACCGTCCATTAATTAAGTTCCAGACGATGGGGTCCATCCCTTTGGAATGGGGGGTCATTTGGCTTCTTTTGTTTGCCTGTAATGCCCCATACCCATCTAAATGTCTGAAAGGTGTTCGTTAAAGGTGATTTTTGGCCGTGCAGGCTAACAAAAGAAGCCAAAATGACCCCCATTTCAAAGGGATGGACCCCTTCATCTGTTACAATTTGCAGGTTTTCAAAACAAAAACAAGGCCTTGTTGGGCTACTGTATAAAACCTCGAACTCAATGCTATTCCTGATATTTTGAATCGAAAAAGCTTCCTGGATGGGAAGCAAAACATCTTTAAACTTGGAAACAAAGTCCATTGAATTCTTTTTCATTTCTTTTTTTCGGAATGACTATGACCTGGATGACTGACAACCTTCACTGGCAGTTAACTGAGTTCAACATAAAGTCTACTATATAGTCCCCGCCCTATACAGTGATTGAGGGACCTAGGGGTTAGGGCAAGGTTCGGGCACAGCCAAATGCTGTAAAAGCCTGTTAATTACCTCCTAAACATGTAGGACATTGGGCCCTTAGGACCAGGGTAAAGGAACCCTGGTCTAAGCAACCTCTTCATCAGACTGTTATACAATATCCACCACAGGAGAATATTGAATACTATCGGCTACAACATCATAAACTTTGCCTTTTGATTTTAAAAAGTATAAAAAATGTAAAATAAACTAAATTACATAGATATTAAAATGTGCCAAAATTTATATTGTAGGTCAAAAATTTACCATAAACAGTAATTTCAAAATCGAAGCTCCAAGTTGAATGAAACAAGATTCTTCAGAACTACACCAAAAGAAACACACAAAAGAAAAAATTGCAAGGTAATCTTACTGCTCCTTTGAATGAGAAATATTTAATCTGAATATTGTTTAATTTTCCACAGCTTCTTGTATCTAAGCTGAACAGGATTTACATTATGGCACAGACATATCGGGGGAAAGTCCTTAGTCCTTTTGACTTCATAGTTGGAAAACTAATAAAAGCATTCATTTAGGGGGCTCACCTGCACCTTTAGAAGCTTTGACTAACTTTATCAATAAATATATTTTACAAGATGTGTACCTACATATGCTATGTCCTTTACAGATGTGTGGGGGATCAGATGCTTGGGAGGTTAGATCAAGGGTCCCCCCCCCTTACATTAAAATATTCTATTCTCTTTCCTAATATTTTATTTTGTTTTGTTATTAAACGGCACTGCGTTTAATTGCTAATGTTAAGCTGAACACTCATAAGAGTATATTGATAACTGTTCTGGCTGAGAGATTGAAATGAGTTTAGAAAGGGATTTGTTTTTTAGGGTGCATTTTAGGGCACCCTGGGGTCCAAAGTTTTCTGTTGGAGAAGAAGCTCAGAAGTGGATAGCAGCCATAGTGGGATGCACGTCAGATATACGAATGCTGTTTGTATTTCCAGAAGAAACGAAAAAGTAAAAGAAAATTTAAAACCACCGCATGTCTCGACGTCACTTTGTTCGAGTGTGCAACAGATACTAACAACTGAAGACTGCCAAAAGTATTGTAAGCACATTATTGTTGTTTTATGGGCCATATTTCTTCTTATTGTTCAAAGAAAGCTAATAGTAGCTTTGCTTGACATTCAGACCAAGAAAGAAGAACGGATACTTTAGACTCTTTGATACATGAACACATTAGAGCTCATCTCACACACATGTTTTGATTTTCAGCCCATCTGCTCATACAAGGCACATTTAGACCTCATATTAGCACATTGCAACCCTTATCTAAAAATTATTTTGGGTGAAACATTTCTTTATAACTTTAACTTAAGAAGAGAGAATATAGTCGAGAGAATTATAAAAAGAAAATAGAGCAACAAAAGTAATTTCAGACTATTTGCTCAATATTCTTTTCTCTTTCAAATTTCTCTCTTAAAGGGCTGTAATTAGGCTTGTGTATATAAGCATGAGTGAGTGAAGACTTATTTTAAGTTGTATAGATTAAAAATTACTTTGCATATGGGACATAGAAAACAAAAGGTGGAACCCAAATCTAATAACCTTCGTAAGTGTTTTATTATATTCTATCCCTTTGTCTATTGTCAGTATTCCTTTTGTAGGCTTTGTTCAACCATCAAAAAGAAACTCTTGATATGAAGCAGATAAAAGTAATGTGACTCTACCTGCTGATGGTACTCGATCCCCATGCTCAGAGTGTTTATAAGAATGGCAATCATAATCCCTCGACCAAAGTAATCACTATCCACAATCTTCTTGAAGGTGGCACACGCCAGCCTCCAAAAGTGGACGACCTTTGCTGCTGTCTTCCCCAACCTCCGCCTTTTCTTTCTGGGCTGCCGACTGTCTCTCCTGTTCCTGTGGCGGAGGTCCTCGTACTCGTGTACCCCATCACTGTCTGAGTCGCCTTGTGTCTCGTTGCCCTCTGTAAAGCCCTCAGACTCATTGGCCAGTGCCTTTGCGCAATCAGGACAGGTCTCGGGGTCCATGGTCAGACGAGCTGCGTCCATGGTGATGAGCTCATGAGCTGACAGCTGGCGGGAGATCTGAGCTGCAACCAAATGAGAAATGAGATAGAATCCTATTGCGGAAGAAATTTACAATTGTGACTGTTTGAAGATGACATTTGTAGACATTGTGTGTTTGAGAAAGCTTGATGAAGATGGAAGCTGTGTACTGCATGACTAATAACTCACTCTCACAAACAATGCTGCAGCCAATCAGGAGGTCATTAAATATAATCACCATCTGTGCAACTTGAACCACTCTTACCTCAACCTGTTCAGAACTTAATCTGAGTGTATGATGACATGATGTTTTGCACCTCATACTTGCACTGCAAGGCACTAGACTATCTGATTTAAAAGTAAAACTGGCAATAGTGTTTAATACTCTTTAAACCATCCACTTTTTAAAATAAATTCCAACACAGAAAACACAAGAGATGGGGTATTTAAGAGTCAATCAAAAGCCTTAAAATGCATTCCTAGTTATATGTATGTTTACCTGATGGATTGCATGATTGCTGTCTGTCCAGATGTATGGGATAGATATTCAGGTTACAACTCAGATTTGATCGAATGCTGGCAGCAACACTCCCTCGCCTGGACTCTGCCTGGATCCTGGTCTGTAGGGTTGGGTAGTTCTTAGGCCCAGGAGCAGCAAATGGTACAGAGTTCCTCTTCATGGCTCTGGATGATGCGGTTGGAGCCAGGGAGGCTACTGGATTGTTGGTGGAAAACAAAGTGCAGGGAGAGGCCTCTGTGTTGAGCACACAGCAGCCTGAGGATGAATCAGCAGCTCCCAACACAGTGAGATTTGAGTCAGAGGTTGTGGATATCACAGATGATGGTGCTACCACACCTAGTGGAATAATGTTTGTGGTTGCTTTGGGAGGCCCGGCTTCAATGTCCCTTCCCTCCATACATCTCATGCTCCCTTCCTCCCAGATGCTACCATTACCTAGATGGTAGTGATTGTGGTGGTGATGATGATGATGGTGAACCAACACTGATCCTTGTCTGGATGATTTTCTTCTCCTTCTCAGCCTCTTGTTATGCTGTGCCTCTGAAGATGGTTGTGATGCGGGAATCTTAAATCCTGCATGGCGGGCCAAGACCCTACAAACACGAGCAACTTGCCTGGCCCCCTTTTGGATGACGTGAACCAGGTACTTCAGTAGCTCATCATAGCAGGAGCCTGGCTCAGACTGAGAAGCCAGAGTGCTGGCATTAGACATGTGACGCACACGTTGCTCTTTCATCAGCTGGCTCTCCCTCTGCTTGGTTTCTGAGAACTGAGTTGCGATGACCACTAGGCACAGGTTGATCATGAAAAACGAGCCGATCTGAAAGTAGAGAGAGGTAAATTACATTGTTATTCTGACATTGTCTGTTATAACCACCCATCAGTCCCATGATCTGTTAACTGCAAAGTTAAATAATAAGTACTATCACAGAGTTATTATTAATCATAAGTTATTTAGTACCGTCAGAATTTTTTTCTGCATTTAATTTTTTATATAGTGAAGCTTTTTTTTTCTTTTTTTTTTTGCATGTTCTTAAATCTTAATGATAGCAAAGGCTGCCAAAATGTTCTATTTCTTTATTTTCTCAAATGGTAAAACTACCCATTGTGTAATACCTGCTTCACCAATGAAGCATTCATTTCAGGACTATAGCTGTAGTGCCATGCATTGTATAAAAAATAAGCATCCATCCATCCGTTTTCTCCTGTTTATTCCATCAGGGTCACGGTGGTGCTGGTGCCTATCTCTGACAGGCTGGGTACACCCTGGACCGGTCACCAGTCTGTCACATGGCAACAGAGACACAAGTCCAAAAAACATGACTTAAAAGTCATGTTTTTGCACTGGTGGGGGAAGCCAGAGTAAACCCCAGAGAACCCATGCATGCACAGGCAGAACATGCATGGGTTCTCCATGCAGAAAGAGCCCAAGCCAGAATCTTCTTGCTGCAAGGCAACAGTGCTCCAAACTGTTATAAACAAACAAATCTACCTAAAATCTGCAAGTATTGTGAATTATGGGACTGTACAGTAGGTGAAGTTTTGAGCAATGTTGAAAGAGCACTTACAATAATAAGTAGGATAAAGTAGATGAAGTTGTAGAAAGAGTGGGCATCCATGACAAAGTACATGATGTCCACCCAACCCTCCAAAGTGATCACCTAACAAGGCAAAGAATAGTAAAAAATATCAATCAGAGTTTGGACAAAACTTAAGAGGACATGAACAAATAGACAGCTCAAAAAATAAAGTGAACAGGAAAAAATTGCAATACGAATCTATTCAAATCAAATTTCTGATGAAATAAAACTCTCCTTTTAGGAAGCAAAACTGATTCACAATCAATTTCACATGCTGTTGTGAAGGTGAAAATGATTGGAAATTAAAAAGACACACTCAATAAAGGAGTGGTTGCAGGTGGGGACCACAGACTACTTCTCAGAATGCTTTCTGGCTGATATTTTGGTCACTTTTTAATGTCGGTGGTGCTTTCAAACTCAAGGTAGCATGAGGGGAACTCTCCAATCCTCACAAGTGTCTCAGGTAGTGCAGCTCACCCAGGATGGTACATGTGAACTGTGGCAAGAAGGTTTGCTGTGTCTGTCAGCGTATTGTCCAGTGGCTGGAGGCACTAGCAGGAGACAGGCCAGGACACCAGGAGATGTGGAGGAGGTTGTAGGAGGGCAATATCCCAGCAAAAGGCCTGCTACCTCCATCTTTGTGCAAGGGCAACAGGGGGAGCAGTGCCAGAGCCCTGCAAAATGACCTCCAGCAGGCTAAAAATTTGCATGTGTCAGCACAATCAGTTAGCAACCGACTCCATGAGGATGGCATGAGGGCCCGATATCCACAGATTGGGGTTGTGCTCAAAGACCAAACACCATGCACACCATGCTTGGCATTTGCCAGAGAACACAAGGATTGGAAATTCGCCACTGGTGCCCTTTGCCTTTCCCAGATCAGATCAGGTTCACACTGCACTGTGCACATGTTAAAGACATGACAGAATCTGTAGACACCGACATCATTCAGCATGACCAGTTTGGCTGTTGGTCGGTAATGTGTTTGGTGGTAATTCGTTGGAGGTCTGTACAACCCTCCATGTGCTGGTCAGAGGTAGCATGACTGCCATTAGGTACTGGCATGAGATCCTATGATCACTTGTGAGACCATATGCTAGTGCGGTATGCCCTGGTTTCCTCCTAATGCAGGATAAGGCTAGACCTCATGTGGCTAAAATCTGTCAGCAGTTCTTGCAAGATGAATGCATTGAAGCTATGGACTGTCCCTCCTGTTCCCCTGACCTGAATCTGATTGAGGACATCATCATGTCTCGATCCATCTACCAACATCACATTGCACTATCCAGGAGTTGGCGGATGCTTTAGTCCAGTTCTGGGAGGACAGCGCGCTGGAGACCATCAACCACCTCATGAGGAGCATGCCCAGGTGTTGTAGGGAGGTCATACAGGCACGTGGAGGCCACACACAATACTGAGCCTTATTTTGACACATTTTAGGAACATTACATCGAAGTTGGAAAGGCCTGAAGTGTGTTATTTCACTTTTTTGTGTTTTTCTGTGTGAGTGCAAATCCAAGCCTCCATGATTAGTACATTTGATGATTTTGGTGTGATTTTGCTGTCAGCACATTCAGCTTTGTACCTGTACATATTCAAATACTAACAATTAATACTCATTTGTGCAAAGCTTGTCAGACTTCGCTGTTTGACACAAAACACAGACTTTTGCTGTGATCTTAGATCTGGCTTTTGTCCTCTTAAATAAACCTGGTGGCGCCAGATTAAACAGATTACAAGTCCAACAAAAGGCCTTTAAGATATAGGAGAGAAAATAATTATGGAGTTTTCTGTCTTGTGTGGTAATAGAATGCTAAGTATGCAACACTCTGATGCACCGACCACTGAGCAATTAGGCTTTGTATACAAATCTGTTTATCAGCAAAACCAAGCGTACTACTGCAGAACATGTAATTAAAAAAGAAAAACTCCTTATCTAAGTCCAGTTTTTAATTTATGATTCTCAGCTTTTAGCAGCTACCATACCTGAAAGATGGCTATCCACGCATAGAAGATGTTGTCAAAATTGATAGCATTTTTAAAGGGGTTTATGTCGCCAGCAGAGCAATTGGTGTAGTACTGGTTCCAGTTCACACAGGTGGTGTTATCTGTGCTGTTGTAGGAGTCAATATTTAGCGTGCACTGCTGGCCTGCCTCGTACAGCTTGGGAACTGAGTCGCACTCCCTCATGCCGTTGTGTCCCTCCATAGAGCAGATAAAGGGGTTCTCATCATCATTCTCTGTTTGGTAATAATTTCCAAGGTTCAGGGACAGAGGGCTGTGCAAGCAAAAAAGGAGAAAATGTTGTGAAAGTTACTTACAGGTGTGAACTGACATAAGACAACACAGCAAAGGTCATTTGATATGTATTTACTGAAGGTCCTGTTGTTTTATATGGCTTTCAATAATCATTCAACCAAAGAAATAATACTATCCTGTTTTTTAATACATAAGAGAGGTTAAAATTAGTGTTGCACCAATACCGATACCAGTATCGGACGGGGCCCCGATACTGCCCTAAAATGGTGGTATTGGTATCGGCGAGTACCAACAAATAGGGCACCGATACCATTTTGAGAGCCATAAGTGTATTCAACTATTGTCACCCACTCCTGGTAGGCAATAAAAAGTTCTACTGGATTCACTTTGTATTAGATTTTTTCCTGCTTCACAAAGGTAGGCAGCAGCTTGACAAAGCCATGATGGCAATTATTTTACATTATTATGGTATCGGTATCGGCCGATACTGCACAGCCAGGTATCGGGTATCGTTATCGGGGCCAAAAAATGGCATCGGCGCAACACTAGTTAAAATGCCTTTTAGAAAAGTGTTAGGATTGCACTTTGCCATCTTACATCTGGATGAGAATCTATATTAATGTGGAAAAGAAAAAAAAGATTGCTGTGCTAAATCTTTTAAGTTACAATAATTGTGGTACATTTTCTTGTTAATGTGTTCCTTTTTCTTAGGGGTAAAGAAGCATTATTTTAAAAATGGTGAGGAGAGATGTAGAAATGCAGCGTGTGATTTTAAATAAAACTCTAAGAGCAGGTTAAATTTTGAGGTAAGGTGTGTAACGAAATCACTATCAGCCGTTAATGCGGATGGATTTTTTTCTGGTTAAGTAACACTGGGTAAAAAAGTGAATCTGTTCATCTTCGTCTGATACTCTATTCTAAAAACAGTGAAGTAGTTTTTAAGTTGTATAGATTAAGAAAACAATTATCACAACAATCCCAATGTCAAGAAGTCATCCACCAGTTAACACAATTTTACAGCTTTCCTTTAAATGAATGCAATTGAATTTCCAATACTGCCTGTAGCTTCATAATTAATGCAAGGTGCAAGTTTAACTAATTTACGTAACTTTTTAAAAACACTCTTTTGTATTAGCATTGAATAAGCCACGACCAGTTTTAATTCAATTTATACTACATTGCCAAAAGTATTTGCTCACCTGCCTTGACTCACATATAATCTTTCTGGGAAGGACATTCCAAAGGTTTAGGAGGTTGTTAGACATTTCACCATTCTTCTAGAGATGCATTTGTGATGTTACACACTTAAGTTGGATAAGAAGGCCTTACTCTCAGTCTCTCTATTTCATCCAACAAGTGTTCTATCAGGTTCAGCTCAGTACTCTGTACAGGCCAGTCAAGATCAACCACATTAAACTCTACCATCCATGTCTGATAATGCTTTGTGCCTGGTGCACGGTCATATTGGAGGACGAAGGGTCCAGCTCTAAACTGTAACCACAAAGTTGGGTTGTCTAAAACGTCTTGTAATGCTGAAGCATTCAGAGGTCCTTTCATTGGAACGAAGGGCCAAGTCCAGCTCCTGATGAACAACCCCACACCATATTCCCCTTCCACCAAATTTAATAGTTGGAAAGATGTGAGCAAATACTTTTTTTTAATACAGGGTATCTGCTATCTCATTGATACTCTTAGAACAAAAAATGTATTACTTCTAAACACTGTACTGACAGTAACCTGCCAACGATAGCCACTAATAACGGTAAACAGCCTGTTTTCTGCTAAATTTAAATGTTAATGTTAAATACTTTTGACTGAAAATAAATAATAACGATACATTTATGTATCATATGATTAACAATTAAAACAAAACAAGATTCTTGTTGAACCTTGTTTTAAAAAATCCATAAGTATGGATTTATAATATCAAAAAAAAAAGAAGAAAAAAAAAGAATTTCCAAAGAGGAAGACTGATCAGGAGAACCTTAGTGGATCCTGTGTGCTACCAACTAGTAGCACATAAAGGATGCAAAAAGAGATTACTCAAATCTAAACTTGAAAGCTTTTCATAAGCTTAAAAGTAAAACAGGGTGGTTGCAAAGTTATCATTTATAGCCTATTTGATACAGCCAACATAGGACATTTGATAGAAAATAAGTGTCATATTTTGAGGTGTTACTGAAACTGTTTGATTTTAGTATTTCTGATACACACTATTAATGTATTTAAACCTGAAGTTCCAAAAAGCTTAGTCTATTTTGAAATAATTTGAATATTTTGTTGATCCAAAACTATTCCAATAGTTGCTAGTAATAGTATCCCAATGTGTCCTAGTGTGGCTCTCAACAACAATTTATTAGTGCTTTTATGGTATTTGTCTGTTTTTAGTTTTAGACTAAGCTAACTCAAAGGGCCAACTACCTGCAGAGACCCGTATGTCTTTTGAGGGATTTGAATCCAAAAACATATTTGGTGCCATGGCACCTCTTGGCATATCTGTTACATAGCACTCTTCCATCTGGAAGAGAGGGAATGTGTCTGGCATTTGTGTTATATCTGGCTCATCTGTCAGCACCCCTTCAGCTGGCAGCCTTTATTAATTGCAAAGCACAGTCACACTTTTTGGGGAACCAGACCAATCTGTTTTCACTTTGGGACCACTTCTAACTCTCTTTCTTAAAAGCTGTTTCACACGTTAAGGTGATCTGCCAGAACACTTTTATGCCTGATGAGTTCGGTGAGGCAAACCATCTATTTATCACAGCCTGGGAAGCAGGAAGGGATGCAAAACATCAAAAGTAATCTCAAATACTCCTAATCAGAAATAATAAAAAAAAATAAGCTATAAATGTGTCTGACAGCTATTGCTAAAGTTTTAGAATATGTTGGGCTGATATGAAGTGAATTGTTAAAGAGTTTAAAACAGTTATGTTAGTAGAGACTAATGCTTAAACAGTCTTCCATTTATAAAACACAAACGTTCCAAGTACCATTGCGTAGTCACAAAAACTGACTATGATGACAAAAATCATGTCTTCACCCAAGGCATAATGCATGAACTTAAATTACAGATGTGAGGTGTCATAAATCCTATAGAGAGTAATGATCCTGAGATGACTTGGGCTACATGAATAAGTTATGGGAACCGATGTACCACATACAGGAGCATAGTCCATCCAGGGCCTTTTTTACTATTCCAGAACCTGTCTTGTTCCTCCATTCATCACTAAAATGAGGCAGTGAGTCAGTATCCTCACAGACTATGGTGCATGACCCAGTTTGAAAGAAGGTTGGAGTTACTTTGACATCGTGCAGACTTACTTTTAGGTGGTGATTTCAATAAAAATCATGATAAAGCCATAGATGAATCCAGTACCTCAGAAAAAGTTGTCCCATTGATTTTTTTTTCCTCCATTATGCAAGAAATTTACTTTTATGCGACAAAAGAGATATATTGAAGCAAGAATTTTGGCCAAATAAAGTTTGAAGTTTTAGGCCTACATGTAAAATGTGAGGGGAAATATCTATTTTATCCTAAACACAGAATTTATGTGAAAAAATGTTGGCTGCAGCATCCTGCTGTGGGGTGATTTTCCTCATAAGGGAAAGAAATGTCACTGGGTTCTAATGTTTCCAAGTATTTTGAACTAATGAAATTTCGCTAGTGCTTACTAGCATTTTCATGGATTTTCAGCATTTCAAGTGGTTTCTAATTATTTTCAACAAGTTTTAAGAATTTCCTGTGATGTTGAGATGTCTTTAGTGTCTCTTCTCTAGCTGTTTCCATGGTTTTTAAAGTTTGAATGGTTTATAACAGATTTCATGGGGTCCAGGGATTTCAAAGGTTTCGACTGTATCTACAATTAATTTAAAATTACACAAATCCCTGAAAAAGTCAGAGTTAAACACTTTTAATTAAAGCCAAAATGTATTTATAAGGTGAAATGAAACCAAAATCTTACAAAAAACAATAAAACTAAGGCTTTTTTATAAATTGAGTCTCAGATTGATTATCTATATCTGAAATAAAAATTATGACCAGTAATAATGGGATTATGGAGATCGGAAATCATTTTTAGACAGGAGTAAAATAAGTTTTGGATATCTGCAATGCTCGTTTTAGATAGTAGGGATTCAATTAAAGATATCTGAAATACATATCCATTCAAGCAAAATTTTATGTATGTTAAACAGCCACTTAAAATTTGTAAATATTTGTAGACATCTAAAATTGTGTTCTAACTAGTAAAAATTTAATACCAGATAACTCAAACCAGTTGTGGTCATTTCAATTCAAATGACCACAACTTTTCCCCAGAGGGAAAAAAATAAATGTTGCAGTAACTCATATGGATTTTGTTTTGCTTTTTTTTTTTTTTACATCTAGGTGTTGATAGCTGTAGACAAAGATTAGCTTTTGTACTACTGTACAATTTGTTGCTGTTCAAAAATATTCTGAAGAGGTGCTATCTAACCCTAACTCTATCTAGAATTCCAATTTAGCTGGTCATATAATTAGTAGTTGATAGCTTAAACTAGATTTCTAGTAGTACTAATATTTTTTTGTATGCCAGAATTGGATATTTGGATATCTAGAATGTTTTATCCTTTTTTGATATCTGAAACAGTCATCATGATTGGTATGAACTGAATTATAAAGATCTATTTTTAGATATGCAGATGGTTTACTTTTGATAGGAAGAATGTTATTTCAGATATCTGGAAATAAAAGCCCAATAGGCATGGATGAGAAACGTGGCGTCATTTGTACTAGCAAAAATGACATTTAGGATATCTGAAATGCTCATTTCAGATAGGTTATTTTAGATGACTGAAACACTCATGTTGGCTAGGAAAAATGCATTTGAGATATTTAAATACATAATCATTCTAGCTGATAAATGTCAAAATGGCCTGCCACAGTCCTGACTTCCTCACAGTTTTTCTGAAAACATTTCAAGTGGTCTTTTCCAGTTCTATCAGCTTGCAATTCAGCAACAAGTATTTGGGGAGCTGATGAAGCGCTGAGGAGGCCTTTTTAATTATGCACATTCCAGGTTAGATACAACTGACTTAGCTGCTGTCCTCCTGGACATTTGTGGTTTGATGTGTTGTATCCGCTATTTGTTTATTCATTTGAATCATGAGGGGACTGCTAGTGTACTTTCTTTGGATTAGGTTCCAATATATAATTGTCTATTCTTGGAAGGTGAAAGCCTAATCAACTTCCCACCCATTTCATTGATTTAATTTCCGTTTTAACAAAGATGCTTCCTTCACACCTCTCAAACCACCTGTCCTCTCTCTCTCTCTCTCAAACATTTTGGTTGTCAAAGGTGTGAACTTTAGGTGCAAGTGTGCAGGTGAATCTCACCCAGAGCTGCTCACTCTTTTCATTGTTAGTTGCCCAGTTTCTCTAATGTTGGAGTCCAAACAGTCCGAGCTCAAGTGAACTGCATAAACAAAACCGTTCAGCTTTGTTTTGGATGTTCTTTTTTAAGATGAACCACTTTTTTGCCTTAGTGTTTGATTTGAAATTCTCCTAAATTACAATGGTTTTGCATTCCTCTGCTTTTCTCTTCTGTGTTAGACGGAGTGTGTTCTTCCTCCAAATTTATTTAGCTTGGATGGATTTCTCCTTTGCGGCTGAGGGGATGCTGTCAGCCCAGTAACTCAGAGTTCTCATAACAAAAGCTTGTATTCCAATGGGTGATTTTCCAATGGGCTTGTATATGAGTGTGACTAATAGAGATGTTGGTCTGCATGTGTTGATTTCCGGTAAACCTCAGTATTAAGTTCCATTGTCATAAATATGCAAAGTATGGTCAAAAAAGAGTACCATTTTATATTTAGTGGCTTCTTTTGTTAACTTGATGTTTATTTTCACTGAATTGATGTGGTTCTTGAATGCCTGAACCTCCTGGGTTTGGATTTTTGGCCCAAGTTTCAAACTTTTCTCCTTTACTCAAGCCTTTGGTTAGCTGGGCTTTGATTGGTTTGTTTTATTTTTTATTACATTTTATTTTCAATTTTGCTGTGTCACTCCATGGAGCTTGGAGTGTTTCTTGAAGCACTCAGTAATTTTGCTGCTATATGCATAAAGTTTTCTCTTCTTATTGTTGATGGTTAAGGTGTTAAATGCATAGTGGCTCCAATAAATAATTCCGATAAGATTTGCAATCAATGCTTCACTGTTTAACTGAAAACTAGTTTTACATTTGTTATTCCTGGATGAAAATAGTCATTTGTTTGGAATGTTTTACAAGTTTATCTTTCACCACTGAGATTCAACATGTTAAGTTACTGTGACAAAAAATAATGTCTGAAAATGAAGAAGGGGAACACACTCATGTAAAGCACTAGCAATGCATAGCTGCAGGAAAGATTATTAGTCAGTGGAAGTCTTTTTATCCACTTTTCCAATTGAATGGAAAATATTATAAATCTTTTTATGGTGTCAGGATCAGCCAAAAGTCCACACACGCAATGAATATTCCTACGAGCAGCTTTACTTCATACAGATGCTCATTGCCTCTTCCTCATGCACATGTTTAACATGTTGGATGCGCAAATAGAGTACCATGGGGCCCGAGAATGTCCCACAGGAGTTATTGTTCCTCCCGCACGCAGCCTCCTACCTACTCATGTGTAGACCTGTTTCTGTGCACTTGTGTCATCTTTTGTGACCTTGAAAGTGTCACATCTGACAAAGCAACCCGCCTGTGATTGGCTACTTTTCGGGAAATCCGACCACTTGAGGCTGTACTCTCCTACCTACTAGCGTTGTAACCTCAGCCATCAGGCATTTCTGATGTAGCATGACAGCATCTCTGTCATGCCACGTTCACACCTAAAGCAGCAGAGGCAGCAAAAAACGAACGTACTGCTTAATTTTTTATGCTTGTACAAGTTTAGTTCTGATGCACAGCTAAAGCATCTTTGCTGCTCTAGCTGCACGCTCAAAATGTGGGTCTGATGCATGTTGGGCAGAGCTATTCTATGCATACTTTGCCTGTAACAATGGCAGCTATATTTGCTGTGATCAGGGGGTAAAAAGTAGTTTTAATGGAGCCTAGACGAAAGTTCTACTGAAGAAACTCAAAAGTTCAATTTTTCCAACCCCAGCATCTGCTGCTTCTGATCAGATGCTCAGAAGCTCACGACATGCTGCTTCAGCTGCTCAGATGCACTGCAGGACCTTTTGCTGCACCTTGATGTCCATCAACCATTGACTTTGAATGTAAACTAGCTGCTTTCGCTGCCTCTGCCGCTTTAGGTGTGAACGTACAAAAGGGGTTGGAAGCTGGTAAGCAAAGGCATCATTAGATATAACATGGTCTGGATAAATAGTGGATTCTGACATAGGGTGTCCATTAAAAAGGGTTATAGGACATCTACAAAAAGGATATCAAACCACACGTGCCCAAAGAAGGAATAGACACTTGTGAAACATTTGAGCTCAATGGTAGTCCTTTTGCACATGCAACATACTAAACATGCACATGAGGACTACTTTATTAGTGTATGTATAAAGTAAACCTGCTCGTAGGAGTATTTATTCGGTGCGCTGACTTTTGGCAGAATCCTGAGTTCATATAGGTCCCACTGCCAAAAGTTCCCACTGCAGTATATCATACACTACTCTTTACAAAACAAATATACAAAGTAAAACTCACAAGGAGAAGTTCTCTTCAATGAAACAGCGGTTTCTGAGTAGGCCTTTCCACAGCTGGACACCAACGATACCAAAGATGAAGAAGACAAAGAAGCAAAGTAAAAGCACATTACCCAGCATGGGCAGTGTGTCCAGCAGTAGGGTCACCAGGATGCGCATGCCTGTGTGAAGAGACAAGGACAATGTCAAATACCTCCTTTGAGCATGGTGCACAGTGACATCATATAACATTTGCTATGTGACAAGCCCCTTTTTAGATAAATTAATGATATCTGATGAGTCAACCAGTGAGCACTTTATTATAGGTAAGGCAAAGAATGGAAATTGCTATTATTTTCTGTGATACAGGCTTATTGGAGCAGGGATTCATTTAAACACAAGGCTGGTGGAAAACGATGACCCCATGGTCTTTCAAAAAGTTTGATCACAATATATTTGTTCAGAAAGAAATCTATATGCAGTACACACATAATGGTAAACACACTGCTCCTATTCTGCTGACAAAGACTAACATTTTAAGGCTGACATTATGAATAAATCATAAAGCATCTGCTTCCCTAGGGGAACTCCAATTTGGAAGTAGAAGGGAACTATAAACAACCCCCCAATGGATGAAGCTCAATTAAATAGCTTAAATTCAGGGTCATGATCCAAATAGACCTATATAGAGATGTAGATATATCAATAAATAGTAATTCTCATGTCTTGAATCAACTCCATATTTACAATGCAGATCTGAAGAATGTACTGATCATTGCAGTATGTCTGCCTAATATTGCACCTAGGTGTAGATAAGATAAACCTGATTGGACATTTTTCATAATTTACTTTTACACATACTTTGCCCTGTTTATCTTATAACATTTAGTTTGTTTTGTCCCAGATTCCTGAAAGTAAAGCACAACACTATGAGCAATCTCTAACCTTCAATAAAAAGACTGTAGCAGTTTATGATTCTGATGAAAGAATTATAGGAGAAATCTAAAAGGACTTTAAACTGAGCTAAGCATTGAACAGGAAAATATTCCAAAGTCAGGATATCTAAAGCAATTAGCAACCTGTTTAAGTGAAACCTGGGGTAGTGCACACAAGTTTGAACAAGTCTTTTTTTCCCCTCCACATTTGTCTTTGTAACATCTTGCCTGATTTCATTTTATATGGTCTCAAGCAATCCATTCAAGGTAATGTCTGAAAATGGGTCTGCTGGTATGTGTGTCACATTTTTTCAATTAATCAAATAAGAGTCCATTACATCATCATCTGGGATTTCCTAAGTATTCCATCCTATGGAGTTTAAATAAAGTTATAAAACAATATAATTCAGTCTTTATTCCATCTTAGTAAATATAAATATCACTGGTAATCAAAACTACCACTCAGCTGTGAGAGAATATATTTCCATTTTTATTTAATTTTAAACAGTTTATGCACATATCTTGTATCAAAAGTTTTGTTTGAGATGAGACACTTATCTGGTTAGCTGTCCCAAAAAACCTGCAGAAGCAAGTTTGATAATATTCAATAAAGTGAAGAGAGGGAAGGCAATGATTCAATAAAGTCAACATATATTCCTGGACGATAAATTTGTAAGACAATAACAAGCAATAGTGTTGAAAGGTAACCTTCTTTCTGTGAGGTAAAACTACTTATTATGGATGTTAAACCGAGTGATGTTCCAAAATAATTAGTCTGCAATTGTTTACTGTCTTAATTTTTATTAAAACGTCTATTTCTATGGACAACACCATTCTTTGGTCCAGTGAATCACATGTATTTTTTTTTAGCAATGAAGGAATTCTAGAATCGGAATTAAAGCTGCAAGTATATGGGTCTGCTTTTTCATCGCTGTACATCCATCTGTTCTGGACACTGTTCCTTCAAGTTTTTCACAACACGCATTCACACCTCCCACTCGCCTACACTATCCCTCTGCTACTGTACCTCTCTCAGTATCCCTGTGCTGCACAGATACTGCTCTCTGTCTATCCATCTTGCCTAAACCTATCCAATTTTCTCTTTTCATGTTACTGCTTATTCTCTCCTCACCCTTTTCCCTCTTCTGTCTCTGTCTGCCCTTCTCTCCTGTCTCCTGCTACAGTGGCCCTTGTGAGTCAGACATCAATAATGAGGATCATTTTTCTGATCTGGGGTTTTCTGGGTAATTGGAGAGGCCAGGTCATTCCCAACAGATCGTGTCTCCTGTGCTGACAGCAACTGTGAGAGGAACAATGAGTCAACGCAACAAAGGAAGAGGGAAACCAAGAAGCAGAATCCAAGTTTTCTGAGCTTTACCTTATTTCATTAGGAGAACCCTATCAAAAAGCTGAGTATATTTGCAAAGAAACAAAAAGTTTGTTTGTTTTAATGTCCATCTGATGAGAGAGTTTAATAAGCAACAATTTTTTTATCATGACTCCACATTGCATCACTTTTGCATGACAGTTTCCTGGGACTCACAGACCACACTACATAAGATTTTTTTTAGTGTTTTCTGACACTTTTTATTTCAACTGCATGACCAAACTTCATGAGAAGATTCAAGATAAACAAGGGAGAATTTGCAGATCTAGAGAACAAATAATACACTAACGGCAGAGACAGGAAGTAGATAAAGGTAGGACAGAAGCAAATAAAGGCTGAGCTGAAGGACAGGAGAATAAACAACAGTGTGAAGTATTTGCAGTGATACATCGCATGTTGTATTGCGCCTTTCATGTCTCTTATGTTCTCTCAAAGGAAAAGATCCAAGATGCCCAAATCTTAGCAGGGTGGAAGATGGACACGGGTGAAAAAAAAATCCCCACCATAACTCTTGAATGACATTTGAGGGGTTTGAAAACACTGAATCTGGGTTTATCCAACTTGTGTCAGACAGTTTAACATTATTTAGCACTTCCTTCACTGGCTGAAGAGAGTACACAATTACACAACCTTAAGAAAAAGAAAAAGTGGTAAAAGTATTTTGTGTATCCTTTTAGCCTGCTATGGAGATCTTAAAGATATAGTGGAGGAGTTTCTTTTTCCGGCTGGATCATCAAAATATAGTTGTTCTCCTTATTGTCGATCATTCTGGTGATATGTTTACGTAAGACCCTCCTACAGTAGTAGCCATTCAAAAATTGAACACTTTCCTTGATAGGCCCTTGGCTGGTCCCCTTTTAAAGATCAATCTTTGCACTAAAATATTTTGTCATGATTTGTGGATATTAACATCTAAAGAGAAGTTTCATCTCTTGGTCAGACTCTGTAATTCAGTGAAAGGATGGAGTCAGTGTAAAAAAAAATATGCATGCCCAGGAGAAGGAGGGGTTCACACGGCTGGCGTTTGACTAGGAGCTATCTTATTGTGTGAATGCTCACGTTCAGGTGTATATGTGTGGTGAGCTACGGTTTCAGCAAGTTCTTGAAGCTCACCTTTCTGAACCATGGTTCTTTGAAAATGGCAGAGGGTCATAAAAGAAACAAGACGAGAGTGCTTTTGATGGAGTACACTGTAAGCACTAGACAAGCTTCCCACTGATGCATTGGTTGGAAAGTTTCTACTCCGCAGGTAAAGTTTTGCATACTATTTTCCAATAGGCGTTCCCTCTCTGGAATGTGGTGCATGTGCATTTTTTTTAAAGGAGAGGGCGGGTCTTTTAAAAAATCCCGAAATTCCTCCACAATACCTTTAAGAAATGCTGCACAATAAGGAGAACAAGCTGATTAGCATAAATAGTAGCAAGTCATGGTGATAAGTTGAAATTTTATTTGACTTTCTTTCCATTGTTTTATTGCCATTACACTGTCACAAATACAGCTTAATGAATTTAACTCTCTGCATTTAAAGGGGTCATATAATGATTATATAGGGTATTTGTTGCTGGTCCTTAAGGTCTCTGAATAGGGTGTGTAACATTGGTTGGGCTGAAAAGGACATATTTGCTGTTCTATGAGCCCTAATGCAAGCCTGGTTAAGAGCCCCAGAATTAAATGACAGGTTTTCTTCCTTTTATGGTATGATCATGAATATTTAGATGAGCTGTGCACTGATCGGTTGGTTCACAACATGTAAAGCTGCTGTGCAAAGACGCATCATGGCAACAAGCACTCACTGAAACATGAAATTGTTGATATGCTAGAGAGTGACTAGATGTCGGCTTATTCCAGGACATGTCCTACTTTTCATAAATAAAAAAATGTCCAGGGGGAATTACAAAACCATCCGGGATTTTGTTCGACTTCAAAGAAGCAGAACCGACCCGCCAGTTCCGGGGCTGGTCCAGGAACTCCGGCGGATGGGGAGAGGGAGCCAGCATGGGACGGAGCGACCAAACCAGACCCGGTGATGGTAGCCGCGGCCCCATGCTTTCCCTTTGCTCAGGTACCCAGAGTGGAAGTCTGCTGGAGTGGGTTTTGAACTCACAACCTCAGGACCTAACCTCTCTGCTCTAACCACTAGGCCACCAGTCCCCCAAAAATGACAGTCGAAGTCGCTAGTTGATTACTTTTAATTAGACAAAGGTTTGATCCTACTACAGATTCTAATATTGATAGAAATCCTTTGCACAGCCCACCCAAATCTAAAAAAGCTGTAATTTGTTCTTGTAAAAAGGGTTTATCAGGTTCAAAAAGAAAAAAACATCTATGGAATTTTGTTAGAATGTAGTAAATTAGAAATATTTACAGCATGTATATTGCCTTTCAGGTTGAGAGAACAAAAGAAAGCACAAAATCAAACAGATAACAGGAAGGCCCAGCAGAGTGCAGCAAGTGTTTTATTTTATCCTTCCGTGACTAGTTAATATTTTACTATTAAAGAGCCTACCCCAATAAATACTAATAATACATGCTAAACTTAAAAAAGTAGCCTTTGCTTTAAATATTAGCATTTTCTTTTTGTTTGTTTTGTTGTTTTTTTGCTTTAACGAGAACTGCTCTCTTGTCCCCCTTTCTTCAAATCTAAAACAATTTATCACATATGCATTTTCAGTTGAGAGTTCTTCAGATAAGATAAAATCAGTGCCGGCGAATGAAAATTCTGATTATTTCATCTCTAAAACACAAACAAACAAAACCCTGTGAACTGATTCCCATTTTTAGAGACATGTGGAGGCTAATACCCTGTGCCAGACCTAACTCAGGGTTTACAATGATAAGTCATTCCGTCTGTTCCCACCTCGTAAGCAGACTCCTAGTGCAGCTAGCTGATCCGGGGATATGCTGCTAAGCCCTGTCAGAGTTTATGACAGAAGCTGGGATTAACATCTAGACACTGAATGGCTTCATGGGAGAGAAACCTGCATGATATGAATATTATACTATGCTGACAGACTTAAAAAATTTATCCATGTAATGAAGAAGGATAACTATGACTTTTGACCAAGAAAAAGAAAAATCATTCAATAAGAAAAACAATGAGCATCTTGCTGTTTATAACGTCTACCAATTTATTTGATTTATTTGATTATTTGACAGTGGATCTGGAAGTAATACAGTAAAGTAATGTTGATAAAAAAAATACTTAAAAGGTATTAAATCATTTTAAAACCACTGTAGAGAATATATTTTCATGCTTTAAAGACCAAATTATATCCTATGGATGTAGGTAAATTGATGTCAAATAAAAATAGAGAACTGACTGAGCAGCCTGTTACTGATATTTGAGAAGGCTGAATTGTTTTGGCTCCATCTAATTGAAGTCTCTGCTGAGAATGCTGAGACTGCTGCCCCTGTGATCCAATCCCGGATGAAGCAGAAGATGACGAGTACGAGTAAATGGTATATCTTGCACTTGATCCCAATGATCAAATCTATCAGAACGTAATAGCTAGGTGTATAAAATCACATTGATATGATTTTAAATATTACATGTTTGCAGGATGTAAATGGATTGATGATTGTCCTTCAGCATACTGTACATGTCTTTGTGTTGCCAAAATGACTTTTAAGACCAGTTGCTATAAATAAAGGCATCAAGCCACTTATCATTTGGACTAGGGCTCTCCATAAAATGATTTTTTTCATTCTGCAACACAGACACACAACAAATGCCATTGTTTGTCTAATAGATGAGAGAATCAATAATCTGCACCTATCACGACCTGTATGGTGAGCTCATTCCAAGTGATCGACATTTCATATTCAATAACAATCATCTCCTACTCTGACTGTGCGGCCTCTCCAACCCCTTCGTGGGCAGCCACTCCAATCCAACATGGACAGCAGGTTGACTGCTGTGTGTGATCTGGAAGCCATCTGTTAGTGGATTAGGTCTACTTCCTATATTTGCCTGTCCAGGTCAGGTCTGGCACATCCTGCGTTTTATTTTTTTCCTGTGCATTAATGGGCTTTCTGAATAGCAAGCTAGCCCACACCTGCGTCCTCTTCACATTTTTGCAGAGTAGATGGTGAAATCTTCTGCGTCAGTAGTTCCACACCAAGATAACAAGAAGGGAGGGTAATAACCCAATATAATAAGAAGAAGACAGGAATAATGTGTGATGAGGAGTTGGCTGACTGCTTTTTAATTTTTCATGAAGTTAATCAACTGTTGCCATGGATTATTACCTTTTTTTAGTTTTTTGGAAACAAAGCTTCAACAAAGGGAACCATCTATCACTGCATAAATGCCGATGGGTTTTATTGTATTTTATTTTTTACTTTAGCTTACATTTTTTCCATTTAGGCAGCATTTTTTAGTAATGGTGCTCTGCAGAAAGAAAAAGAAGAAGATCCAGGGTTTTCATGTTGACTATAACCTTAGGGCATGGATTCTTACCTGTTCTCCCAGTACTTGTGAAGGTTCACAAGAAGTTGAAAAAGAGATTATTCTGTAGGATGGCCGAGCTCATTTTCAGATAAAAGCCACTTTTATGTCATCCCAGAGCAGTTCCATAAACTCCCTTTGACTTGAAGGAGACTAAGAACTGATTGAAAAAAGAGAGGTCTTCTAACCTCACAGCACCTCGGGAACGTCTACAAGTACAACTGCTCTTTAACAAGCAGAACACTATAGACAGGAGTTGATTACTCCTTTTATCGACACTTTGAGAAGGCATGTAGGACCTAGGACCTGGCTGTACCAGATGTTTCCTGGATCTCTGTGTCACACAGATAAGGGAAAGCAAATGATTTAGAGGTCTGCAGCTCTAAACTCTGTTCTAGCACTGCAACTAATGATTATTTTGCAAATCGATTAATCTGTTGATTATTTTTTAGATTAATAATCAAATAGCCAAAGCTCCCCTGAAAAAGATTTTTTTATGAAATTAAAACAGGTGAAACTAAAACTTTCCCACTTGAGGAATTCTGAATAGATGATGTTGATAGACGGAAACTTTTTTTTTAATTTTTTTTATCTTAAAGCTACAGTGTGTAATTTTCAGCGACATCTAGCGGTCAGACTGCAGACCGCAGCAACATGAACATCCCCCCCCACCGCTTCTCCCCCCCAACAGTACGGCGAGCGTTACGGGACAAAATGTCTTCCACGACGTCCGCATCACCTACCTTCTCAAGTGATGAGGTTTGTTTACATAGATAATTTTACAGATAGTATTTCATTAGTCTGTGTAGGGTATAGATTTCATGTAGACTTAAGATAATAAATATACCCGTTATTTTTTCTACATCGTTGTGACGTTTTGGTGAGCTGCTTTGCATGGTGATATAAACAGACAAAGTAATTGTAGTCATTAGTTTAACAGCGAGATTGTGTTCGCTGGAAGAATATATATTCCCCGCTTACAGAGTCCAAGTCTTGTTTGTGGCACAGGGGTTACAAACCGAGGAAGAGGGCAGAGAGGCCGGGGTGGGCGTGCAGCCAGGGCCAGGCGAGGGAGAGGTGCCAGCGGGGTGACTAGAGCAGAGGAGGAAAGGCTTGAAGATCTCCAAAGGAGCCGGAGAGAAGTAACCGAGGTATATATCCAGAAAAATATTTTACAGAAAATTACTGAATCATTACTTGTAAAACGTCAGGGACGTTGCTGAATAAGTATACTGGAGAGTAACAGCATCATCACGCAGCATGTTATTGTAATGGGCGATCTCGCAATCGCTAGTTTGTTGGCTCTGCGCTGCCGTAGCGCAAAGATGTCTGCCTCCATGGCTGCGAGACCCGCTCCTATGTAATTATAAATAACGAATTCTAAGGCAACGCAAATATTAAGGTTACGAGGCTGAGCTCGTAGATGATGATAAATAACATAGTTATGTATAATATAAGACTGTATATTCCTGTAATTATTACACACTGTAGCTTTAAATGCAAAAAGGGTTGCTCTGTCAGCTAAAGGCATATGTTACAGTCTTTATACTCCAGTTAAGGATTAATCTATCCCTAAATTAGTTGAAGATTATTTCAATAATCGACTAATCATTATTAATCAGATTAATTGTTTCAGCCCTACTCTGTTCATTGAAGAACTTTGGATTCGCTCTTCTATTACAAGAACATACTGATGACTTTCAATTAAAATACATTTCAGTTATATAGAGAAGGAATTTGAAAACAAGCACACCAATAAGTCCAGTACTGAAATAAAGAAAAAATGACGGAAAAAAACAATTTCTTACAGTGCTGCATTTTGCATACTTAGCATACTATAACAAAATCAAAACATATCATGACCAACGTGGCAGGTTAATTACTTTCATGGATCTAGACCTTCACCTGCCACAACTAAAGCCGCTGCGTTTGAATATAAAGGCCAACACAAAAGCATGTTACAAAGTGTGATGTTAGCAGTAATATAGCCGCTGACAGCTCTGGTACAAGGTCCCTGTAGACCCATATTGGAAGTAAGGGTAATGGACAATCCTGTGGCAGACTATCCGTGAGAGATGTGCTGCTGACACGGTGTGAGAGTCTTGTTTTTTGTGTTTGTTGGCAGCTGGTCAAAAGAATAGTGTGTAATGTACCTCTCACTTTCACTGGCAGGACTGCCAAGTGAGTGCATCAAAGAGTCCAGGACATGGACACCAGACTAGGAACGATTTGTTTGCTTAAGCCAGTATGAGGAAGTGTCATTATGTTTTGAGATGAGCATTTCTGTTTTCATGTAGACCTTGAAAAAAAACATGAACAGTTTGCTCATCTCCTGATCCGGGTTAGGACATAAATAGATTAGCGATAGTAATCATGAATTGGTGAATTTAGGCCATTGTTGATCTGTTTCTCTTCACACTGCTGCTGAGAAAGAAATGTGGTTTACATACTTTACAGTTTACCAGAATGATGGCATGGGAACTGTATTGCAAAATAAGTGACTGACTGAGCAACAGCAGCCACTCTGGTGCCATTAGGTACCTCAGAGATATTTAAATGAAGTGTAAGATATACCAGTGACTGAAGTGCCTCCTGTTTAGCTGAGACAAACTCCATGACCCACATTCCATCTGATATAGACAGTAGATTAAAAAAAATAGTATTGTATTTTGTCTGGGGCTGCTCAGTGAATCAGTGGGTAGCACTGGTGCCTTGCAGCAAGAAGGTTCCATTCCTGGCCCAGGGTCTTTCTGCATTGAGTTTGCATGTTCTCCCTGAGCATGCGTGGGTTCTCTCCAGGTACTCCGGCTTCCTCCCACAGTCCAAAAACATGACTCTTAGGTAAATTGGTTTCCTGGCGACCTGTCCAGGGTGGACCCAGATGGAGAAAGGTAAACACTTACAGGTTAACAGGCAAACAGAGGTTCAGACAGGCAGGGTGTCTCAGGCTTGCTTAACCAAACAATCCGCGCTCAGAATGGAGCTCCTCTACAGCTAATATAGAGAGAGCTCCTAATCAGCTAATGGGGGTCAGCTGTGAGCGCTGAGCAGCAGCTCACAGGAAAAGATCCACGGCGCCCTCTGGTGGGCAAGCCTCTGGATCCCAACAGTAACAGAAGCCCACAGGAAGGGATCCACGTCGCCCTCTGGAGGGCAAACCTCTGGATCCCAACAGTACCCCCCCTTAAGGGCGGAAACCAGACGCCCAAAAAAAAAAAAACAGAAACAAAAACAACCCACCCAGGGCGGGCGGAGGGGGAAACAGGCAAGGAGGGCCAGGCACAGAAACGGAAACAGGGTCCAGAAATCAAAACAACCCACCCCGGGTTGGGCGAGGACAGGAAAAATTTCAGGTGGTCGGCCGTGGGCCCGGAGGCAAGACAGTCTCAGGTGGCCGGCCGTGGGACCGGCAGCAGGGCAGAGTCTCAGATGGCCGGCCGTGGAAACGGAGCTGAGGCAGACGCTCCGGAGGCCAGCCGCGGGACCGGAGTCTCAGAAGCTTCAGGGGCCTTGGACGAGGACGCCAACTCCGCTTCGGCAGGAAGCACCGAGGGAAACGCTGTCTCTGCTTCTGCAGGAAGCTCCGAGAAGAACGCCGTCTCTGCTTCTGCAGGAAGCTCCGAGAAGAACGCCGCCTCCGCTCCATCAGGAAGCTCCAAGGAGGACGCCGCCTCCGCTCCATCAGGAAGCTCCGAGGAGGACGCCGCCTCCACTCCAGCAGGAAGCTCAGAGGAGGCCGCCGCCTCCGCTCCAGCAGGAAGCTCCGAGGAGGACGCTGCCTCCGCTCCAGCAGGAAGCGCCGCCTCCGCTTCTGCTGCTCTGCAACTGGCTCAGACAGGGCCGCCCACTGCGGCTCCGAATCAGGAACTGAAGAGGCCGTCGATTGCGGCTCCACATCAGGAGCAGAGGAGGCCACCGACTGTGGCTCCACAGGAACACAGGAGGCTGCCGAGTGCGGCTCCGGATCAGGAACTGAAGAGGCCGCCGATTGCGGCCCCACATCAGGAGCTGAGGAGGCCGTCCCTAGCGGTTCCGCTTCAGGAACGGGGGAAACCACCGACTGTGGCTCCACTACAGGAACAGGGGAAGCCACCGACCGTGGCTCCAATTCAGGAGTCTCTGGAAGACACGGAGCAGGCTCAGGGGTCTCCAGACGGCTCAGAGCGGGCTCAGGGGTCTCCAGACGGCTCAGAGCGGGCTCAGGGGTCTCCAGACGGCTCAGAGCGAGCTCAGGAGCTAAGGAGGCCACCAACTTCTCATAATGTCATCTCCACGCCACCTGCCAGGGTGGTGGCGGACGTCTCCGAGCGGGCCTCTCCAGAATTTCCATCCATCGACGGAACGAAACCAACCCGTGTGGTTCCGTGGAGTTAGTCGGTTCCTCCTTCCACATCCACGGGGACGGCTCCAGTGAGTCTGCTGGGCTAGTCTGTTGGCCGGATTGTTCTGACATGATGTGGCAGGTTTACTAGCCCAGATGCAGAAAGGTAAACACTTACAGGTTAACAGGCAAGCAGAGGTTCAGACAGGCAGGGTGGCTCAGGCTTGCTTAACCAAACAATCCGGCTCAGAATGGAGCTCCTCTACAGCTAATATAGAGAGAGCTCCTAATCAGCTAATGGGGGTCAGCTGTGAGCGCTGAGCAGCAGCTCACAGGAAAAGATCCACGGCGCCCTCTGGTGGGCAAGCCTCTGGATCCCAACAGGCAAAAACAGAAACCCACAGAGAAGGGATCCACATTGCCCTCTGGAGGGCAAACCCCTGGATCCCAACAGTAACAGAAGCCCACAGGAAGGGATCCACGCCGCCCTCTGGAGGGCAAACCTCTGGATCACAGCAGATATCTAAACAGTATCTTATAAAGCAATTAATATTTAATTGCTGAAAGTTATCTTTTTAAATTAACTCAAGCTTATTTAATTCTAATTTATAAATCTGGAAAAGACCAGCATTTGAATTTAAGTCTAGAATAGGAGTCAAATGGCCTTTGATCAGAGCTTTTCGTCTATAACTTTTGCTGTATTTTAGAGTACTGCAGAAGGGTAGAAAGTACTGCTTAAGCCTCCAACAGGTTTTTCTCCTGGTTTGCTCCAGGCGTATGCGCATCAATTTTCTGATCAATTCTTAACTTCTTTTCTGTCCCTGATGAAAAAGAAAAATATTCTTGACAGCGTTATGCTGAGAAAATAAATGCTTTATTAGATTTTCTATCTGTTTGCAAACCATTCCAAAAAATACAGAATCCTCTTTTATTTCACTAATACACATATCGGATGCACTTCTTTTAGCCTTTTTGGCACCAGTTACCTCTATTTTAAAGTCAGCTAACAGCGCATGGGGTAATGTGGAAGACATGCAGGAAAGAAAACATGTTACCTCTGTTAAGCTACAAGGGCAACACTCTAAACCCCTGCAACACTGCTGCATCGTTTTATGGCTTAAATAAAACAAATACAATACTAAATCTGGTAAAAGTATTTTGGTGGGCTCTGAACTTGACTCTCTCTACCCCTTGTTTGCTTCCGTCACAGATACACTTATACTCCACCACAACCTTACATTTCAGACACTTTCCTTATCCGTTTAGTGGTTTTGCTTTATCAGATTACATTTTATCTCAGTTAGATGAAAAAAGGTTGTCAAAGCTGCTGTAACACTTTGGTTAGCCGTTCCCAGCAATGCTTCTCACTATCTTTTACATTTTTGTGGCAATCTCCAGGCTTATGGCTTGCTTTCAGATTTTTTTTCCACTTGCCACTTTTCAGCAATGGCCTTTGGGCAAATCTTCGTTGGAGTTGAGAAGATCCTCTAGAGCAAGGGTCTTAGACGTTTTCCAGGTCAAGGACCCCTAAACTGATGGTGAGATGGAGCGGGGACCCCTAATTATATATATTGTATGAAATTGTGTTATATCAAACTGGACCTATAGTCACTCTATTACATATGGAGTCATGTAACGAAAGTAATTTCTCCCTGGGATTATTAAAGTATTTCTGATTCTGATTCCTGGTTGATGGGACAGGTGTTGTGAATGAAATGGTGCCCAGCTTGAAAGAGCTCCTGTGTGTCGCTGAATGTGTGCATTGATGATTGAAAGACATCTTCTGCCTCCATTTATCTGTTTACTACAGTGTGTTGAATTCATGTTAATGTGTATTTACAGACATTTCAATAAGCAGCGGGGAATATAAGGGAAAAAAAGTCTAATCAACCAAAAGTTTTGCGACCCCCATGCAATACCTCCATGGACCCTTAGGGGTCACGAACCCCCTGTTGAAGACCTCCGCTCTAGAGCAATGGTTCTCAAACCAGCTCCTCAGATACCAATGCCTGCATGTTTCTGATTTCTCTCTGTTTCAACGCACTGACTGTGAAAGTACAAGGGCTAATAAAACCAGCCAATGCAGATCAGCATGGATCATTTTTTTTATATGCAATTTGTGTCATATTAACCAATATCTATTTATTGTCTTCTCAAACTTTATTATAACTCTCATTTTTCATGTTGAATTTGTTATTTAGAATATATGTTGTCCCACCTTGGGTATTAAAAACCCAAACTTAAAGCTCTCAGTTACTTAGATTGTTTTAGATTCCTGTATAGCTCTTAAAGATACTCAAACAAATAATGTGTTTATTACCTCTTCCTTAAGTTGCGCATAATGATGAGCTACAACAGCCTGTGTAAATACAGCTTAATTTTATAGGTATAAAATATATTAATCTTTTTTTACAGCTACACAATTACACACTGATTCTGGGGAATTTGTTGCACTAAATTTATTTATATTTATGAGGCAAGGCAGGCTGTCAGCATGTATTGGGTACAGCTGCTTATACCTGACTCCATCGTTTTTTGTGTTCCAATATACCATTATTGATATTTGAAATAAATGCTGTATTTAGCCCTTACAATCTCAAATTGTGTTAGAGTGAAGGAGTTCATCATAGTCCTGCAAATTACAAACATCTTGAAAATTCATATCTACTAACTGTGGTAAAAGTATTCAAAGAAATAAATGGAATATGAGAGTTTAAAACACATCCTAAGATATTCGTGTGTTCAAACAAATATTATGATTTTTTATCTAAGGCCTGTTATCTAAGTGTTGCTTTTTTCAGGAGGGATTTGTACATAGTCTGTTAAAATCTCACCAATATGTCATGTCATGTAATTTATATTTATGTCCTAGAGAGTATAGAATATGAAATATAAAGCTAATGCTTTCTTCTTTTTTTGGTCTAATTTGTTGTTTATTCCTGAAATTGCCCCTTTTTTCTTACTGTAAAACGGATACATTCAACCTTAGAGAAATAATAAGAAAAACTACTTTAAAAATACAATAACAATCTATTTTATCCAATTAATTACATTCATTTTGATTTATACTAGTTGCTATAAAATCACAAAATATGTAGGGGCACAACTAACGATTATTTTGCAAATTTATTCATCTGTCCATTAGTTTTTGGATTCATCGTTTATTAATCAGATTGCCAAAGTTCCTTAAAGAAGATTTTTTATGAAATTAAACCATATGAAACTAAAACTTTTCCACTTGAGGAGTTCTGGATGGAGTATATTGACAGACGAACATTTTTAAAATCTTAGATGCAAAATGTTTCTATATTTTTTCACAATTTTGGCATAATTACTGTTCTAAGAGGATTGCTCTGTTACCAAAATGCAGGTTTTAGAATCTCTATACTCCAGTTAACAATTAATTGATTACTAAATCAGCTGCCGATATTTTCTATAAAGGATTAATCATGATTAATCTGATTAATTGTTTCAGGCCTAAAAATATGCAAATAAAAAGAAATAGAGCCAAAGTTAAAAAGTGACACACAGCTTTTTATCTTGCAATGAACTGTATGTTTCCAGGAATGTCAATATTTTTGATCAGTCGTTTTTAAACTCTTTAAACCTAATGCCCTCCTGACACTAATGCAGACCAGCTTTTCATGCTATGATGGTATGGGAAAATAGCACTAACTATATCTAGCTTACTGTAAATTCTTTTGGATAAAAATGTCGCCACATAGGCACTATGGTTTTTAAGGGTTATATACTGTATGTCAAACTTACTGTTTACACCACTGGAGAAAGCAAACAATTGTGATTCAAAAGCAACAGCAATGATCCACTAATGACATCATTTAAAACCAATTTATGCTATGCAAAGCTGTAACTTTCCAAAAGAAAAAAAGAAACAGAGATGCAAAAAATACACCTAAAGGCAATGCTGACTGAGTTTAGAGGTAACTAAAACGCAGAATACAGAAATGCCTCACAAAATTGATCCAATAATTTTTTTAACAGACTTCTCACCAAATTCTAGAAAGTAAAACATGAATTAATCAAAATTATTTTATCATTACAGTATGAACCAATTAAGCCCTGCGATTAAACATTTATTTTAATATTTCCTCCTACCAATATAGAGAGGCTAACAACAATGAAAACCTTTTCAGAAATAACAATGGAAATTCTGCAACAAGCATTCAAATGCAGCCCTTTTTTGGTACAATTCAATCAAGGACAGGGTGTCTAGATGCATTCAGATTCCCCAATCTGATAAATAGGATACACTTTTGTTTAATATATTCTTACTTCTAGGAAAATATGTTCTCTAATGGTTGCTTGTTAAAGAAACATTATATAACAAACTGTATATTTTTGGATATACAGTAGTTCTCATTCAAAATTTCCCCACTTTCCTTGATGGGCCCTTGGCTGGTCCTTTACTGGTCCTTGCTTGGATCCCTAAGATTCCTTTTTAAAACATCAATCTTTGTACTAAAATATTCTTTATGTCATGATTTGTAGACTTTAAGATCTAAAGAGAAAGGCTATCTCCTGCTCAGACTCTGTCATTCAGTGAGATGGTGGAGTCAGGGTATACAAAAAGGGGAAGCCCAGGAGAAGGAGGGGGTCACTCCAGTGGCTGGAAGTTGGCTGCCATTTGGCTGGTGTTTGACTGGGAAGGGCCATTTTAAATGGCTGCTACTGTAATATTGTCCCTGCATTTAGCCTAGGAACCACATTGATAGCTGTCCTCTATGGAGAGCCATTTCAGCCAAAATTAAATAAATAGATAAATGGGTGAAATAAATAAAAAATGAGTAAAATAAATGAAAAAATGAAGAAAATTAGTGAAATAAATAAAAAATTTGTTAAATAAATAATTTAGCTTTTTCATTAAACCAATTTTTAATTTATTTATTTTTCATATTATCAATTCCCCAATTTCTCTTTTTCATTTATCTATTTGTCATTTATCCCTTTATCCATTTACCCATTTTTCATTAATATAATTTTCATTTAACCACTTTTCAATTTCCCTTTTTCATTAAGCCAATTTTTTTTATTTTTTTTCAGATTATCTATTTCTCAATTTCTGTTTTATCTATTTTTCATTTATCTATTTTTCATTTGTCCATTTTTCATTTATCCCTTTATTTATTTACCCATTTTTCATTAATCTATTTTTTAATTTAACCATTTTTCAATTTCCTTTTTCCATTAACCCGATTTTCTATTTCCCAGTTTCATTAATCAATTTCTCATATATCCCTTTTTTTACTTACCCATTTTCTTTTATCTATTTTTCATTTACCCATTTTCATTAATCTCTTTATCTATTTACCCATTTTTCATTAATCTATCTTTTAATTTAACCACTGTTCAATTTCCTTTTTCCATTAACCCGATTTCCTATATTCCGGTTTAATTAATCAATTTCTCATATATCCCTTTTTTATTTACCAATTTTTCTTTTATCTATTTTTCATTTACCATTTGTTTGAAAAATTTTGAATTTTCCCATTTTCCAATTTCCCTTATTCATTAAGTATTTCCTTATTTTTTAATTTATCACATTCTATTTTCCCCTCTTCGCTTCTGCTTTAATATGATAATGAGGGGCGGTGTCTTCAGGCTACAATGGCAGCCTATTGGTTGGTTAGATGCAACTGCAGCGCTCAGTTCCTGTGGACTTTCCCTCCGAAAAGCAGTCTAGAAATGGCGAACACAGAGGGTGCAGCACGTTCTGTATCGGTTCTTCTTAGGGAAGCTGCCGATCGAATAATGAACTAGAACGCTGTAAGTTTAATATCTGACGTGTTTTATGGTCCTTTGAGTTTTGTTTAACTTTTACTTTTGAAAAAACAGCTTCAACTTCAACTGCTACTGAACAGCCACTCGCAGTCACAGAAAACCGGAGGACTACCAATAGGCTGCCGTTGTAGCCTGAAGACACCGCCCCTCATTATCATATTAAAGTAGAAGCGAAGAGGGGAAAATAGAATGTGATAAATTAAAAAATAAAGAAATACTTAATGAATAAGGGAAATTGGAAAATGGGAAAATTAAAAATTTTTCAAAAAAATGGTAAATGAAAAATAGATAAAAGAAAAATTGGTGAATAAAAAAGGGATATATGAGAAATTGATTAATGAAACCAGGAAATAGGAAATCGGGTTAATGGAAAAAGGAAATTGAAGAGTGGTTAAATTAAAAGATAGATTAATGAAAAATGGGTAAATAGATAAAGAGATTAATGAAAAATGGGTAAATGAAAAATAGATAAAAGAAAATGGGTAAGTAATAAAGGGATATATGAGAAATTGATTAATGAAACCAGGAAATAGAAAATAAGGTTAATGGAAAAAGGAAATTGAAAAATGGTTAAATTAAAAAATAGATTTAAAAAAAATGGGTAAACAAATAAAGGGATAAATGAAAAATGGACAAATGAAAAATAGATAAAACAGAAATTGAGAAATAGATAATCTGAAAAATAAATAAATAAAAAAATTGGCTTAATGAAAAAGGGAAATTGAAAAGTGGTTAAATGAAAATTGGATTAATGAAAAATGGGTAAATGGATAAAGGGATAAATGACAAATAGATAAATGAAAAAGAGAAATTGGGAAATTGATAATATGAAAAATAAATAAATTAAAAATTGGTTTAATGAAAAAGCTAAACTATTTATTTAAATTTTTTTTTATTTATTTCACTCATTTTCTTCATTTTTTGATTTATTTTACTCATTTTTTATTTATTTCACCCATTTATTTATTTATTTAATTTTGGCTGAAATGGCTCTCCATAGTCCTCAAATCACCCAGGGCTATAGAATTTCTTAAATGCCACATAACAAATAGAAAAATGATTAATCGATGAAAATATACTGCATTCAGAGAAAAAGAAAGATAGTGTTTCCTATTGACCAAAAAATCTTTGCTCCTTATACATCTAATTCTCATAAAGATTTCTACTAACACTTGAGTATAAAATTCTTGGGATACACTTGTCATTATAATGATTTGCAGTAAGTACTTAAGAGGGTCTAAATTTCTCATAAAATACAAGAAGTACAATGCATGAATAGTTCTAATAATGGGGTAGCAGTGGTAGGTTTTGCAGATGACATAAACAAATCAGTGAAATTATTTTGGGGAAACTGAAGTAATGATGGCCTTCATTGACTCACAAAAAACATGATTAGCCGTCAGGTTATTTAAGTGCAGAGCTGTGAATAAGCTAATAATTGTGAAGCATGGAAAAAAAGCTTGATGTCAATTACCAAATACTAATGAGCACTTCTCTGGGTTTAAGCAGCCTTTCCTTTCCTTCAGTCCTGCCTGAACACCCATGTTAAATCATTTTTTTTTTGTTCTTTCTGGATCTGTGACACAAAGGAACACATTTTAATCAACTGTTGATTTGTGAAACACAGGGGCTCTGAATACAAATTTCCAGACTGTCTCTGCTATTTGAGAGCACCAATTAGTCAGTTAAAATTCTATTTGCGTACTTGGTCAACTTTAAAAGGGCAAACTGCAGATTTGACCTTTTTCCGATTTGTTTCCTACCCAACGAGGTTAATGGAAAAGTGAAAAACAAGAGCAGGGCAAGAAAAAAAAAAGTACTTAAGTGAGCCTGAAATAGCTCAAGCTCCCCAACAAACATCCCCACCAAGAATCATGATGAGTTCTGCCAGGTTCTCTGCAGGATCTGATGAGGTATAAAGTGTGTGTGTGCAAGGAACAGTAGGCAGGCAGGGAGGCAGCAGACATAAACAATCCTAGGCCCCGGCCTCACCAGTGTCCCACTCCTGACATTTTTCCCCCACTATTGGTATATCAGCCACACTTCAACACCACAATTAGGTCTGTGATTGGTTTGAGGATCCTTGGATACCTAATGAGTGAATCAGTGTGCATGACTGCATACATTCTGATTGTCCGTGTGCTTATGCACCTAATGAGGGGTGTTGGACCGCAAAAAATGCCTTGACTGACAGGAGGATGGGATTACCTAATCAGCAGCCAAATCAGAGAGCTGTGAGGGAGTTTGGTGATGTCACATTCACTGGCTATGTACCTGTAGGTATGCAAACACACGCGTCTTGAGGCTCCCTGTGAAGTTTGTGTGCAGTGATCCTGATGGATTGTAGTGGCATAATTAGGAGCTTAGAAATACCAGGTGATTCTATACAATTAAGGGGATGAATTAAAGTTGTGGAATGCCAGACTTGTATTAAATAGACATGTTTTATTTTAAGCATCAGTGTGCACTAGAGATTCATTCCTTGCTCATTTCTGTAATTCACACTAATTTGAGGAAAAATACACATTTGAGCATTCAGGCTATTACACAGAGTATATGAAAATTCATTACATAATCATCACGTTTAGCCATAATCAATTTTTGGCCTCCAAAGTTTCATTAGAAAGTACACCACGGGCAGTGTTACAATTAAACAAAGGAAATTATTAAAAATGAAGACTACGTCTATCCACATACACAGGTGGATGAAACTGTTGGTACCCCTCGTTTAATATAAGGACCTAATGTAGTCACAGAAATAAATAAAATCTGACCAAAAGTAATAATAAATAAAACTACAATGAAAATAAGCAAATGAAAGTCAGACATTGTTTTTCAACCACACTTAAACAGAGTGGTTTAAAAAATAAACTCAGAAAACAGGCCTGGACAAAAATGATGGCACCCTTAACTTAATTTTGTTACGCAACATTTTGAAGCAATCAGGTGATTGCTATAACTGGCAATGAGACATCTGCTCATCTTAGCAGGTACTATAAAAGCCAGGGGTAGGCATATCCAGTTCCTGAGGGCCGGTATCCTGCAACCTTTAGAAGTGCCTTTGGTTCAGCATACCTGAATCATATAATTACGTGATTAAGACAACCCTAGAGGAACTAACTGCATACAGAGTTAACTCAACTATTTGACTCAGGTGTGTTGGACCAAGGGTGGATGTAACTGGAATTGCCCACCCTTGATATAAACCAACTCCTCATGAGCAAATCGCTCCAGTTGTTTCAGGCTTGAACGGTGTTTTTTCCAGACTGCATCTTTCAGCAGTCGTATAATCCCTCTCTTTGATTTGTCACCAATGTCCTTCATTTGGCCACATTCAGGGAGGTTGGCGACAATGCCATGGATCAAAAATTTCTGAATAATATATGCATCTGTATTCTCAGAACATTGAGTTGTTTGGAGATAGCCTTTACTTTTAAAAGCTTGTCTATAATCCTCTTTCAAATCTCTTGAGACAGCTCTTTTCTTTGCCTTCTCTGGTCCATGTTGAGTGTGGTACACACCGTGTCACCAAACAGCACACTGACTATCTCTAGCCCCATATATATGCCCACAAACTTCTGAGACCTTGATTTAACATGTCACTTCAAGCGATAACATCATTTTTGTCCAGCCCTGTTTCATTAGTTTATTAGTTTGTTATTCATTTGAAGCATGGTTGAAAGCATTGCATGACTTTTGTAGTGCATTTTCATAGAATATTAATTTATTATTACTTTTGCCTGATTCAGATTACTTCTGTGACCATTGTGAGTATTTCTTTCAATAAATGAGGGGTACCAACAAGTTTTTCCAAAAGTTGCCAATGCTACGAACATCTTTGATAGTATTTTGAAAAATGTCCAGCCAGAAGAAGAAAATGGAACTTTTCCTCATCGGTCTAAACTCCTCTGTTTTAGATGAAGGTACAGTTTGTTTTTTCAAGTTTTAATGGAGAAACGGAAAATCCACATTGTTGCTGAACCAGTGTGAAATTTTCACAGTCAGTGAAGGTTTGGGGAGTCACGCCATCTACTGGTGTCGGTCAGCTCTATTGGATCACTTAATACCTCCCTTTGCTGTCAAGCTTTATAGAGATGATTATTTCATTTTTATGCATGACTAGACCCTGCTCAAACTGCCAAAGTCTGAATAAGATCCAGACGTACCAAGGAAGGTACAGAGACCTGCTTGAATGTCCCTAATATCACTGAGCAAGACTGTCCAGGAAACTGGGCTGGCCTAAACCCCATAAAGAGTCTGTGGAGTGTTGCCAAGTGAAAGAGATGAAAGAGCCAACAATGCAGAGAAGCTAAAGGACACTAATAAAGCAACCTGGGCTTCCTTCACACCACTGCAGAGGCACAGGCTGTTGAACTCCTTAACACGCCGCATTAACTCAGGAGAATAATAGGAGCATGCGGTAATATATACTGTACATGCACATTAGTCGACTGACACTTCAGTATCAATAAATAAACCTTAATTGCCTATGTGGTACTCCAATTTTTGGAAAATACATACAGATACATATTCATCAAAAGGAACAAAATAAAGTTTAGAAATATATCACTGTGTAGTAAATGTATATATGGTACAAATGCGGAATCCCTTTATTAAAATACATCCTATAATATTAACAATATTCTACCTTTTTTGATTTACTATGTAATAGCTACTATGGAAAATATATTGGCAGGTACTGTAATGAACCAACATTTGATCAAAAAGGTTTCTGATTCCAGCACACCACAAACAACTAAATTATTTTGAGTGAAAGTATGCAAAATCTGTTGTTTGTAACTATTATGGTTTTAAACAGAGCACTCTGGGAATAGTTTAAAACCAAATTGTGTCTGTCTCCAGGGAAAAACAAAGTTCTTGAGCTATCAGAGGACAAATTGTAATAAACCCCAGAGGCAAGGTCAAAATTAGTTTGAAAAGGGTGAGAAAACTGCACTCACTTGGCACCCGATTGATGGCTCTCAGCGGTCTCAGCACGCGAACTGTTCTCACTGCTGAAAAGCTAACGTTTTGCAGGTTTAGTGAGTACTCCAACATCCTGGGGAACAAAAGAAAGAGAGAGTCAGGAAAAAGAAAAACATGTTGATGCAGCATTTACATGCCAAACAAGTTCACCACTTCTGGAGCTCATGTAGCACATTGCAATCACACGCAGTTGACCTTCAAGGGAGCAACTAGCACATGTGCATACCCTTTGAGACACTAAGAGTGGGTAAACAATTCACCATTGAGTTTTAGGATGTGATGTCTGAGGAACATGAAAGGGTTGGATCCTGATATGGCACACTCTCAGCAGCCTCCTCAGTGGCTCTTTAGAGGCTTTTTTCAGAGCATGATGGAAGGTCAGGAGGACCATGCTCAGAACCAGACACTGTGGAACAACCTAAGAATTACTGTTTATCATCCTTTTTTCATAAAACACCTCTGTCGTCTTGCTTGTGTGTTTGTGTGGAGCAGCTGCTGAGCACATGTGCAGCCAAAGTGAGCGTGCCGATGGAGGAATTCCCTTTTTGTACACACTCCAAGTCTGTCAGTCTGATAAATTTGCAACACATGTTAGACGCTGTATGTGAGTGTTTGTATGTTTGTGTCACATTGAGTGCAAGAAATTCCCTTAATTAATCTATAAATGTGTGTTCTCGCCTTATTAAGATGGCCCAGTGCATACCTTCTAAAATTGTTAGACCAAGGCACAGTTGAAAGAAGGAAGAAACACATTTCTTCGTATGCAAAAACACACACAAATGAGTACAGCACAGGCTGTGTAAAAACACAGGCGCAGCTGACAGATGGCCTGCAGGCCATAGAATGAAGGTTAATGGGTGAAATGTACCAACGAGAACCAACACCATAGTGGCATGAATTAAGTTTACAATAAGAGTTACTGCCATTCCCAGAAAATGGGTAAATCCCTTTAGGAGTTTTAGGTCTTTTAAAGCTTTCTTCTATATTTAGATTAGGGCTGCACAATGAAGCAGCTTGTGAAAATTGGGTTCTCTCCTGGTACTCCGGCTTCCTCCCACAGTCCAAAAGCATGACTACTAGGTTTCTTGGCTTTAGGTGTGAGTGTGTGTGTGTGTGTCGGTGTGTGTGTGTGTGTGCTTGGTTATGTGTCTCTGTGTTGCCCTGCTACAGACAGTGTTTTATCTCCCATAGACTGCTGGAGATAAAACACTGGCCCACGATAGATGTAGTGGGAGAAGAAGGGTGGATGGATGTATATTTAGGTTTCACATTTTACTTTTAAGACATGCTTTAGTAAAAATTATATTAAAGAGTTTTTAGCTTCGTTCAAAGAGCTGTACTATAAATTTCAATAATCTTAACAGTGCTAATGTGAAATATTGTGAAATTTCCAAGAATTGGAAAAGGAACTCTTGTCTAGGGACATTTTTAAGTTGTCTAAAACAAACAAATTCTTAGCAAGGAAGTTCTGCACCAGATAATTAAACACATTTTTGAGACATCCATCCATCCATTTTCTTTATACGCTTAATCCCAAGTGGGGTCGCGAGGTGTGCTGGTGCCTATCTCCAGCTGTCTATGGGCGAGAGGCAGGGTGCAGCTTGGACAGGTCGCGAGTCCATTGCAGGGCAACACAGAGACAGACAGGACAAACAACCATTCACGCACACACTCACACCTAAGGACAATTTAGAGAAGCCAATTAACCTAACAGTTATGTTTTTGGACTGTGGGAGGAAGCCAGAGTACCCGGAGAGAACCCACACATGCTCAGGGAGAACATGCAAACTCCATGCAGAAAGACCCCAGGCCGGGAATCAAACCCAGAACCTCCTTGCTGCAAGGCAGCAGTGCTACCCACTGATCCACTGAGCAGCCCATTTTTGGGACATGTCTTCCTTTTTCTTTTACAGTTAAAGGATAAGACAAAGGCTTAGATGGAATACACTCATTTAACTTCTTTAAAAGCAGATTCACTTTATAGGCGGCACTAAACAGGGGCCAACAGTTCCCAGTGCCACTGTAGAACCGGACATAGCTCTTAGGGCCCATGTACTTCAGACATAACATAAAAGAAAATAATTATGATCAAATACACTGTCACCCACAACATAACTGATTGGTCCCTTCCACCTCTCTCAGCTCTGTCTAATTAGGAGTTTATCAATTTCATATGCTGAATTTTTTTTTTACCTGATAATTTCCATTAAAATTAAGTTAAAAAAAATGGTTTTCCTGGATAATGAAAGTACAGTAAAATAATATAAAAAAGTATATAAAAAATACATAAAAATATATACTCTATATGTAAAAAAATTAACTATATATATATATATATATATATATACATACAATGTTTATATACTGTATATATAAATATATATATATATATATATATATATATATATATATATATATATATATATATATATATATATATATATATATATATATATATATATACATACAATGTTTATATACTGTATATATATATTTTTATATATAATGTTTGAGCGTCTGCAAAAATATTTTGTTGGGGATACATTCAAAGTAGACAACAACAAGCATCCTGTTCCTTGAACCCCTGCTTATCCTTGTGATTTATTGGAGCAAAATACAATCTTCTGTTAGTAATTTGATACCTTTCTCTCAGTTGACTTTTCTCTCAGAACTTGAGGAAATAGTTCCTGTCCTGGATGAAGCACACAGGCCATTATCATGCTTCAATGAGCTTTGGCTGCCTGAGATCCTGTCACTGGCTCATTACTCAATAAATTCCTTTTTTACAACTTTTGATAGATACTGACCAATGCAGATCAGTAACAAGACCTAGAGTCTTGGCAGCCCTCTGATGAAGTTGTCTAGTCTTCCCAAATTGGCCTTTGTCATCGAGTAACAGCTTCCATAGCAAAATGTCTGTTGTTTTTATCACACCTCAATGTTCAAAGTCAGGTGAGTTTATAGTGTTGAGTACTGGTCAGTGTTCTTTAGGAGTAAGTTACAGCAACATCATGTAATACTAACAAGAAGGACATCTAATAGTCAAACACAAGCTACAAATCCTCATAGCAATATTAAAGAAATATTAGCTCAATTCTCTATCAGACACAGTAGCATAAACTTAAAACGGGATGATAAATAATGTCGGCTGTAAAACAGTCTTTTCAAAAAAATATGCTTCCTTTGATGAGAGCCAGATGATATTTGGTGTGCTGAGTGTACAATCTGACCCACCCACTCGAATACAGAGGGGAGGAACAGTTGAGTAGAAATGTAATGTAAAAACTGTAAAGACAAGAAGGAAATCATGTTGGGGTTTTAAGTATGAGCCAGCCTTAATGATGTTGATCCAAGAAAGGGAAGTGTAATGTTGATGCAGACATGCAAGAGTTTATGGAAGACCAGTAAGGCCCAAAAGTATAGAGGGCGTGCATCAGGGGAATCAGCAATGCTATCCTAGAGAAAGGAAACAAAGTCAGAGGATGGTTTGTATGTCTTCATGCTCTATTATGATAGTCATATACCTTTTCAAACTGGCAAACTTGCTGAAGAATTTAGTAAGACATGAAGGTAACAAAGGTACAAAAACAACTTAGGTGAGTCTTTGTCCTACATATTTCACCTGTGTAATACAAAAGTCCTATTGGCAGTGAGATATTTTGAATAACCTGCTGGAGAGCTGGTACAGGGTTCTTTGGTTTAAAACTCTCGCCTTAATTATACCATTAGTTGTTGTTAGGGCCAAAAAAGCAATTGTCTTGATTGAAAAAGACAGTCTAAAGTAGAGTCCTAGCCTCTCCCAGGTTGAGCATGGTCAGTGTTCCTTAGGAGTAAGATACAACAAAATCATATAAAACTATACCCATATCCTATAAGAATTATATTGACTGTAGATAAAATCATGTCAGGAAACAAGCCATTGTTGATGAGTTCTTCAATTTCTGACAGAGTTTTTCATACACAAGATAAAATAACCGTATCCCTTTGATCGTGGCTATAAAACCTTTTATGTAACTTGGTAAAGGACATAAGATAACAAAATACAGGTGGCATGTAAGGACTGATTGTTCAATTTAAACCTTTATGAAGTATTGTTTTGCACAATTATTCCACTCTAAAAATAATTTTGACTAATGTGCATTATGAAAAACCCACAATTACTATAACATTTATACAGACAATGACATGTAAATTTCATATCGGTTTTTTTATTTATATCAAAGAATCCAGTCACATTAGGATTAGTATATTTTTCCCTGTGGAACAACTCCATCAAAAATTCCAAACAGCTCAAGCTTGAAACAAGGCGCAGCTGATTATTGAAGCATAAACCACTAAGAATAACACTCAGAAAACCTAAAATAGAAAAGCTTGCAACACAGGGAAAGTAGGATAGCTTGAAATGTTCAACACAGTTTGTCCTCAGCTAACCTTTATCTATCTACCTCTTGGCAACGGACTAAAGGTATGTCTATCTAGATGATATTAATCGGCTTTCAATCTCAGTTGTAAAAGAAAAAGCTAAAGACACCACACTGTTCTTTTAATCGTTTAGCTGTATTACCACTTAAACAAATGTCCGAAAAGGGTATAAGGTAGAATAAAAGTTAAAGAAGTGTGTCTCATTCATTTATTTCAGAAAGGGTCTAAAAATAATAATGGATAAATGTTGCAGTAACCAAAATATGGACAAAATGTGACTGTTTAATATCTTGGCTTTGGAAACATAAGGTCATTGTAGCATGTCATTGCAGCCATGTTTCATTAAAACAAGTGATACTGCTTTCTCAATAATCTGGCTGAGTCTTTTTAGGGCATGACCTTAACGGTATAGAGGATGATCTTTTATTTCCCGATGGATCATCTAAATAAGTGCTCCTCCTAATTGTCAATCATTATGTTGATATGTTTATGTAAGGCCGTATAACATGCTCTCCTCCAAAAGCATTATGAGATTTGCTGTCACAGTAGCCTGCTGTCACCATAGGCTGTCGCCTCCCAACAGTGGCAACTAATAACAAAGATGGCGCAGGCATAGCACAGTGGAAGTGATCATCTGTCTGAATGGTAAGTTGACTGAGTTCACTATAAAGTCCCCGCTCTATATAGTGAATAAGGGATTTGGTGGTTAGGGCGGACGTTCGGGCATAGTAAGCCTGTGTGAGCTATGAGAACAGAAACTTTTAAACAGAGCATGCACGAGGATCTTTTAAAAAATTCGAGAAAATCCTCCACAATACCTTTTAATATAACTTGTTTGGTAAAATTCTTGCATGACCCATTATGATGACATGGAGAGTTGGCTTGACTTTCTACCCTCTCTTTCTTCTCCATACTCCTGTTCTGCATCCCCCTGCATACTTTTTGTCTCATCTGGGATTTAGGGATTTAGTTGAAGCATTTTTTTAAGTTTTTGAGATGTTAATCAGATGCTGCCGAGTGGAAGAATAAGTCAGGAAAAAAAGCAACAACAAAAACCTGCTGGTTGTGATAATGTTTAATAATAAAAATGCTAATATCAAAAAACTTTCCACCTGCACACCATCCAATAACAAGGGATATAAATTTCAAAAAAGGACCTCTTACAAATATGAAATACATTTTTCTTGCTAGGAAACTATATAGTAAGATGTCCTATAGTGGAAACTGATGTTCAATGTATTATTTTGGCACTTTACTGCACAGTTTTTGAAATCCAGGTTGTATTGGCGACTTAGTGTTCTGTTCAAGCTAAAAGTGTGCTGCACCAGATTTATGCTATTGGTTTAATCGGGTAGGTAATATACATACAAAAAAATGCTGTCAAGATTTCTACCCTTATAATCAGCTCTAACTCTAACACCAATTTTATGATAATTGAAAAAAAAATTTGTAATATAAAAGTTAATAAAAATAGTGAATACATAGAATTTGGATGAAAACATGTTGGCCTATTTTGTCCAGTCTAGGAGGATTCAACATAATTTTTGTGTCAAGAAAAGCTATGGAAAATGTATGTATAAATAATAATTCAAGGGAGAGAAATTAAGAACCTTAAGTCAATACAAAAATTGTCCTTTCTATTGTCTTTGATAGTCAGAAAACACAGCAAACTTAACACACTATTACTTTCAATACCACTGCCGAGTTTCCAGATGTATTTCACCTGTGTCCTCAATTAACACTGTTTATTTTAGTTTTGCTCTTTAAGGAAGTTTCAATTAGTTTAGAGTTGCTGACATTAGTGTCATGGCTGAGCGCACACGTCTGAGTGAATATGTCGATCAACAATGTCCTATAAGACTAGATCAAATTCAGGATAAAGGCCGGAGGGAAAACGTTAAGCTCGAACAACCATTAAAGGCTAGCCATTCATTCCTGAATTAGCAAGCTTCTACTGAGTAACACTTACAGAAAAGATGTCACTCACAGGTTCAGCACTGGACAGCTCCCTCTACATACCAGTAGCTAAAGTTACACCTTGGACTGTTAAGCAGCAAGGAATCTGCCATTTCAATTAACTACTTATACGCTCCTCATTAAGACATTGTATCTCTTCTTGGTGGCTCTTTCTTTTGCAGTTCCTTGCGATTAATTGTGATCTATTGTTTATTTTTGAGGAAACACCATTTCACTACGGTTGTTATTTTTGTTTTCTTCAGTTGCCTTTGATCGATTTCTTATAATTCACTTTAATACAGGTTGCTTCTGATAAAGGGGCTTATACTCTGAGCAGAGAAAAAAAATATTGTAATCTGATCTTCCAAGAGGAGTTCTTAGTTAAGATATATATGTGTCTTCAACATTTTTTTCTAAAGAAGTCCAGAGTTTGTTTGTTTTTTTCTCTTTGGTAGAGCAACTGACAAACTGTTATAATGTTTAAGTGTGACAGAGCGGGAGGTGTGATTAAAATCACCAGTTCTTTCCAAAGATGCAAAAGGCTGTTGTGTCTGTAGCTTACCAGTAACTGAAGTGATGACACATACAGTGTCAGCGATTGCAGATGGTGGAATGAAAACAGTTTCCAAAACAAATCTAATAACATCTTTGGGTAAATGCCAAGTGTTCAATGTCTGGGCTGTAGGGACAAAGCTTCACTGTAACTTGTCTGGAAAATTGTCATTTATTGTTCCCAAGCCCTGCCAACCCACCTCCCTTGCTTTTTCCAACCCTCCTTAAATTAATGTGTACTTATATGGTCTGAAAGCCTGGCAAAAAAGACCTGTGATGGGGTGGGGATTTGAACCTGCAGCCATCTATCATTGAAACACATAATGCTGCATTCTCCACGTCCCGGTTGGGTCCTTGCTACGGCTGGGAGTTATTTCAACTTGTTTGTTAAAGATCTATCTTTGCCCATCATGACTGATGGAAGAGATGGCTTGGGCTTCCTTGTTACTCTTCTCTTTGCTCCTTCTATCCATCCTGAATGTCCAATGAAGATATAATGGAAGTTACTGTACGTGGTATCATGACTCTGTTGTTGCACCACAAGCAAAGTTTATTGATCTCACTTTAAAAGCTGGTAGTGGAAATGTTTTTGATCCAGACTAAAAACACTAATTTGACTTGTTGAAAAACAACACTTTCTGGTTTGTTGGAGAACTGAACTTTGTTGAAACGTGAAGGTAATATTATAGGTATTCAAATCATAAAATATTTGACAAGCAAAAGCCTTCAGTTATGAACCACACTTAGAACCTAAAACCAATGACCAGGAACCACAGTTTAGGGGATAAAAAATAATGCAACAGGTAAAAACTCCATAATATGATAATTAGAATGAGAGTGGAAATAGGGAAAATGACAAAGAAAGGGATGCAATCCTTCTCCTGGGTATGCATATATTTTTACTCTGACTCCACCCTTTCACTGTATTCCAGGATCTGACCAGGAGAAGATGCTTCTCTTTAGATCTTAATGTCCACAAATCAAAACAAAACTTTTCAGATAAGTCCTTGGTCCATCACACATGAATACAGTGATTAGATGATAAACTTGACTCTGGAAAATATGACTGCATACTGAAGAGGTAATTTAGGCATTTTATGCAGGTGTGTTGGACTAAGGACAAGTGTAAACATTGCAAGTTGCTTAACACTTTTTTCATTGCCTGTTGTCACCAACCTACATTTTCTCTCCACAAGGAAACAAGTGACAATCCAAATCCATAACCTTAGAACTCAGTGTAAATCATTGACATATCTATAAAGTTTGAAAATACCAAACACTTTGAACCTTCTGAAACAGTGCAGGTGCAGCTGGATCCTGAAACAACTACTTTCGGCTTGTTGTCCAGCTGATTTTAAAAATGATTGCATCAAAATAAAGTATTGTTTATAAGGTCAGGAGATATTACACACACATTCCTGAGTGTTTTAGGTGTCTCCTTGTTGCCGTACATCTGACTTTTATATATGAGTAAACAGGCTTCTGTAGGATGGGCTCACTGCTGAGGAGGTCATGGACTCACTTCAGTCAAGTGAGTCGCAACACATAGATGTCTTAAACACGCATGGCATTGGTCTCTGAGAACCACTGCTACATGGAAATAATCTATCTATTTTATTGAAGCAATTTTAAACTTAATAACTTATCTTTGAATCTTTCCTCATTTTAAAGCTAAAGTGGTTAGGAATTGAATATTAACATATTCTGTTCCTTCTCAATCTGATTTGGTATAACAAAGTTACCTCCAGCTATTCTATTCTAGACTGACCAGAATTTTAAGTTTAGCAAGGAAAAAGAAAAATCAGTACCGCTGCTTTAGCAAAGTACTATAGTAAGAGCAAAAGGCAGATTGCTCTCGCTTACCATTATTAGATTTAGAACTAATCTAATGTCTTACACTTCATTACAAAACATCTTATCTCTCCCTCCTATCCTATATCACACTCTTGAATAATAATCCATTAGCATTAAGTTGACCTATTGCTCATGGGAAAATAGTACTGATGGAGGAGCTGCCCAGGGGTATAAATGGGCCTCAGAAAAGAAAATGCTGCAGCCCAGTACTGTTTTTTTTTTTTTTTTTCAACTCAAAGCTAAACAGAGGTGGGGAGAGGATAGGAAGAGACAGCAACTGCTGAAAATTAACAACATTTGTGTTAAAGCCCTTATTGCTTCTAGATTTAGTATCTCCTCTTACATGCTTTCCCTTTGTTTCAACATGCCTCGTTTTCTTTCTAAATCCCTCTGCTGAACAATAAAAAAATGCTTTTTTATGGTTGAAGTTAATCTGTGAATAAAAAAAATGCTTATATGTGAATAGATCATCTGATACTGTAAAAAGGACTGGACTGATGTTTGGCCAGATCTACAGCTTGGCAGCCAGCCTTGAAACCAGGGAAAACGCTTAGCAGCCTGCCTTGCCAACACTGCCAGCTAATAAATGTAATCCTTGGTAATTAGTGTTGTTACTGGACCATGCTTGACCCCCTAAATCACTGGACCTGTATCTTACAATTCACTTTGTAAATTGTAAGAAATGAAATGTTCTTTGTGCACAAATTTGATACTCAGACATTGTTTTGTGTTTTTAGTTCACATTTATGATTTTTACATCTTGTTTTTAATACTTCTTTAAACAATTTTGATCAAAATGCTTTTTTTCCTGTTACTTTTGCTCAGTCTTTAGCAGTGAAAAGAATTAAATATATATTTTCACCTTTAAATATTTTTTTGTTTATGTCCATCTGTTTTTATTTTAAACAGTAGTTTACCAATATGATAGCTATAAAGACAAGCAGGGGAAACAAATTAAAAATTAATCAGCAGACTCCGAATAAAGAAAATCTACAAACAGTAAAGGTCCAGAGAATTTTTTTATTATAATCCGTTACTTTAACAGCATTTATCATTGAACTAAAATGATGTGTTAATGCATACATATTTTACATTGACTTTTAAAATAAAATAAAAATATATATTTGAAAAAGTAGAACATTTATCCATTTAAAAATCTAAAGTCTTCTTGAAGTAGAGAAGAACAATCTTTCAGTTTGGTTTAACATATAGACAATTTCCTAAATTTAATTATTCTGTAAAACAGCTGAACTGACCGTTTGTTATTTTTCTTTCCTTTTTTATGGCTTACTGAGAGCAGTGGGCTTTAGGCTGCCCTGCAAGGCTTTAAACCTGGAATGGAGACAAAGCCAATATAAAGCTCATATCAAGGTGCTCATTTTGAGCCTGGATCCATTTCTATTTTTGATTATGTTCAAATCGGCAGCAGCAGGTTGAGCCAAACATACTCAAAATGTGCAGGGTGATCTTTGAGCACGCCATTTCACTTTTCTTTCACTAGTTCACTGTGCTTCTTCCAGCAGTCCACACTTTCTCTGCTTTCTTTTTCTCATTGTCTTCTCCTTCTTTCTCATCGCCCGGCTTGCCACAGGTTTGCCTGCTGTGTCTAAAAGTAGCAGCAGCAGCAACCCAGACTGACAGCAGCTCATTGGCTAATTTATAGTCCCAGATGCTCTGGAGGGCTTTACCATATTAACAGAAGAGGTGGCGCAAGTGAAGTTAGACACTGTCGTCAGACAATAAGCGGCAATTAAGAAATGTTTTAAATCAGGTTGGGTCTGGATTAGCCAGCAGGTTGGTCTAGATCCAGACCCCGGTTTGCTAATCTGTGGCCTCTGCAGTAGAGTATTAACATTCATGTTAGGGAATATGTAGGTTAATCAATCTGCCTGTCCTGGGTGATCCTAAATTCAATTGATTAGCTTTTCACAGATTTTCTTTTGGTTATATTGCTTTGTTCTTCAATTAAAATTTTGCAGCTCCTGAAGCCCTGCGTCTCACCCTCAGACATCTTAATCTATCCAACCTTCTTTTGTCCTAATCTTCAGTTTCAATTTCCTCTGCAGTGTCCCACATGCACTGGAGGTGATCCAAAGTGCCATCAATAAATCAAAAGGAGGAGAAAGGAGATGACACTCAGGATTTAGGTTCTTGGTTTCTATCAGTTCCTCAAAAGTGACTCAATCAAAGTGTGAAATACAATTTGACAGACTACTTATGTAAAGTGTCAAGGTACCATTTTAAATATCAACATCTATTTTAAATGGTATTAGAAAAATCACCCAGAATCAAAATGATATGTAGATGAAATATTCACACTAAAAAACATAATCTAAAGCAGCTGCAGTTAACCCCACATGTTGCTGGATGGAACCATTTTAAAGTGGTTGTTTTTCTGAGATTGACATTGCATTTAAGGATGGACCACATATGTTCAATATGTTGGGGTTGGTTATTTTAAAGACAATCAGCGCTTTAAGTAGAAAAAATATATGTGCTTGTTCTCCTGATGCAACACAAACATGGAACAGAAACATCAGTCATATTTATATACAGATCTATGTATAAATAGATTTATTGTACAGAAATTAAAAAGAATAACAAACGTTTGTCATAATTATAGCAGTCATAATGATGGTAGAAGGTAAAGGAGCATAAACATCTATGCTTAAAAATGGATACTTCCACACCAGAAAGCTGTCATGGAGGAAAATTAACACCGGAAACAGGTTTGAAGAGGGATTTAAATAAAGGAAAAAGAGCTCCTACATTTTTTGTTATACTGCTTCCTTCAAACAATATGCTTCCCACATTGATTTTTAGATATTTTATCATTAATAACTTGCTATAGCTATAACTATGACAAAACAATCACGCTACTGTATCCGGTACCAATTCACAACAGATTCAGACAATTCAACCAGATCATCCAGTCAAATTGATTCAAAGTTTTCTATCTAAGGAAAACCAGTTGATTGCATCGACTCATTGAGTCTTCAGCAATCCCTCACACTAAGCATGCTTGTAGCGACAGTGGAGAGGAAAAACTCCCTTTTAATAGAAAGAAACTTCCAGGAGAACCAGGCTCAGTGTGACCGGCCATCTGCAGAGGCCAACTGGGTTCAAGGAGACAGAAGCAGACATACAGAAAGAAGCAGAGATACAAAAGGTAACTCAACCAGCTCCACTGACAGCCCCATCCAGCCAAACAGACAAGCTCCAAGCCAGGTCCCATTTCAGAGGATGAAAAGAGAGCACATACAGTTATTCACAGTCAGAGACACAGGACTACACCGAAAAACAGGACAACTCCAACATCAACAAAGGTTTGATGGGAGCAGCACAGCTGATTTTTCTCTCTAGGATGGTGTCACAGCCATACGGGAACTACGACGGAGTATTAGGGCCACACATGAAGAGAAAAAATATTTTTGCCATGACGAGATTAAAGTCGACAGGGCGAGTTTAAAGTCGACATGTCGACATTAAACTCAACATTTCGAGAATAAAGTTGAAATGTCATGTTGAGTTTAATCTCGACGTGTCGACAATAAAGTTGAAATTAGTTCAAGAGAGCCAACCGCTGCACAGGATACATGCACAGAATCCAGAATCAGACATGCCTTGTGTAGATGATTTGGTCAAATTGTACTTTCTGTGATGATTATACAGTTATACTGTTGCAGCACGTCAAAGACTACCTTCACTCTTAAAACGCAGACTTCAGCTGTGGAGCGCGGTTGCTCTTTTCTCCAAACTTTGGAATGGCGAGATTAAAGTCGCCACGATATATCAACTTTATTCTCGAAATGGCGAGTTTAAAGTCGACACGTCGAGATTAAACTCAACATGACATTTCAACTTTATTCTCGAAATGTTGAGTTTAATGTCGACATGTCGACTTTAAACTCGACATGTCGAGTTTAATCTCGTCATGGCAAAAATATTTTTTCTCTTCATGTGTGGCCCTAATACTCCGTCGTAAGGAACAGACCAGATGAAGCTACTATGATGAGAAAAAACAGAGATAGCATAACGTTGAACTAACATATCCTGCAGAATGGGAAAATAGAGATAGAATGAAGTGGAAAGATGAAAATGGGTCCCTATGTCCTCCAATATTCAAAGCCTATACAGTAGCTGCTATAGGTTAAGAACTATAAGAATAACTATAAGAATATGTCTGGGCAGTACAAAAACTATAAAAGATCTGCCTCCCATTCTATTTTAAGAAATTCTAGGAACCACTTGTGAACCTGTCGATCGAGAGTGAAGTGCTCAGTTAGGAACATAAGGAACATATATCTGATGTAAGATGGAGCTTGGCCATTTAAGGATTTATGTGTGAGAAGGAGGATTTTAAATTCTATTTTGGATCTAATAGGAGGAGAAGCTCTATTTTTACTTTTCATTAGAAAGCTGCAGCATTTTGGATCAGCTGAAGGCTTTTAACTACAGTTTATGGAATTCCTGATATTTAAGCTGTGTTTGCTTGTGTGGATATTTTATCTGGTATGTGTGTATATACAATCTGAATTCAGGGGGATTTTTTATCACCATTTTTATAGAATTTAGTATTTAAAATTGCAAATGGTTGCTTTATATATGTATTCTGTCAAATTCTATTTCAGACTTTGATTGAGTCCCTTTAGAGGAGCTGAAAGAAGCCAAGAACCGATATCCTGATTGCCATCTTCTGTTTTTCTCTTTTTGATTTATTGATGGAACTTTGGATCACCTCCAGTAAATGTGGGAGACTGCAGAGGAAATTGAATATGAAGAGAAAAAAGAAGATTGGGAAATTTAAGATATTTGAGAGGGAGACAAAAGCCTTCAGGAGCTACAAAAAATGGTTAAGAGAAAAACATTGTCACTAAAAGAACATCTGTAAAAAAAAAACTAATCAATAAAATACAGGATTTTAAAGAATATAAATAAATCATAAAACTATATCGGGGTCTTTAATCGTCTGTCAAAAAATATATTTTTGACCGAAGGTGTAGCATTAGCACCTAGCTTTTTTTTTTGATTATCGTAAAAAAAAAAAGTTTAAAATAAGTCTCCAAAACTTATGCAATGAACATGATATCCAAGCTAATGAAACTTCCTGGCATTACTGTACAACCCAAAATGGACTGGAAAGTTAACAAAATAAATAAATAAATAGGCTTGAAAGATCTTAGATAATAGTGTAAAGGGAATGTTTCACAGCATTTATGCCACAATTACCACAGCACGAAAAAAATCTAACATAAAAGTATAGATATCCATCTTTAATCTGTTAAAGCTACAGTGTGTAATTTTCAGCGACATCTAACGTCCAGACTGCAGACCGCAGCAACATGAACATCTCCCCCCCAACAGTACGGCGAGCGTTACGGGACAAAATGTCTTCCACGACGTCCGCATCACCTACCTTCTTAAGTGATGAGGTTTGTTTACATAGATAATTTTACAGATATTATAATGTAATATAACGTAATGGGCGATCTCGCAATCGCTAGTTTGTTGGCTCTGCGCTGCCGTAGCGCAAAGATGTCTGCCTCCATGGCTGCGAGACCCGCTCCTATGTAATTATAAATAACGAATTCTAAGGCAACGCAAATATTAAGGTTAAGAGGCTGAGCTCGTAGATGATGATAAATAGTATAGTTATGTATAATATATTACATTTCTGACTGTATATCCCTGTAATTATTACACACTGTAGCTTTAAATCCTCTGTTATAATTGATTGTAATCCTCACTAATACACCTCACACAAATAGAACTATATGAAAATAGACTACTCATGTTAAAATAAAGCTAGTTAATTGACAAAACAAATATGTAAGGACTAAATATCATGCCAATAGTGTTATTTTCACGCACTGTTTCTCTCAAACATCAGACCAGATTTTATATCGAAGGAATCAACCTCTCTTTGCTTCTCTTACCCTGTCTCGGTGTATTAACCTCCTCCCTGTTTTGCTCCTTCATCATCCATTTGGTCACTCATGGGAAGGAGAAATGGTAAAACAGGGAAATGGAAGGAGAGGGAGTGCAGAGCTGATTGATATACTATGAATAGGATAACCTGTCAGCAGCAGTAAATGCTTCTGCACTTGGTTCCTGAGCCTCCCATCACAATCTATTGAATTCCTACAATACTAATCAATAGATAGATAAGACGCTTAATCTTGTGGGAAATCCCTCTCTATGTATTTGTTTACAAACAGGTATTGACAGGGTTTTATTTTATAAATAAAGTTTTTTAATAAGATTTTAAGATAAATTCCTCCTTCTGATTTTCTGTTGGGGTACAGGGCAGGAGTTGAACAACATACATGTAATCAGCTCACACGACATGGCACACAAAATCCATTAATAAGAACATGATAAGGGGAGCTGTAAACATTTTAATATTTAAATGAGAAAAACACAAAATGAGAACTGTTTAACGATTTAGGTCTATGGGACCAGTTTTTTTATCTATTGAAGAAAAATATGTATCATATTTTATCCACTAGGGAACCAACTTTTTATGCAACATGTAGAAAAAATGCAAATAAGAAATCTGGTAAAAATCAGATAGATTGACTTATAGATAGCAGACAAACAGGGTCCACAACACAGCTGATTGGAGAGATTAGCTGGCTGCGAGGCCTAAGATCTATCCAACGCATGTATGTTGTGTTTTGAGAATGTGTTGCATCATGAGTTGCTAACATCTAAAAGCACCTGAAGGGCTGGTTATACTCCCTGCAGCAGTGTGTTGCAGTGAGCTTGACGCAGACATTTTCAATTTATGCTCAATTTTGAGCATGGTCTACGCTATACGCTGTGGGTCTAGATACGGCCAAGGCGGAGAGGAGGTGAGGGCAAGTTTGTCCGACAACGGATGGACATGATGGCGAAAAAGAGCGGGGATCCAGGTGGAAAAAGGGTCCCAGCGTTCTTGCCTACCTCAATCTTCTAGCTGGTCCAACTTTACGAGTCGTCTTCCGCAATTGTGGTCATAAAAACAAAACAAGCCGGCCTCCTGTCTGCGGCACTGTACGCAGTCACCTACAATTTGGGAGAGGTGCAGAAGAGTGTCTGCGGAGGGGGCGGGGGTGATTTTTGTTGACTGCAAAGTATAAGTCAGCCTTGAGTCTGTACAGTCCTGACAGATTAACTTGTGATCCATCTAGATCAGCAAGGATATGGACTGTAAAAGAGTCCAACACCTGGATAATGTGTTAATCCTCAAATTAGGATTGTAATGTTATGTAACCCTAACCCTAATTTTGCAATTATGACACTGCCACGGTCAGTAACCATATTCATAAAGTCAGCTATCATATCATATATACCGTTCTGTTTGCCACATTTCTCTGTTTGTATCCAGGGGGATATGTCTGGGCAGTACAAAATACAGCAAAAAAAAGCACCCCATGCTGAATGGAGCCAAGCTGAGGACAGTGCTCAGTCTAATCTACAACCAAGATGAGTTCAAATGCTGCCCACATCTAAAACCACAGGTTAGTAAAATGCCTGACTTTAACTAAAAAGAAATTGAAAGATTTGCAGGACAAACAGAAAGAACGGCCATATTTATGTTTATGTAGTGTCACTGCCAAAAAAATAGTGAGAGATGCACTAGTTACCAACCAATGGGCTATGTGCCCATTGTAATGAAAGACAGGAACAAAGGAACTGGCTAAAGTTCAGGAAGAAATGGAGGTCAAGCCCATTGGATTTTTACTATTGGTTAGGGTTAGTTATTTTTTCTACCTGGTTTTATAATCAATATGTAATTGTTATAAGTTTTGAGTACTCTACCCAGCTTTTGTGGTGATACTGTGATGACTGGGGCTGCTTTGCTGCAACAGAATGCGGGCCACTTGCCACAATCTGTGAAATTAAGAATTCACCTTGTTTCTTGAAAATCCTGAAGGAGAATTTCTGGTAATTACATAATAACTGTATGGGAATATAACTAAGGCAGGACAACAGTGACCAAAAGCACAGCAATGAGTCCACATAAAAAGGGCTAAAATAACCAGAATGGAAGTCACTGAATAGTCAAAACATAATGCCTAAATTCACTTCTTTTATTGTTTTGTTTTTATTAGACCTTAGAAAACTGTTTACAAACCTCCACAGACACATTTAATGTGCTTAAATCAGAGAAAAAAGTCTTTCTGAAAGTTGGAATTTAAATTTTCTCCTGTAATGTGTCGATGTGCCCTAAGGCAAGGCCCCTAACCCAACGTTGCTTACTAATCTGCATCAGGTTATTAATTCTTGTGTGATAAGAGCTTCTGTGGTCAGTACGACCACAAGAGAAATTGCTAAATTCAGTCCAATTAGCAGTTTTTGCCTCCATTGGTTTCACAAACAAAATTTAGAATTGCAAGCTTTTTTTCCACTTAGTTGGGGCAGGCTCAGTTTGGAAAAGTTTCCTTTATTATAATCATCTTACTTTAAAATGTCTTGTTGACCCAGAAGAAAATGCAAAAAAATAAGTACAATCTTTAAGGTAGGACATACTTTTCAAGGTAGAATGACGATTATGCGGTCATATGCCAAATTGGTAAGTTTAGAATAATAACTAAACTGCGTAGTTTACTGCCTTTTGTAGAAAGGTAATAACATCAAGCAAATGCATGATTTTGTTTTTCTGTTTGGTTGTTTATTTACACAAATAATCTGTTTATTATAGTTGATAAATTATTTCCTCTTAAAATGCTAATGCCTTAACCAATGTGAGACTTCTGTTTTTGTTCAAAAGATCCATGACTAAGATTTATTTTGTGTCAAGATAAATAGCAAGAATACAAACACTCTTCATTTCTTTGGCACTTTATTCTTAAGACCCTGAAAATGTCGAAGCAGTTGGGATAAAGCCTTGAAGTAGTCAGTCCAAATCCGTTGTATTCACAAGGTAGAATTTCAGCTCTGTCTCTGTGCATCTCACCTGATCTAAGCAGCCGTCTCTCCATCAATCCCTCCTGACAGCAAGGTGATTAGAAGGAGAGAGTTAGAGTTGCTGAAAAAGCAGCTTAGCTGCAATTATCGTCTTGGAGAGAAACAAACAGTTCATCAGGGCCCTTCTCTGGGGACTTAACAACTGTTGCCAGGATATATATTCGACCAGCCGTTACCCTTGGCTACCCTTGTCTCGATGTGTCGGAGGAGGCTGGGCCTCCGTGCAAATAAAGTTTTTTTTTTTTTTTCGGATTCTTCAAAAATAGCATAAGCCATGAAAACAAATTATGACATACACTCTGCCTACGCTCGCTGATGTAAGCCAACACACATGCAGATGGCAAAAACTCCCAACTCTGGAAACAAAAAAAAAACCCTTTATAACATCCACCTGTTTCCTGAAATTCATCTTAATGTTCTATCTCTGTTACATGCACACATATATACGCACACACACACGCCAGCACGCACATTTGCAGAGATTTCTTTTACAAATTAACTATAAGGAGTTTTCATACTTATTAATCACACTTATTATAAGTCAACCAAAAAACTTTCAGCTGAAAAAAACGTCCTTCAGAAACGATTTCTGGTTGTTGGAAGAACAACTTCATTTTGCACGTTTCCTTTTTTAGACATAAAGAAGTTGCTATGATTAAAGTTTTACTGTGAAAAACAACAAATAAAAACCCATTATCTTTTTAAATAAAATCTTTTGTTTTTATTCCTCACCACTTAAGGTCTGCTGCTGTGGATTGAATATAATCTAAAACAAAGTTAACCGTTTCAATTTACCCAGCTTTTTAGACCCTATAACAAACATTTGACCTCTATTCTTGTTGGAATACATCGAGTGAATTCGAAAGAAGTTGGTTTTCTGGCACAGACCCTGATTGTGCATCATTTGCCCTTTTTTCCACAAGTACCTTTCTGCTTCACTTGTCTCATGGGAGGTCTATTTTACAAGTGTGCTAAACCAGGCTGAGAACTGACTGGTGGAAAAGAGCCTGACAGGGGGAGAAACTGGATTTAAATCTCAGTTGTGTCAGAAAAGGGCACGGACTGCAAACAATTTGCCAAGTCTGTGAGGGGCTTAAAGGTATAGTGGAGGATTTTGTTTTTCTGGGTGGATCATCAAAATAAGTGGTCCTCCTAATTGTCAATCATTCTGGTGATGTGTTTACATAAGGCCGTCCTTCGTGCTCGTCCCCAGTTAGCTATCTTTTCCTACGCATGTACACTTTCAGACATATATGTGTGGTGAGCTACAATTTCAGACAATCATTGAAGCTCACCGTTCTCACCGTGGTTCATTGAAAGTTGCAGGGGGTCGCAAAAAAAAAAGTCTACAAAGTGTATAAGAAGAAGAGAAAGGCCTCAGAAGAGAGAAAGAATACCAGTGTTTTTGGGAGATTCTTTCATGCAATGGGGTATACTGAAAGCAGAGGTCGGGCTTCCCGCTGATGCAAAGTTTCTACTTGACAGGTAAAGTTTGGCATGCTATTTGGAGAAATCTATTTCACACCATTGCTAGTAAAATGAGGAGAAATGGGCTCGTGCATGCTCTTGCACACATTTAATAGGCGTTCCCTCTCGTTAGCAGGTACATGGTTGTGCATGTACATTTTTGTGCAAAGGGCTGGTCTTTTAAAAATTTTACGAAAATACTCCAATACACATTTAATGACTTGGTGTGGTGGCCTATGAAAAGGCTTCATTAACTTCAACTGCATGAGGTGGCCATTCCAGAAGCTTAGAATTAGCTTGCTTTGATTATTTGAAAAGCTGCAGTTTAAGGCTTTAATCCTTATACAGTGGTACTGTGAAACCATGTTATTTTTTGCTTAATGTCATACTGTCTGATAACAAAAAAATATTTAAAAAAAAATAAAAAAATTAAAGAATCCTGTATTTTAGGACAAATTAGCAACCATAAATTTAGTGTTGGAATCTTCCAAGTTAGCAGTGCTTCTCAAGTTGTTCCTTCATTATTGTCTTTGTGAGCAAAGACAATATCTTTGTAAGCAATTATGACCAATATCAGAGTTTTAATAAGCTTGAGTTTCAGAAGAGATAAGTTTAGGTTTGTCCAAGAATTTTTCAGAAGCTGTGGTGGAAGAGTCTACTCGCCGGGCATGCTACAATACTTCCCCTGAAAAGTTTATATTTAAAAGTATATTGTGTAACAATTTCTCTTTTTTTACTGCCTGAAAACCATGACTGCATATGTGTTATTATTGGTGTATTATTACCTCCAATAATGATGAGATACATTTTCATTAGCAAAAGAATTTTGCATTAGTTTATACATAAGTCTGGTTACTCGTTTACAAAGTGCCACGACAGCTGCCATCTTGAAAGGACAGATGCAAGCGAGGGATAAAATAGTAGTAAAGCTCGGAATATCAACGCATTTCCCTTTGCTGGCATTTTAGTGTGATTGAGAGGTGGCGGTGAAGATTATATGGAGATGCTAACAAAACAACTGACAGTCTGGACTACTGAAGCTAAATGCTAGAACATTGATATGCAGCAGCAGCACAAGAGACGGTTTCACCATCCGAAAAAAAAAAAAAAGAAGAAATTTAAAGACAATACCATCCATCCATGCATCAATTTTTTGTCACGCTTATCCCAAGGGGGGTCATGAGGGGAGCTGGTGCCTATCTCCAGCTGTCTACTGGCGATAGACGGGGTCCACCCTGGACAGGTCACCAGTCCATCGCAGGGCAACACAGAGACAAACAGGACAAACAGCCATTCACGCACACACTCACACCTAAGGAGAATTTAGAGAAGCCCAATAACCTAACAGTCATGTTTTTGGACTGTGGGAGAAAGCAGGAGTACCCAGAGAGAACCCACGCCTGCACAGGGAATACATGCAAACTCCATGCAGAAAGACCCCGGGCCAGTAATCGAACCATGAACCTTCTTTCTGCAAGGCAGCAGCGCTACTCATTGTCCCACTTCATATTTTATGAGGTTTTCAGTAAGCCCATATGTTTTAACAAAAATGTATTGGTCAATGTAAAATGAAATATTGTTATTACTAACTGTAAGCAGAAATAAACGTAATTTACAGAAGTAAAGCAATGAAAACGTCCATCTTAATCTATATAATGAGTTTCACTCAGTAAAGACTTTTCAAATATCTTTGAATGTATTCAATAAAACTTTACTGATGTTTGCTGACTCTGATATTTAGGCATGTCGCAAGCAAAAAAAAAAAGACAATACAAAGAGCATCCTATGCGTTTTAGTGAAGGACACTTCAGGAGGCATGTCCTGTTCCCACTGATGGACAACAGATTCTGCAGCAGAAGGATGGCATTAAAACTCAGCGGGGGATGAAGTGTGATGAAAATGTCAGACCTGAACCAGCCGGCTAAATTCTGCAACGTGTTTCATCAAGTCAAGTCAAAAGTGTGTAGAGTGTAGTTCATGTGAAAATAAAAGTTCTTTGTACAGTATGTGTTAGGGTCTCTGGGATTTTGCTATTTTTCTGGTGTGAGTGAGCTTCCTGTCACAAGGAGGATCTTTGCTGGTGGCTGGGCTGACATGTGATGCTGCAAACCTAAGAACATTTGTCAATCAAGCTGGCTAGTTGTATATAAGCAGATGAAGGATCATGTCTCTTCACCGGATGATTACCCCCAATGGTATTTCAGCCAAAGACCTAAACCAGGAATATGTTTTTTGTTGAAAAATTTTGAATTTCTAATAATGTAGATTCTGTTATTCTTCTAGGCAATCAGTAAACATGAGCTCGTCTCCAATGTTCATGGAAAAGGTCTTACCCGTGTGTAGCAGTTCACAGTCTTCTTAACTTGTCTACCTGCTCTCCAGCATAACATCTCTTGAAAGCTGAATCAAACCTCTACAGATCTATGGTATCTCCCCTTCATCTCTCAAGTAAGCTAATCAATTATTTGTTAGATGTCATCAACCAACTCGTTCCTGATCAATCTGTTTTCTCCCCTCAGACCAACCAGAAAGTTCCTGATTATTGTTGCTTTTGAAATAAAACATTAAAAGTAGTTCTGCATGGTTCTGCATGTGGGTCAAAAAAAAAAAAATACAAACCAACATCACAATATGTGTGTAAATTCAACCTTCAGCAATCACATACATATTTTAACGTATTAGAGAGACAAAACAAGTAGCCTAAAATGTCGCTCTACATAATGATTGCAGAAGCTGATTTCATAACAGTGAAGTTAGGCTTAACAAGATCAGATCACCTAATTGACTTGAGGATGATCAAAAGATTATTAAAAATAAGCTTGGGTGTGCTTTGGTGGCACAGTGGTTAGCACACATGACCCATGTACGGAGTCCTTAGTCCTTGCTGCAGGTGACCCGGGTTCAAATCTGACCTGTGGTCGTTTCCCACATGTCTCTCCCCCCTCTCATACCCCCTTTCCTGTCAGCCTACCGTCCATAAAATGAGGATAAGCTTGACTTTGACTTTATAAAAGGCTCATGAACTCAGCTGAGTTTTCTCTTCTGTCACTGTGTAAACTCACCCAGCCAATACTATGAAGAAGTCCAAGCGGTTCCAAGTGTCTCCAAGGTAACATTTCTTGCCAAAAATCCCCAGGGCTACCATCTTGATCACCATCTCAATAGCGAAGAAGGCAAAGATGAAGTCATCGAAGTGCTGCCAAGACACATAGAGAAAATAAAGCATTTACATCATGCACTGGACATCAGTAGCATTTCTAATCTCTAGTGAGGTAAACTGTTACAAGTTTTTGTGCCAAAATACCACCCAGTGTTCTTTGTGAGTACGGTAATAGATTTGTCTAAAAGCTTTGATGTGAAACTCTCCACTGTCACCATTTATCTGTTTATCCATCTATTGCCCTCCTCTTGTCTGAGATCATTAAATTACTGTAAAAAGAGGTTTAGAACAGAACATTTTTAAACAATTTTTTCTTCACTGTGACAGACCAGTGGGACTTTATCTGTGGTGCACAAGATTGTCTGATGTGACAATCTCGAATCCTCTATCCAACCATTTCCATTCTACACTGATTAGCCAGTAGAGACAAATAACTTTCTTTTGAAGAGAGAAGGAATTCATTTACTTAGGCTTGTTATTTCATTGGCCTCCATCTTACCCAGACATTCCTTGATGTATTATAAACATCCCACTGTGAACCTTTGACATGAGTGAGAGAGTTTATGAATTCCTACAGAGAAATCTACAGTATTTCTCTTTATCCTGTCGCCAGGAGGTTGGACAATTGCGCTGGATGGGGGAGACGAACAGGATAACAGCCTCCTTGAAGCAGAAATGGCACTGAAACAAGCCCGCTCAAGCCTGATCTTAGGTTGAATTATAATTTTATTAGCCTTTATATGACTTGAATGTAAAATGATATAACCTGGAAACAAAACCCTTTCATTCATCAATCAGTATTTCGTCTCTGGTTGTGGCCCCGGCTTTCCAAAATTCTCATCATACTAGTCTGAAAACAACATAAGGGCAAGAATGTGGATGGGAGGAGTAACCACTGTTTTTTTATTTAATAATCAATAAGAAATGAAAAAATGCAGAGGTGGAAGAATTTGAATGAGCAGGGAGAGTACAAAGCTAAAAGTAAAAACAAAAGCTAAAGGGAAAAAAATCTGGAAGGAGATTAAGGCACAGGACTCCCACTGATAGATGAGTCATCCTAACACGAACAGAGACATGTATAAATATATCAGATCCTGTTAGCTTAAGAAAAAACTAGCCTTCCATTGCTTTAAATTTCACTGGAAGTAAAAGGTTGTGGTTGAAAAAGAATGTGAGACTGTGACAGTTTGTTTACAACTCAATAATCTCTACCAGTCCTGGGTTTCAAGCTTTCACATAGCATCCTAAAATAAGAACACAAAAATAGATTAAAACTAAAAACAGCCACTTATTCAACACATGAGCTTGAGCTGCACTTTCCAGGACACACAATCTGTCATACAGACTGCTTCCTATAATTCTTTGTTAGAGACCGTACATTACTGCAGGTGTTAATAGGTGATTTTTGTAGACACCATTCTGTCAAGAGCCCTAGAGCAACTTGCAGAGCATCAAAAGCTTCAAGAGAAAGGGGGAAAAACTAAAATGAAAAAATAAACTAAAGCACTGTTCTCTGTTTGATCTAAATTTAATTTGACTTGTGAGAGTACTGGAAAAAACTTGCGCTGTCATCTGGACACCACATATTTCTCATGTACTGTTTACTGTATTGTGTTATATGATGATACTGTTTAAGTTTCCCATCATGGTGTAATTCCTAGCAATAAGAAACCAAAATTGAAAAAAGAGCACCATTATTAGCAGGCTTTGGGCAATGTGACTGTATGCAAGACTATGACATTTTGACACATACCAACCTCCACTGCCCTTCGTTAATGTTTTCAAGTACCAAGCAATGTACTTTTTTAACCATTATGCTAATATCTACAACCTGCTTATCTTACATAAAAAAACATATACGTTTTAGTTTATGCGAAGTCAGAAAAGATCACTCACTTCAGGTTTACTTAAATGCTCTGCTCAAGAATGTTCTGATTTTGTGCTAATAATGAAACATCATCTGAGTGTCATGACTATTAAAAAAAAACTAAATAGCTACATAGATCATAGATTTTATTTATTTATTAATATTTTTTTAACAGTGTCCAGTCTGGCAATGTGGCAATTAGAATAATTGTCTTGATGCCAAAAAGAGAGGCCAACAGTGGAGCAGTACGGCTATCGCCATAGTGTTCCGCTTGATTTATGTATGTAAATAGCTTTATTATAATTATGCAGGGAGTATTACAGATTATATGGACACTACAATGTAAGTAGAACAGGAAAGGAAAAACAGAAAGAAGGAGAAAAGATGAAAGAAACAGGAAATAAAAGGGAGATAACAATAAAATGTCTTCAGTCTGCTTCATCACCTGCAAAGAGATGTATAAATGTATAAAGGCCAATTTATGCTTCTGACACATAGCCTCTGTAACCATCAAATCTGTCTCTGTGTGCGACCATGCCCCCCGCGTAGAGGTTCTGCAACCGTTGTCTCGCACCTCAAAAAAATCCTGACTACGCGTCGGACGGTCGTTAACCCACTCAGACCTCAAGCGGAAGTGCGCAGACAAAAAGCAGCTGTGATTGGTCCTTGGTGTGCCTTTCTGGCTGTCTGTGTGGTCGCCCTTCTCGATTCTGTGCCGGGGCGCGCCGTTATTAAAAACCAAGTAACCACTACAAATGGACGACTAAGAAAAAAGGTTAATCGGTCTTTTTGCCAACTCCATTAACAAAACATGTTCCTCTTCGATGTCTAGCAACTCTAGATCCATCTCTGTGACCGTGATATCTTGCAGACGCGCAAGTGTTGTTTTGGAAAGCACTCCCCCCGGCGCCGCCAAAGTTCTCATGATCATCCGCCGAAGTTCTTGCGAGTTCTCGAATAGGCTACCCTTTGCACTTTGGCGGGAAACTGCTGTGCATCCCTAGAAATTCCATACTAGCGGTGTAGAAGCATTCCAGGAAAACTGATTTGTGACCAGACCCAAGCGACATTTGATATGTGCGGATGCAAAAGTATAATCTGCCCTTAAGAGATACCAATAAAGTGGCCCCTTGATACTATACAGTAGCTAAAGTATAAGTAGTATTATTTAATCGGACATGTATACTGTGGCAGCTGAAGATAAGAATAGATTATAGATTTAAAAAAAAAGGCAAATTAAAACAGTTGGAAACCATTAATAAAATAATGCTATGATTTTACCGCTCAGCATGAATTCTTTTTCTGAGAACTGAAGTTTATCTTGAAGACTTTAGAATTAGGTCTGACTGGCTTTTTACAACAATTGGAATGTGTTCAAACTATTCCACATGGAAATCCAAGGGGTAAATAAATAAAATATAATTTGGTTTATGATGTTTTATTAAATGATATCCCAAATCAGAAAGAAATAATCATTAAAAGAAATAACCTATGATTTTTGGATGGATGGACTTCATGTTTCTATCAGTTTTGCACATTTCTATCAGTTTTGCAGATGGAGGGGTGGAAATATAGATGAATGTCACCAGCTTGACTAGAGTGCAGGCCTGTCTGAAAGGAGTTTTTAAACCAAATCATTCTTATTTGTTGTGATGGAAGGTAAATTACCTAGAAAATACAGGTCCTCTCTATCAACAGTTTCCTACTCCTTCATCAAACCGGTTTGCTGCTGAACTATTTTGGTGAAGTTTATAGCCAGTCTTTATTTCTTAGACCCTAAACAACTGAAATAAGAGTTTGCCTGTTTCCAAAACAGAGCACAGCATTTGGTATTTTATGTTGGAAGAAGAGCAGTTCCATGCAAACATGGAACCTAGCCTGAGAAGCAGACCAGGAATAGTCTCATCAACATGTAAGAAGCCTCAGTATCCGGCAGTAGTGCTAGTTTTATACATCAATACATAGAAGGCTTTTAGTATACAATTATAAATTACTAATATATAATAATGAGATTTTAAAGTGTAGAATAATTCTGATTTACAAGAGAAGTGCAATCAAGAAAACATTTTATACATTAATATTGTTGATGCAAAGTTGCCCAGTTTTTAGCCATTGTTTTAATCTTTTGTTAAAGCTGTTAGTCTGTTGTTTAAGCCCAAAGGTGAGAGAGCTGCACAGTTTGGGTCGTTTTCAGCAAGGCCTGGACTGTGTCTTAATGGTCTTCAATCATCTTGATTTTCAATGCACTACATTCTTGTCTTGAGTAGCTCTACAAAGGGACTGCCCCCTTAAAGACACAACATTCTGGGTGACTCTTTGAGAAAGAACCTGCGTAGTTAATCGCTTCATAAGGACGGCATTAAATTGGAATCTGATAGTGACAGAGTCACAGACTTGAATACTGGCTCAATGCTCATCTGCCTAGCTGAGCTGCTTTTTCTTCAATGGGTTTAATGTAAAATTAAAGTTAAATTTGTACATGGAGACTAAGCTCTTGCCTCAACATGAAAGAAAACCAAAACTGTAGATGCTGCCCAGTCTCCATATTATATTTTCCTTCCTCTCTGTCACTGTTTTGTTCACCTAGGTTTTAAAACTCCTGCTACCAAATGGTGGCAATGCACTTCTCTAGGTGAGAACACAACGGCTTCTTTCCACTTAAGGAAGCCTTCAGAATTACATTATCTATAAGTTACTTTCAGCCATTCCCCCACACTTTATTTTCACCCAAATACTAATGCGGCATGTCACCATGCTACACAACTTTAATAATGAGAAAAGATTTAGATAAAACAAGTCATTCCCATTAATAGACTTTGTTCTTCCAATGCACTGAAATACTTGGTATAGCAAGTCTAACTTCTCTATGTTGTTTTCTTTTCTTCTATAAGTACATTAAAGTGAACACATAAACTGTTTGGTAGAACAGCTGTTATTTCATTGTTAATATTATTTTCTAATCTCCACTGGTTAAAACTGATGTTGGGTATTAAAATGCTGTATTTTTCGGCGTGGAAAAAATTGGTTATTAAAAAGGGCCATGTGCGTCGGCACGCACGTCTTGAGAAAGACGCACACTGATCTGTGCAGTGGGAGATTTAGGTTTAGTTGAATGTTAAAAACTATTAAGAAATAAAAGAACAATGATAAAACAGCAAACAAGTTCCTCCCAGTGCCGCAGAACGGGGATTTAGAAACCTGATCAGAGCTTGCACCCAGAGGATGCCGCCGCAGGGAAAGAAACCTCCTGAGATCTGGACTTTCTTTATCTTTTTGGGAATTTTTGGTCATAACACTCTTTTTTCTTATCATTTTTAGAGGGGGGTTTGACATTTGGATTTTTCATTTTGAAACGGGACTTTGGACTTAAACTGAGAAACACTTCCAGGACTTTGTTTTGAGTTTGGAGATTATGGAACTCCTTTGTGGACAAATATTATATAAAAAAAAATAATAAATCTGAGAAATGTAATGTAAAGAAGAAATTTCTCAGTGCTTTTGTCCAATAGTAAGAAATGTTTGACTATCTATTAGTTCCTGATTTATCATTCTTCAACTCCCTAATAAATACCCAGTAGAAGCAAAGAAAAGTGCGATTGGCTGTCCTAAAAAGTACTAGGTGACATCAAGCAAAGTGGAAAGGTTTCATCTCTGCTTCAGCAAGGGCAGCCTGCTCTGTATGACAGAGGACTGTGGGAGAGAGCAGGAGGCGGGGTTAAGAGCCACTCGCTCAGGAGGACAGAGTTCTGTTCTTATACGTAGCCAAAGTCTCCATTAACACAGAAAAAAAGTTGCTAGATTTGGGACGAGGCACTTTCTTTAAATAAACGCGCTAGAGGGGTCTGAACAGTCGCTAAAAAGACAAAAGCACTAAGTTGGCAACACTGCTAATAAGGATGGGCTGTGTGTTCCAAAATAAGTGCTGCATAACTACCCAGTAACCCCTAATTGGTTCTTCTTTGTTTCTTAGGTAACCAACCAGCAGTCCCCCTGGGCTATGTGTTCACTAGTAAGTGGGGGTTGACTTTCTATTAGTAGATTTTATTTTTCCAACTGTTCCCTCGTAGTTAATCAAATTTAGTGTACCTTTAATAATGTGTTACCAAAATCATGTTTGTTTGACTGTGACTGGGATCTGTTCCCCTCACACACTCAAAGACTCCAGTTCTGTGCCAACTTTCCCTAGAAACTAAATACAACTAGTAGACACTGATGCAAACTTGGCCTGACTGGAAAAAAGATTGGTTAAGGAAATGTCATCCTTGGCCAATTAAAATTCAAAGTCCTTTTTTCTGAAAGCCTTTCCAAATCCATGCTGTTTTGTAGCTCTTTGGAGCATAAATTAACCTCTGTGTTCATTGTAAAGGACAGTGTATGTTTGTATGCTTTTTTTTCTTTCTGTTAAGATTTACCAAAGCTTAACAGTTGTGGCCTCAGATACACATTTTCACCAGAATTTGGCTGGAAGAGCTGTCGTTGGCAGCAATGGGCTAAAAGGCACAAAAACAGAAGATTTTGCTCAGGACTATTTACATTTTAAAGGACAAAATGACAGTAGCAAAACTGATTATGGTGCACTTTTATATCTATTTTTTTTATTTATATGTGACTATGCCCAACCGTTTTTGTAAAAGCAGTGAAAGCAAGCTGGAAGAATCATGCACTGCATAACAGGAAGATCTGCTTCCAGGTATTTCTAGCCATATATTTAGTGTCACCAACTTCAGTGCAGAGTTGACAATATGAGAATGCAGTGAGACAGGTGTGATGTCTTAATCTCACAAACAATTCTTCATACATGTCTGGTGCATGCTCAACTCTGACAAACTCAGTTCCGCATGCGTTTATCCTGGACGTGTGCTTGCACTCAGAGCAAGTGGTGTGCTCAGCCTGCTCCTGGATCACTCAACTTTATCTGTGTGCTTGTCTTTCTTTGGGCTTGCTTAGCTGCATATCTGCACTCATTAACAGACTGTAGCTGAACATGGGCATAGACGCTTTCCCTTCCCCAGAGCTTGGGCAGGGGAAAGGTTCCATGAAAATCCTGATCTTTTTGTTTCTGTGATGTTTCCTCTTGGATGTATTGTGCCCTTTAGTTTGGTCAGCCAAACAGCAACTGGCAACAATTGCAAGGCCAGAACGCTAGACATCATGCTGCCAAAAAAAAAGCATAAATATGGGTATTAAAAAAGAGGGAAAAGAAAAAGTTTGAAGGCAGAATGAGTGGAGACAGCTGTTGACTGTTTTCTTTTCTAAAGGGGAACTGAGTTTACTTTTAATGCAAAGTCCAATTAAAGTTAATGCAGTCCACTCCAGACAGCTGCTGTTTATTTGCTAACTTGAAGTCTATAGCTTATTTAGCCGCCAACCAGGCTGCCTTCAGCTTTACTGCGCCAGCAAGTACTACAGTAGATGTCACATTAACCAACTTCAGCAGTTTCACAAACAAACAGTGTTGCTGGCAAAACCACAGAATTGTGCAATGCCAGAGAGATGGATCCAACAATTTTTGCCACATTTCTCATCAACTTGTCTATAAAACAACATCTCACTCTAGCTTAATTTTCAGTCTTTTCCTTAAAAAAAACAACGAATATACACAGTAAATTTGTTGTTGTTTTTTACTATCCAGAGAATCAAAGTTTTTGCTGACTTGTGTGATGGATATCAATCAACCCATTAACACTTTTTCTAACCCACCTTGTTTCTTTACAATTCTTTATTAGCCAACTGATATAAAGGGATAGAAGCTCATTGCGCTCAATACAAAAGTGTGACTTTCCAATATTCCAAGTTAACTGAGTTTGCTATAAAGTCTACTATAAGTTACCATTCTAAATAGTGATTGAGGGATTTAGGGTTAGATCAGACGTTCGGACACAGTAAGCTTGTATGAGCTAAGAGAACAGCAACTTTGAAACAGCTTGCACGAGAAGAAATGGGCTTGTGCATGTTCCCGCAAACAAATGGAATTGAAGGAAATGATGGAACTATCTATCTATCTATCCATCTATCCATCCATCCATCCATCCATCCATCCATCCATCCATAGAGCATATGTTCAAAAGAGCAAATGCTGCATTTTACAGTAACGGTTTTCTAATTTCCACATAAATATAACAGGTCAGGCATCTTTTTAAAAGGTTACCACTAAGCTCAGAAGTTTAGTTGAATTTTGCTAAACGTCATAACTAGGGTAAAACTAAACTTAGAACTCTTGATAAATTCTACTTTTGCATTGATTACTTAAAGGATATTAAGTATTAAAAAGAAGAACTAAAGTATGCAAAGCGCTTGAACTGAACTTATTGTGTGCATGGCAGCTGACAGTGCCTGAATAATAAGCATGAATTATGGAAAGCATAAAAAATTAAACCACAATAACAGCCAGTTGGGAAAATAACAAAGTTCAACTACTGACAGATGTTACAACCTAAGATGCATGACTGAGAGAAAAAGTGTTGCGTGAAATACAGAAGAGCAGAGCTGTTATCTGCCATGCTGAGCCTTTAATGACTGCTCTGCTTTCTCATCTAATACTACAATCCTTCGTCACTTTTCTTTTCTTTTTACAGGGAGCCTTTTTCTTGTCGCCGCCTAGCAGTAGTTACTCATCTATTTTGCATTAGCTAAACCCCACAAAGCTGCTAATGTGATAAAGTGGCTTACTCCTTAAGGGTTCTGTTTGAAACATACATACAACATTAAACCCATTCACAGTAGCTTGCAGATGTATTTTCCACTTTTATGTTATTTTACAAAACCCAGCTGGGATGTATTTCATTGTTTTCTTTTTTTTTTTTTCTTAAGACACCAAAAACAATCCATTTATGTTATATAATGAACATAATTTCACCACAAAGTCTCAGTTGGGGTTAGATCTTGATTGGACTAATGCAGAGGTAACCAATTAAAAATAAGTGGGGAACGAATAAAGAAAATCAAAAACCAATAAAGGTCCAGAGACATTTTTAATTATAATCTGTTACTTTTTAACAGAATTTAATACTGAAATAAAATGAGGTTTTATGCATCAATGTTATACATTGACTTTTTAAGTAAAAAAAAACTTTAAAAAGTAGAACAATTTTCAATTTTAAAATCGAAAGTGTTTTTTTAAGTAGAGAACAACAATCTTTAAAACCTGGGTTTGAATGGCGACAAAGCCATTCTCAAGCACATATCAAGGTGCTTATTTTGAGCCTGGATTGATATTTATTTGTGATTATGTTCATGGTGGAGAATCCTGCTTCACAGCAGCAGGTTGAGCCAAACATGTGCAGGGTCACCTTTGAGCACACCTTTTCACTTTTCAGTCACCAGTTCACCACAGTTCTTCCAGCAGTCCACACTTTCTTTCACTTTTTCTCATCGTCTTCACCTTCTTTCCACAGGTTTGCCTGCTGTGTCTAAAAGTAACTAGCGGCAGCAGCTCATACTGACAGCAGCTCATTGGCTAGTTTGTATCACATGTAGCTTGGTCCCAGACGCTTTGGAGGGTAAGAGAAATTAGACACTGCCGTCGGACAACGTGCGGTAATTTATAAATGATTTAAATCAGTTGGTTAGCCAGCAGGTGGGTCTAGATTTGCACTGCAGTCCGCTAATACGTGACCGCTGGGCTAGACCATAAAAAAAAATATTGGAAATGCATTGATTGGCGTATTCAACTTGCTGTCCTTTACTTTACTTCATATGCATCTCTATAATATATACTAGGTTAGGTTAACTTGGTTGACAGAAATTATTTAACTTTTTCACAATGTAGAAATGTTAAGCTACAATGCCACATTTTTTTTACACTTCTGTCTCTGTGCTATACACATATTAAAACAGATCACACATTTGACTTGGGCAGATTATTTAAAGTTATTTAAAGAAAAAAAAAAAAAAAACAGCATCGGATTCTATAAAGCAAAGCCCCACTTAACGAGTCTGTGCAGCATCTCAAACCAGAACAGATAGAGAATATTCATATATTAAAACATAATGAGATCTATGCGATCTAATGAGACATATGCCACTGCTCTGTTTGCCCCATGTTATTTTGTTTCCTTTGAGGTTCAAATAGGATTTATCCGTTTTTGCTCCTCCTGAATTTATTTATTTTTTTCCCCCATGAGATTGATAAACTGCGATTTCTGTCCCTTGTTTTTGCGAGGCTCAAAGAGGATCACTACTTTAACCGTTTTCTGTTCTGAACTCCTATCCTGGGAAAAATATTAGATTTTTGAATGTTTCATTGATTGTTTTCACACTAGTCTGTCCTGCTTTCTGTGCATACTCTGTGCGACTCCAAAACTGACTCTTTTTCTATGCGATCAACCTTAACAGATTTTATTTTGTGTTTTTGCCCAAAGCGGATGTGTTTTACTTTGCAGCCACATCTCTCTTCTTGTCAGACCCATGAAACTGCCTGTGAATTGCTGAAATAGTCCAACTAATATAGACCTGGGTCTATCTCAGTCGGAGCTACGCAGCCCCGTTGCATAAAATTGTGTCGGATGTGATCATACGAGTTGCCCTTCAATGAGCACTAAACGCCACAACCTCGCAGGACACGATTTTCTGTCAGATTGAACACAAACTCTGATTTGGTGTGTTTAGGGCTTTATTCTTGGTTTTGGTTTTGTTGTAGCAACTTAACAAAATGTGAAAATGTTCCAAGTTTATGAAAACTTTTGCAAATCACTGTATATGCATTGAACCATTGATCACATGTAAGTAGATTTCTTTAACTTCTTCCTGCTTTCTTAAAAAATAACCATTGATTTTTTTATTTTTTTATTTTTTAACACAGCTGGGCCTGAGGGAGTTCCCACTAGAGTGCACTAGTGGTGACAAGAGTTCTCTAATCGGGAAATTGATTCTCACAAACTCGTGTTGCACATCAGTCGAGCGTGAAACACATCCAGCAGAACACAGACCTGATTTAACTTTCGAACATCTCAGCAGCAGAGTGTAGACACTTCATCAATCAAATTTAAGATGGAAACTACTGAGGCTCCTTATGTACTCAAAGGAAAATATGTTTTGCTCGGCGTCTGTCTTGAACGGTTCACTGGCTGCTCGTCCATGTGTACAGCAGAGCCTAAACACCACATGCTTGCCTCTGAGGGATTTGACACCATTGACCTGTTTGGATGGCCGAGTACTCACACACTCCCAATCATTTCTAGCATCTACCTGCATTTTCAGACGCTGTGTCTTCAGATATAGGGAGGGTATGTAAACTCTGAGGGAATTAGGGTTGCGTCTTAATAAAACACAAGTCTGTGATGTCATTTAATCACTTTCCGAAAATGTTTAATGCTACTTTGGACAACTGGCATACATCTGACTAAGACTTTAAAATGAGGAGAATACAACAAAAATGTGTTTATTTATATAGCTCCAATTCACAACACATGTCATCTCAAGGCACTTTACAGTTCACCAGATGATACAGTCAAATTGATTTAAAGTTTTCTATTTAAGGAAAACCAGTTGATTTGCATCAACTCATTGACTCGAATGCAATCGCTCACATAAAGCATGCTTGTAGCGACAGTGGAGAGGAAAAACTGCCTTTTAACAGGAAGAAACCTCCAGCAGAACCAGGCTCAGTGTCAGCGGCCATCTGCCGAAGCCGACTGAGGTTAAAGCAATCAGAAGCAGAGATACAAAAAGCAGCTGTAAAAGGCGGCCCCATCCAGGAAACACACAGCCAGGCAGTAGAGCTCTGAGCCAGCTCCCATGTCAGAGGATGAAGAGAGCACATCCAGCCAGTCACATTAAGAGAAGCAGGACTACACACTGAAAAACAGGCCGATATTCAACATCTATATCATCTATTTTCACATGTATCTAATAACTGGTTTACCTAAAAATGTGGCTGAAATGCATTATGAATGAATAATCAATAATCATAAACTAATCAATAACCAATGTTAGATCTGAGGCTACATATACTTGCAAGCTTATTAAGTGGAACATTTAATTTTATTTTATTAGCTTCAGTCTATCTTCAAATAAAGTTAAGTTATTTGGAAATTATTATTTTTTTTATGTTTAACTTGTAATCTATCACTTTTTTGTGCGGTACATGGTTGTTTGTTTCAAACATATTCTGAAATGATTTGTATCTATTATTATTATTCTTAGTATTTGTTCATTATCTGAAATAAATTAAATTCATTTATTCATTATATAAAGATGGGTGGTCATACATTATTTAGCAATCTAAAGGTACCTTTGTGTTATTATAAATTGCCTAATAGTCATATTTCATGCATTCTATATTGTCTCATTCAATCATGTGCTGAAACTCCTCCATATTTCTATCAAACAAAGCATCGTCACTGCAGCTAAATGGGGAAGCCATAACTTCCAGTGCACCAGACAGGCCTTGTAAAAACCCACCAGACACAGAGCATGCCTCACATCTGCCCCTGTAAATGTATCATACACTAAACCATGTGTACAGGGTCAATCACTATGAAGTAGAAACACATCTGAACGTGCTTCTTATCACCCATGCTCACTGAGGGCCCTTTATCAGAGCTCTTTGATACAATTTCTATGGTAGAATAGTTGGCTTTTTATGTAAGAGATGAGTAAGGTTGATGCATTTACAGCATGGTGTTGTGATTTAATAAGCAGTTACACAGAAATCAAACCTCTGCTGGTCAGAGAAACATTTTGGGCTTTACCTCATCTTTACACAAATCCCTCAGTGTCAGTGAAGAAAAAGCAGAAGCACCATATCTATCTTTTTCTACCTTCTGTCTCTCTTCTGTGCACTTCTATTCTTGTCTCTCAGCACTAACATCTGGATGGGAGTCCTGCACTGAATGTGAGCTACTGGCTTTTTCTACCACCTCCTCCTCCAGCTGCTCTCCACAGACGTCCATCCATATCTTTTTCCTCTTATCTTTTTCCCCACAGCTTCCTCCTTTCTTGCAGGGGGTGTGGGGAATATAAATCGCTCCCCCATTACAGTGATTATGTCTCCCGCAGTGGCTTGAATGTGTGCTTAGCAGCTGTGTGAGCGAGCATAAATGTCCAGAGTGTGAGTCTTTGTATGGTTTGCAACATTTTTAATGCTTACCTCACAGTTCTTTGTGCCAATACACTAACCTTTACAGCATCTCACTAAAGATTCCATAGCTTTTAAATATATGCAAATTGTTAAATTACTTTCCTAAATTTACTGCAATTTCACATGAGGACAAAGCAGCCTTTACAGTGAAGTGGATGGAAATGTATACATTTTTAAAAACTTTATTAAAATTTAAAAATTGTGTAGTTGTTTTGTCATGTGCTTCTAAGTTACTTTAGCAAACCACAATGGGTTTCCTTTATTTCTGCATGTTTTCTGTGTTATATCTCTGCCTCCTTCAATTGGAGTTGAAACGTTTTACATATTTTATTGTCAAAAAAAAAGTTTATACAAAGAGTCTCAACTTTAGGTCTACACTTTGAACAGGCCACTCATGAATACATGAATATGAGTCTGTGAGGCAGACACCCTGTCTACTTCTAAGGTTAGGCTTAAAACTTTCCTTTTTGATAAAGCTTATATGGAGTGGCTCAGATTATCCTGAGCTATCTCTATAGTTATGCTGCTATAGGCTTAGACTTCTGGAGGACATAGGGACCCCTTTTTCATCATTGTGCTTCTTTCTATCTCTATTCTCCCACTCTGCAGAATCTGTTTAATCTCTAACGTTCTGCTCTCTCTGCTTTTTCTCATAGTAGCTTCACCTCGCCTGTTCCTGTTTGGCTGTGACACCATCCCGGAGAGAAGTGTCGGCTGTGCTGCTGCCATCAACACCTTTGTTTATAGATGTTGGAGATTGGCCTGTTTTTCAGTGTAGTCCTGCTTCCCTGACTGTGACTGACTGGATGTGCTCTCCTTATCCCCTGACATGGGAGTTGGCTCAGAGATCCTCTGCATGGCCGTGTGTTTCCTGGATGGGGCCGCCTTTTACAGTTACTTTTTTATCTCTGCTTCTGTCTCCTTCAACCCCAGTCGGCCTCGGCAGACTGGAGGTTTCTTCCTGTTCAAAGGGAGTTTTTCCTCTCCACTATCGCTACAAGCATGCTTAGTGTGAGGGATTGCTTTTGAGTCAATGAGTCAAAGCAATCAACTGGTTTTCCTTAGATAGAAAACTTTGAATCAAGTGACTGTATGATTGGTGAACTATAGAGTGCCTTGAGATGACATGTGTTGTGAATTGGCGGAATATAAATAAACTAATTTTAAAAATTTTTAGTATTTTGCTGAACCTCTGTGCTAATAGATTTTCTCAAAGGTATGCTCTATACTGAGTACACTGATTTGACTAATTTGAGTCTTGCGATCAGTTCTTGCAAACTGCCTGTCACTGCCAAAGAACAGCAGAATGATTCTACCCCCTATTAATTTAACAGTGGAAGTGTTTTAGGTGATGTGTACATTTCCTCCACACATAATGTTATGAATGTACATGTTAGAAAGTTTAATTACGTCCTCTTAACATCTGTTTGTTTCTCCATTTTCAGTCAACTTACAGAACAAGAATAAAAGTGGCTGTGTTTCAGCAATAGCTTTGGCCACTCTGGTGACGGGCATCACTCATTGTGTCCCATCAAAAGATTCCTCCACCTGAGCTGTAAATCTCTGCAGCCTCTCCACTTAAAATGAGCCGTATGCTGCTTCTCTAATTCATTTCACTAGTGCTTGGCCGTATCTTGATCAAAAGTACCTATTTAGGCAATAGCTTAAAATAAAGTCATACTGCCTTTCTTTCCATTTTTTGCTTTGACTTTCTTACATGTGTTTTGGACTATCTCATAAAGTCTGAATTAATATCTATGGAATTTGTAAATATAAAGCAACAAAATCTGAAACTATTTAAGTCGTATGAATAAGCAAGAATTTTTTTTTTCCACCATCTAACTTCACAGAAGTCCCTTTCATGTCTCTGACTGTATGAAGGCCAATGTTTTGCCTGCAAACCAGAGTTTTCACATGTGTGGACCAGGCACACAGACATCAGCAACGCTTTGTTGTGAGTTGTAGGAGCGAGTGCTGACATCCCCCACCCTTTCTCATCACCTCTTAGGCGCAGCCTTTATGCTCTAAGTGCTCTTAATCACTAACGATGAGAGCACTTAAACACTCCCTATTGTCAAATTCTCTAGCGTCAAAGCAGCTATTAGATACAATATGGCACCCAAGTGTTAAGTCCAGCAGCTCTGGTGGATTAAACGCAATCAGATCCATTGCTTATAGTAACACACAGCCAACCAACATGTGTTTTCATATTTTTAGCAAATGCTGTTTTTGGGGAATGATCATGGAAGGATTTGAATTGGTACGGCAGCCTAGCAGTGTGTTGATGTTCTACAGACAAACTCTCTAACCTCCAATGGTGTGAATGTATCTGTTTAATGCTCCATAACAGGTTGGATAATTTTCAGCTTGACCAACTCTGACTGGTGGCTGTCCAATTCAATGCATTCGACAATGCTTTATTGTTATAGCACGTATAACATACAACAAAATGTCAGCAAGAGTCTTTAAAAGAACTCCAAACACGTTTTATATTTACAATCTCTTCCCCTCTCTTTATTACTAAAATATACAAACATGATTAAAAATCAATAACATACAATACAATGAATAAGAAGAAGTAAAGGGGTATAAATCTGTCTTAAAAAGACAGAAAAACAAATAAAAGGCTGTGACCACAATAAAATTAATTGTGAACTATTTTCTAATATTATTTCAACATTCATTTTCTAGATGGTTTTTATAATTAAGAGAGATGGGCAGAGGAAAGAAAGAATTCATTTAATTGATGGCTGGTGGGTTTTTTAAACCTGTGCCACTTTGTAAAGCAGGGTTTAAAAGAGGATTTTAAAGTTTAAAAAGAAGTACACAAAGGATTTAGACATTTTCAGTGTTGTGCTGAGATTGATGTGTTTTCTGGGTTCATTAATTATTCATATTTTCAAAAACAGGAAAAAACATTCTTAAAACAAACTGTCCATATTGTCCATATCAGGGTTCCTACAGCAAAAGGCAAGTTAAATTCAAGACTTTTTAAAACTTTTTAATGCCACTTAATCCACATTGCCTCCAACACACAGCTTCACCTCCAGTAAAATGTGTCTTTTGTTTTGGTGTGATAAAGACATGGATCAAACACTTCCAACCAAACTCTCGCCATGAATGAGAGCTGGTGCATTTCCACTGCGATTGGCAAATGTCAACCCAATCCTCCTCAGTTATTATCAGATTACCCTCCCGCTCTCACTTTTTCCTAACGTACTCTATATTGTGGGACTGTGTAGATAATAGGCCTTTATAAGTTTTGGAGATGACACGCTTGATAGATTTTCCTTGATTAGCATCAATAAAGATTTTTAAAATGGTGTCATTGAGGTCTGTTTCCTTTCTCATATGTTCAAAGCGACTACGCAGCTGGAGGAATCTAAAAAATTCAGTTCAGACCAGGTTGGGGTCTTCCTTCAACCTACAAACTTTTAAGTTGTCCTTTTTCAGTAAGAGAGAAGTATGTCGTTATTCCTTTCTAAATCCACAATTTAAATCCTTTATCTATTACATTGGCCCTAAACTCTGGCTCATAAGCACACCATTGGATTATTTGTAATCTGTCATTTAATTCATATTCATCTTTTATCATGTTGCAAATTTCTAATTGCGCTTTGATCCATGGATTCTGTACCTTATCTATGAGTCCTCCCAGATGCTTGTGAGCTAGAACTGCTTGTATTGGGGAATCAGTTTGACTGAGAATTCTATATTTTTTCGTCTACCTTGGAAGGATGGGTTACACAGATTAATTAGGGGTCTAAGCTGAGCAGCACAAAAGTTATCTTTAAAATTAGGTAATGACATTTCCCCTTCCTCTTTAGGGAGTTGTAAAGTCTAAAGTCTAACCCTGGGTTTTTCACCCTGTCAGATAAACCGGGAAATAATCTTATTCAGTTTAGAAAATTGTTTTGGGGGAATTTCCACTGGGAGCGCCTGACATAAGTAAAGAAATCGTGAGAGAATATTCATTCTTACAGTATCAATTCTGTGACTAAGACCAAGAAAAAAAATTTTATTCCATCTGCGTATATCGTATGAACTGCCCCATGCTTCAATATTTGCAGGTTTAAATAGGCTTCCCTTGCATGTCAGTTGATGTTTACAGCAATGTTGTGTATGTTGGTCTACTGCATAGGAATCAGAAATAAAAGTAAAACACCACTGCAAAGCACTGTATGTACTCTTGTTGTGTAGATGATTTAAGACCACCTGTGCAGATGTAGCAGACAATATGGAGAGCCTCCAGAATCATGTTTGGCTGAAATGCGTGCCATTAACTCAGTTAAAACCATTGCCTCTTTACCCAATATAAATCTCTGCCACTCTCTATGCTAATCTCGCCTGTCACAAAGTCTGGATGCCATTATCATAGGGGGTCAGGTGCTTTCATCACACACACAGGCAGGTGGAGAGGCAGACAGCTATAAGTGCTTGGGAAGGTGGCAAGCACCTCATGTGACGAGGACAATGCACCACGCTGACTGTAATCTTCCATTCAAACCAGAACCATTCCTCACAGGTGGAGGGAGATATTATTGTGGGCTCAATCACAGCCATTCAGAGCATGCAAACATCTGCACAGGCAACCTGACGTTTCATCATGATGAGTTCACAAATACATAAAGAGGTGTATGCTTTCCAAACATAATCTCAACCACAGCAGTTACACTTCACAGCAGAAATCTGGCACTCTAAACTCTGCCCCCTTCTTTCAGAGCGTTGTCACTGTGTGTGTATCGCTCTAATCCACTGTTCAAACAGTACAGAGAAAAGTTTTATTAGCTTTTAACTGACATCACACTGTACTGTCACTGCCTGGGTGGCAGGGGAGCGCGAGGAAAGAAAGAAAGAACAAAAAAACGAAGAAAAAAAGAAAGAAAGAAAGAAAGAAAGAAAGAAAGAAAGAAAGCAAGAAAGAAAGAAAGAAAGAAAGAAAGAAAGAAAGAAAGAAAGAAAGAAAGAAAAAATAAATGTTAACACTAAAGCTGCAAGTGAGACAATACAAGTTTGGCACTTCTTTGAAACTATCAGCCAGATCTTAGCTCATGCATCTACTTGTTTTCTCCTGGAAGGCTCTCTGATGTGCTGTCTTCTGTATAAAACACATCATCCAATGTCTGCTTGCCAAAAAGGATAAACTGTTAGAAGAGGATCAGAGCATTAAAAAAACACAGCAGTAATGGTGTATTTATTTGATCTTTGGCATCAAGAATGCTTGTAAAGATGGAGAGTGTGTTAAGAAATGGGTTGTTTGCTGGCTCTGCTGGCTCTGGCTTTGTCCATAAACAACCTTTAACTGTCTGCTGTTGCTGTGTGCACCATCAATACTCCTTTCAACTACTGATTGTAATGGAATTTAAATGCCTACATAGCAATTAATGATCTAGTAGGTGTGGTATAGTAAGCCCAATAACTGAAACAGCTGCACAGATTTAGAAAAAAGAAAGAAAAAAAAAAACAACTTTGCAAATTTAAAGTTTGTTAAAAAACAATTAAATAGAAAAAAAGTTTTGCAACTGAAAGAAACAAATACACTGAAAATGAAAATATTTTGTGACTGAAAAAAAGATGTGAAACCAAAAAAAAAAAAAAATTACAATACTGCTTTTCAGATTCAAGTTCTTTCTTTTTTTTTTTTTTTTTTTTGCTTTTTTTCGGCGTGGCCTTCAGGGACCATTGGAGTGGGAGTTAACACGCCATATATACGTGATTGGTTTTGAAGATAACAATATTCATTGACAGAATAATCTAACCAAACTAAACATCAATCAGAGAAGAGAAAATATCATCTTGACAGATTTATGTTGCATTTTAAGTCCCATTGTCTCGAAGTAAAGCAAAAGAACTACCAGACTGAGCAGCAGGAGTTTTCGATCATAGCTTCAAATCTTCCAGGGTGTCATAATGATCCATATTCTATGCAAACTCTCAGTCATTAGGGTCACGTTACCATAAAACTGGCTTTAATCAGAGGAAACTAGCATTTTGCTTAGTTTCTATTATTTTGGCACCTATCAGCAACTGAGGAATTATTGATAACAGAATTGAGACTCCTGGGTAAGAGCTGTAATAAATGTTGGTACATATACCCATGGAATCATGAGGAAAATTAAACTGAGGTCTTTTAATAGTTAAAAGATATAAAAAAGTAGTGCAGCTCAGATGTAAAAATATTAGTGCCATATTTAAATATTTTTTATAGCCATAAACTGCTTGACACTTAAGGGGACTATTTTAGATTGTATGTGTTTCCCTGTGATATTTTTATTGGAAAAGCTAGAAGGCCTATGTTAAGGGAAATATTTAACTTTATCTTTTTTTTCTTAATCAAATACGTCTTAATAAAATGAAGCAAAGTCAAACCAAGCCTAAGGAAATAATGAAAGTACTGAAACAGACAAACTGTGGGCCTGGAGTTGGACAGAAAATAAATTTCCATATATATATAAGTAAAATGAGTATATTCCATGTCTCAGTGGGGGTGCAAAGCTTAAAGCAGGTAGGTCCTTTGCCTTTACTATCTCTAAAGATGACAGCGAGATTGAAATGGAGGAAGCAAGGAATTAATATCAGTATGTTTAACCTTTGGGCCACAGGTTCATCTAAGCTCTGCAGAAGACAACCCCTAAATTAAATCATATCTCATAACCTGGAGCAGAAAAGTAAGAAAGGATGCCTGGGCTCAGGCTGCCGTGGCAACAGCAGGATCCAGATCTCTACTCCTCTATTCTTTTATTATCTTGAAACTTCTTGTTCTCCACGCTCACTTGTTCCATTTTATTTTCCCAAAATTGTCATCAACTGTCCTGTTCTAAATCTTGCAACTCATTTGATATTATAGTTGTTCTTTCATCACAAACTGACGAGCACTCCGTTACCCCAAACCAGACATCACCTCGTCCCTCATTCTTTTTCCATACTCCTACCTCCTTAATCCTTTCTGCTATGGCAGTGGTTCCCAAACATTTCCTGCTCATCCTCCCTTAGGTTTAGTGGACAATTTTCAAATCAGTTTTTAACAGTTAAACAAAATCATCAGCAGCTAATTAAATATAAAAATATAATAAACTACCATCTTTAAATCATAAATATACCAAGAACCCTGCGTGACAGATACTGATGTGATGCAAATCTGTGTATCTTTTATTTTCTTTTGTTTTCTTCTTTTATTTTGTTTCATCAACTGATTTAATATGAAGAAAACAAGTTTTTTTTCTTCTTTGGGCTCTGACGTAACAACAGCTTTATATGGCAAAACTGCCAATATAATAAGAGAGGTGCTCCAGTAAAAACATCCAACTATAGCTATATCGTCTATCAATTTAGTAATAAGGAGAAACGTTATAGTGGCATTTTATATATAGGTAGCCTAATACATGCAATGTTATCATACAGTCAACTGTTTATAAACATGAAAAATTTTAAATATATTATTTTGTTTAATGTAAATGCATACTGTAGATGGGTAAAATTACTTTTTAATTCAGAAGAATTATTTCAAACACTGAATGGAAAACATTTTATTCAGAGAGCCTCAGTGGGTTAAAAACAGTCCTCGCAAAAGAATAAAGATACTAAGATGTAGATTTATGAATCAGGGATATTGTTCATTCCTGTCTGGGCCTATCGGAGCAAACCTGTCTAATCAAAATGTCTGATGCAGACAGGTATGGCTTTAGCTGTGTGTGATAGGGGGATCCCACGGGTTGACAAAATGTCAATATTTGTTTAATTTTTGCGAGTCCTGGATAGAGCATAATGAGACAAGGAATATTTTTTATCTTATTTTCTGTATAATTGCTGCTCTAAGTGGGTTACTCTGTTAGCTAAAGGCACATCTTAGAGTCTCTATTCTCCAGTTAATGATTAATCGATTACTAAATTAGTTGACGATTAGTTCAATAATCGATTGTTCCGAATATTTCTTTCCGCCCTGCTATGAACCCTAATCTGACATCACTATGGTGTTCTTCTCCATATAAGGCATTTTGAGGAAAACATGTCCGCCTGTTGAGTCAAATATTCTACTCAATTGTATTGTCATATTACTTTAACTCTCGCTCATTGGTTGTTTGTGATTCGTCGGTTGCCATTTTTTGCACGTCTGCAGTAATCTAAGCACTGCGTTGGCCAATCGCAGTAAAGCCTCAGCTGATGCAAAAAATATTAAAGATTCTTCCAAATCCTTTCCAGGGTACAAGCAATTGAAATAAGCATCATTGTAAAGCATAACTAAAAGCAATAGAATTGCTGCTCGTATGCAGTGAATTGAGTCAAAGAGTGGATTGATCATCTAAACAGGATTCCTCCTTTGGAGGTTTTCTTGGTTTGTCTTATTAGGAGTAGACCCCATGTCCAACATCCCATTAGATGGACCATATTTCCCTGGGGTCCTTCAGAATGAGATGAAGAATTCACTGAGGGATTTCTATGTCCACCCTGGACCCTCTGTCCAGGAAAGTAAAAAAAAGGAAAGGGATGGATTCCCGTTTCTCTTTTATTTTTTTTATATTTCTTTCCATCAATTGCCTTTTCCTTTCTTTTTTATTTGTATTTATTCTGATCTCTCTTTTACCATTCATTTAACTATATTGCTCTTTCTATCTTTTTTTCTACTGCTCCCTTTTCTCTTTCTTTCCTCCCTTTCATTATTTCCTGAATTATTTCCCTAATAAATTCCTTCTTCCATCGTTTTTTTTCTTTACTCCCATTTCTTCTTTTCCCATTCTTTTCTTTCTTTTTCCTGAACTCTTTTCCAAGCCATTCATTTGCCTACTTTCCACTTATTTGCTTCCCTATCTTCCCTTCTCTTGAATCGGAGTCCATATTAGGTAAAAGAGAAGGAAGTGAATGCATAAATCTTTTAGAAGCTTGAAATAAACATTCATCTCAAAATGAGTCAAGACTATAAACGTTTGAACCTCTAACCTCAGTCTAATCCTAGAAGAGTGCACAGAGGGAGGTCTATTCTCTCCCAAATGGCAGAGTTTCTCTTTTTAGGATGAAGCTGCTCATTCCTCAGACTCAGCGGACAAGAAAATAAGATGACTTAGTTTAGCTTCTTTGGAGTCACTTAGCAAGCACCTCATCTCCTTGCCCACAGGATAAAAAAACTTTGGATAACGCTGATGTCTTTCTGCTGCACCTCACCAGTCGTATCACTCATCCAGCAGAAATTATTTTCTTCCTCTGCATGTTACAATAAAAGCGTCATCATCTCCATTAGCTTTTGTAGGGTTATATGAGGTTGATGAATTAATGGAAACACCCCCAAAAACAGTGTTTTTAAAAAGGAGAGGGCTTCAAATGCCAGGAATGCTAACAAAGCATTTCTCCAGCTTTTCTTCCTCCTAAGTCCCAGTTTCTAGCCTCTCTTTTTGCTCCGTCTATTGGTTTGCTTTTGCGTAAATGCTGCTCACACACACCTGTGATGTGCAAGCAAACTTTGACGTTTGCATGTCGAGAGTTTACCTGTGGGAGTTATGTGCCGGCGGGAGCCTATTTGTTTCATCCCAATGGCAAGCATTGTTTGTTCTTGTACTGTTAAATAAAAATCAAACAAGACAAACAAATGCTGCCGAAACATCTGTGAAACCATCTATTTCCTAGCAAATAAACAAAACTTCCTGTGTTAATAAATTAATTATTGTCAGCTTATTGATATTTCTCTTTAGTCCTGAACTGATGACACTGACTCACCACACTATCAATATCCAATACTTTCATATAGGTCTATCTTATTTATGTGATACAGACACACAAACTATATATGTTTATGGATGTTTGTAGATTGGCCGAAAAACACATTCCATAGGTTTTAACGGTTATGGCATGTTTCCCTTGTCAGTATTCATGCTACTAAAGCTGTTATCAATTATTCTTTTGGTTGAATTCACCAACTTCCTTAAAGCGTCTCATTACAAGCATCTATATTACGGTTATATTGCCACCCTGTGAATATGCTTGGATGTAACTATTCTATTGTAGTTTTATATTAAAGCATCTCTGCCATTTCCCCACATTTCATGTGAGTTAATATGCAGATGTGCTATATCAGTGTTTCTTCAAATCAAATCTGCACAGCATGCTGCTACCATTCTTGTCAGAGATATGCACAGTTTTAGTCTTCCCCCAAAACACATTTTGCATAGCACCTAAATGGAAAATATCTTGTCTCGGTTGAACAATCCACCTGTTTAAATGTTTTCTGTGTCGTGGCTTGTTGCATTTGGATTGCTTCCAGTTTTCTTCTTGCCACTGAGTTCTATGGCAGCAAGACTAATGGAAATCCTGTCAACAGATTCTCCTACCTGTGGATGAGGCTGTTTGCTCTTTGATAAACATCCAATTCTTTCTGAGCTCAGAATAGGGAAGTTGCAGAGTATAAATTTAGAGAAAAGGATTTTAATTAATTCTTAACTTAATGACTTTAGAAAAGACTTGATTTTATTCAGGGTGATCAGAGGAGGTGGAATAGCAATTAACACAATTTCCTAATTTTTATTGGTAAAAGCGTGAAATAAAGTTTGCCTTATTAATACATCTCTGATTAAAAGAAAAAAGAAAAAGAATATTTGTACTGATACATAACATGAAAAACTAATATGGATATATGTTGTCACCTTTACTAACCAAAGGAATTGCCGGTGAAGCAATGTAAATAGTACAGTGTTAGGTCTTCATAGTCACCACTGGAGATGGAGGAATCAAGGAAAACCAAATGACAGACATCACCTAAATAACCTCAATTTGTCTGAAAAGGCTCGCATTACAGAGTGGTGGTGTGAAGTGCAGAAGACCAAGGTATTTGCCAGGCAGCAAGGGATTTCAGAAAATGCTATAATTGAGTAGCATTATGGGAAATGTCAGGTCAAGCTTGGAAAGGCATTTTTTGTGCCCCCATGTAGGAAATGGAGAGGGCCTTTACCGTTAGTCTGAACAGGCTGCAGGGAGATTGCTTTGAGGTAAGGAAGCTTATGCTGTTTATAGTCATTATCAATGATTTGGGCAGTGATACAAATATACATTTTTGGGACTATCTTATTTTTTATTTACATGACAATCTGAACAGAAAGCAGTTCTAGAAGGGTTTCTTAGTACATGTATTGCATGAAAGTAAAACGCCCCATGTATAATTAACTTTATTTGTGATCAAATCGAATGTTTCCTGTTAACAATGGGTTAATTATTATGCTATTATTATTATGCTATGATTATGCGCGTAAATCAATAAAACAGGAAATTATTGTTGTATTGTTCTGTGTATGTCCTATATCACAAAGCATTCTAGATATGAATTTAAAATGCTAATTAATGGCTAAACTTCCACGACAGTTGATGTATACATTTTTGCATGAAAATAATTCCTTGACTAAAAATTACTTTTCCATCACAGCACCGAGTTCTGGTAAGGATTGTGTTTAAAAAAAAAAAAGAAAAACTTTGTGTGAAATTCCTCTGCAAAATGTTTGTGTCATCATCTCGGCTATTCCAGTCTCTATTTAAACTGCCTGTTTCTATTCATCTGTACCAGATTATTCTCAAGCCAGTGGTGAGAATGTCCCAGCATTACCTTAGTGTTTCTGATTACCTGATCCTGACCTGTTCTGCTTCTCAACCGCTTAGCCTGCCTGTTCCTGTTTGATCTGTTTGCCTGACCTGCCTTCTGCCTGTTTGCTGAACTTGGACTTGTTTCCTGACATATACCTGGATTTCCCTTTGGAACCTCTTCTAATTTCCTGGTTCTGAATCCTGAGCATGTCCATGGCACCGGCTTTGGTTTCGCCCTCCGGATTATTCTGCTTTCTTTTATCTGCTCGGATCTGATCTGCTGCTTGTTTTCCATCCTCTGGGGCTGCAGCGACTGGAACTCTCTGGACGGCGCCCTCTGCATCTTGTTGACAGCTGCCCGGCTGGAACCAAACTCGTTCTTTTGGCATGGACTAAACTATACCAGGATAGTGACTCAACACATTCATAATCATCCTCTGTCAAATTAATGTGGTCACTAGCCTGTGTTTTCCTCCTGCAGAGGTTCCTGCCTTAGACGTCCTTACTGTTATTGCAGAGCCGCCATTTTTAAATAAACGCTTTATGAATTATCTGACTGTCTGTTTGCCTTGAATACTGGCTCCCGTGTTCTGAGCCCTGACAGTTTGAGCTTTTGCATGCAGATACTTATAATATTAAACAAACAGAAGAAGTAAATGGTTTAATTTGGGGAACACCCTAACCATCTTTCAGTTAACTGTATCTTTATACTCTCTCTTTATCTAACTTGACAAACATCAGCCGCTTAAAGTTTCTGATATTATTCAGGAATTGATACTTTAGAAGAAAATGCTAGTGATTTTTAATATGTAAAAAAAATTATTACGTCTTAAGCTGACATGCAACTCTCCCTGATTCTTTTTAAGAAATGCCAGCAAACACTCAATACTTTCAGGAACACTAATATGTGAAACGTTTTTGATAATTTAGCACAAAGCAAAACAGTGATTCTACAAAATTGGAAAAACCTGTTTAAGAATGTGACAGCAGCTGCATGGGGTGGAAGAGGGAGAACGCAAGACAGGCTTTTGAGATTTAGAAATGCCTCAAACAGAGCAGCATTTTGTGATAAACAGTTTCTACTTAAATTCATTAACTGCTTTAACTATTTGGTATCTAGTGTGGTGTTGGTTCTAAACCAAATTCAGGAGGCAGTCTAGGGTTGGGCCAGCATTTTTGTAGTTTTTTTATTTTTATGCAGGCACAGAAAAAAAGGGCATGGAACAAAAAACTGGTCCATAGTTTACCATTTGATATATTAAGTGAGCCGTAGCTCAAAACAGACACTTATGGCTCTGAACTGAAAGAAGTAAACGAAAAATTTATCATGACATAAAAAGTTTTATGTTCTTTTAACAGATTTTTTCCTTTTTAATTAAAAAAAGTAAATATCTACTTAAAGTCAAAGCATTGCATGGTTACATGATCTCACATACATTTGTTGGTAAATGTTTCTTTTTGAGCTGACCACTTGATAATTAGTGTTTAAAGTAGGGTGACCAATTCAAACACTACCATTCATCCTGTCTGCTGAACTGCTGCTAGTTTTTCTCACATTCCTGGAAGATGTCTAGTGCTTCTTAAAATCATAGCCATAGAAATCAGTGGTCATAGACTGCAACACACGTTTCACCGCTGCACATTGCCAGGAAAAAAAAGTGCTGGGTGTGACCATGGATCCCAAAGGGAAAAAAAGGAAGATACCTAAAGAGAACAGAGGATTCAAAGAAGAATGGACCGAATTATTTACTGTCATTATCAATGCAGAAGGATTGCCTGCATTTTTGCTTTGTGATGAGAGGTTGTCAAAGAATAAAGAGAGTAATTGATCCACAGATCAAACAGGTAGCGCTCTTATGCAGAAATAAAAATAACACCAAGGAACGCTGATGTGGGAGGATGTGGGATTTCAGGGTTAGAGAGCACTGCTCTGATGGATGTCACTTCCTGCTTGGTCCGTCATGACTCAATCAACTCCTCCTAACAGAAAAATATCCATCATAGAAAGATTCCTTTATTGTGTTTCTTTATTTTAATCAATGCAACAAAACCTTAACCATTCGGTGAAGCAGCGGGTGGTGATCTCCACATGGTGAGAGCGTTCACTGCCTCTCCCTCACCTCATGACTCTGTGACATGTGCTCCAGGATAAACATTAAATCATGAATGCTTATTATGTATTTAAGCCCATGTAGTCCTTTTTTATAGTTGGCTAATACACTTACAGCCCCTGTTGCCATACGAGGCTTTTACATTTTTGTGGCTCCAGACAGATCAGTTTTTTTTAGTCCAATATGGCTCTTTGAGCAGTTTGGGTTACCGACCCCTGGTCTATGACTATTGACAGAAGTTGACAAAATCCTTTTATTGTTTGCTTTTTGTTCTTCATCTCAAGACTATTTTGAAATGGTTTCCCCGACCTTCGCCACTATCCTGCATATTTTAGATATGATTTTATTGTGCAGGCCTTCTTCAAATGATTACATTAACCTCAATCATCTAACTCATCTTTTAAGCATTCCATTAAGTTCAGCCAAAGACTGTAAACAATCTAAATGATCCCTGCTTGATCTAAATCAAGCAGGGAAGTGTTCATTTACTGTAATACAAGGTTGAGAAACTACTAGATTGACTTTTTGGGTTCATCAAGGCATACTTCACTGCAACTAAACTAGCATGACCAGCTGAAAATAAAAAGCATGTTTCATTCAACCTATGGTGGATACCTTATTTTCCTCTGGCTTTGACTATTACTCACCGATACATAGATTTCAAGCATTCAGTCTCTAGATTAAATTGTTAGACTTAAATTAAATTTATTAAAAACTCTTAGACATAAGGTAGGAGATGTCCAACTTAATTCTTCAAGGCACTCTTTATGCTTTTAGATTTAAAACACAAATCTAATGGCTGAATTACCCCCTTAGCATGTCATCAAGATCCCAAGAGGCCTGCTAATTAACTATTCATTTGAGTCAAGTATATTGAGCAGCTGAAACCAGCCGTTGCAGACTGACAATAGAGGCTTCTTTTTTAAGCCAATTAGGTTCTTAATTAGAAATCTGATAACTTTATGCTTAAACCTTCATAACCTACATGCTAAATGTTTATTGTGTGTCACACAATATAATTTTTAACAGTTTTTAAACAATTTAGTGTGAGAGAGACTTACCTGTAGAATTTTACACCGATCCGACTCACATTCATCTTCGCAGGGATGATACATGCCCAGTGTCACACAGTTCAGCAGGATCACCAACATGGACACTCGTTCGAACCATGTGGAAGGTAGGAGTTAAGGCAGCTAACACAGCAGAATGGCAACAGCAACCAGCAGTGACAACAAGCAGCAAACAAAGGATGCATTTCCTCCTGTGACCTCATTATCCTTGCATCACCTGACAAACAAATGCTTATATCTTTAAATACAGTTTACAATCAAAAACTGTTTTGAAGAGCAAAAGGAGCCCCCACCCTCCCAGATGGAGTCAAAAGATGTAGGAAAACCCACCTGTGGCTGACATTGGTCCCGTTCCGCACCGTCAGCACAGCATTTGTTAGGAAGGCGTGCTGGTAAATGTTCAAATTATTGTTGGGGGAACTGAGTAAGCAGTTTAAAACTGTGTGAGGTACAACAAAAGACAACATACAGCAGGTACAGTCTAAGAAACTGGGACAGAGTAAATGGGAGAATTAAGTTAGATGGGGATGATTTGTGGGGTCAATGTGGATGGGCACATTATAATTAGAGCAACACCAACAAATAATATGACTGTCCAAAAGTGTGGCTAATGCCACACACACATAGCCACATGTCGTGAGCTGCATGCCTTAACCCAAACATTTATCCAATATATTATAGATGCTGCTGAAGCTGCAGTCAGCACCCAGCCTGGATAACAAAGTTAGACAGGGAATACAGTTTGTCATCCTTGCATGTGTGTTTAACTGTGTGATGTGTGACCAAAAAAAAAGTATTCTTCTCAGGAAGGTAAATGTTAGCACACTGGCTATGAGGAAAAACGATCTGCCAGTCCTTTACAGCATTAGCCACCACATGATCATTTGTCTCTCTAACCCACACGATAGCTGGGTCAGCTGGCCTTTCTTTGAATCTCCACTTTGGTGAAAGTCTAAATAAACCTCCAGGCTCTACTGTACTGAGTTTGTAAGGTAGACAGAGTTAAGGAATTAATTAATGGGGTTTATTTTTATATAGTCATATAATAACTGAAAAGGATATTCCAAGAGAAATGGAGAGAACATGACTGTCTTGGATAAATGCACTATTGTGTTGGCAACATAATGGTAATACATTGTTACATAACGTTTAAAAAGCCTATAACCTTTTTCAAAGAATCTAGACTGATTTGATATTCTCTACATCAATTCTTAAATATCTACATGTATCAAACATTAAATTAAGTATTTTTTTTAACAGGTTTGGGCAACTCTTCCCATTTAGCTATAAGCATGTTTGACATTTCAATGTATGATAGGTTCATTATACAACTAATTGCTCTTGGGAATGGTATGTACATGAATGGTTGCTAGTCTTAATCATGTCATATGATGAAGACATGTTCTGTACAGGGTGTACCCCATCTCTTGCCTCAACTTGTGCAGATAAGTACCTATCCCACTACAACCAGCAAACCCAGCAAAGAATATGTTTTTATAATGATGATATAAGGATGAGCCACTTTCTACCTGTTACTTAGAGGTAACTTGACAAAGTTTAAGGGATATAAATGAAGCACAACGTATGGGTTTTGCTTTGTTCTTTTGTTCTTCCCAGAGATTGAAAGGAAAACCTAATATAGGAAAAAAATGATGGATTTAGAATTGGAATGTAAAGAGAGCAAAACTGTTCATCAACTTCTCACTGACAAGTAAGTAACTACTCTACTTACTGTTCCACACGTGTCAACCAGAATTAGTTATCAATGGAATACATTTATGGACTCAACAAACTACATGAGCAACAGTGATGATGAGATCCAAATGACCTTTTTTTCCTTTAAACCTAAAGCTATTCTTAGGGGACTCCATGAAAATACAGAATGGCTTGCATAGATACAAGGGCCTGTAAAATTATTCATTCCTTGCATTTTAACATGTTTTACCACATCACTACCTGGAATCATAATATATTTTTTAAACTTTAAAATCATTTCATTTAACGATCATAGCTAGAACATCAACAATTCAATATTACTGGTTACTGATAGTCAAACAAAAAATAAATAAATAAATAAAACGTAACAGAAAACTTGAGTAAGCCTAAAAACCAGAGGTGGGAGATGTGGAGTCACCAGCTCATCTCTGTCATGTATTTGTCTATGAACTATGTCAGGTTGTGTCCATCCAGTCAACCAGGTGAGTCCAATTTGCACAATTTAAATCACAGTGCAGTTTGGATTCACCTAGCTCAGTGGCTGGGGTGAACAAATATAACATAGAAATAACCTGTTGACACCACATGTCCCACCTCTTCTAAAAACTGATGCCCATAGATATGTTAAAGCAAAACAACCTCAAAAATATCCAAGACATCAGCCCCATGAAAACTGAGTTTGGACACCCCTCGATTAGACTAACATGCCAAGCACATACAGTACTAGTTCAAGTACTTCACTTTAACTAAAACTGAGTCTGCTTCATGCAATCAGATCTTGTTACAGCAATACAAGCTACATAAAAGCTACTTAGGGATAAGTTACCATTCTGTTCAAACTGTAAACTGGGTTTATTGGTAAAAAAAGGATCTAATACCAGAAAAACACCAACAAATATAAGATGATGTAGCAAAAAATTAAATATGAACAACCTTACTAATTTAATCAACATCCTCCTCTCTTGTCCTCATTTTCCTTCTCTTCCTTTTAAACTGCTGGTCTATAATTAAACAAAAGGATGGAGTGTTTCCAAGTGTGTTCTGTCTCACTGTTAACACACACCAGCACACCTTTACAGTGTCAGCATGCCGACAAGCGGTAGCACCCCGAGGGATGGATTCAATTAGAGGGAAGATACACAGGGATATGCCCTGTCAAAATCAGAAAGCAAGATGGCTACACGCTCTGCTCCACAGACACACACTTTGGGAAGCAACAAAATCAAACTAATCAGTACTTCAAAACACACCCTGTGTTCTGCTCTCTGGGGTTCTCCTCAACTCTGCTCTCTCTCATAGTTTTTCTTAGTCATGGTAATGCTTATGCAAATAAAGCACATACACAGAATTAAAACACTCTTTGTTTGATCCAGTGGAAACCAATGGTGTGTGTACATGCTGGCCATCTGATTTTGGTTTTGAAACTGGAAATAAGCTCTGCACAATAGGAGATAGGGCCTTCCAGGCAGTTGCCCCACAACTCTGGAATGGCCTCCCAGAGTCCCTTAGGGTCCCACAGAGTGTGGCCTCAAGACATTTTTATTTAAAATGGCCTTTGAACATTAGTTAGTACTTTATCTGTGTGGTTTTATGGTTATTTCACTGTTTAGTTTTTACTACGTATGTTATTTTATTGTAATGTCTCGTTTTAACTATGTATGCTGTTTTTATTGTACGGTTTTGTTTTAACTATGAATGTTGTAGCACTTTGAGATTTTGTTGAAATGTAAAGTGCAATACAAATAAAATGTATTTGTCAGGACTCTGCTGCCTCTGCCTTTTCCACAGGTGTTCCTGGTTGACTGATTGGTGCTCGCACACCAGCAGGTTGTTCCTGCAGCACCGGGGTGCTCTATAAGAACTGCGTTCAGACAGCTGGAGGACGCCTGAGTTTAACCGTAGTGGTATGCTAAAACTACCACGGTCTCTAGCCTTCACAAGCTCTTGTGTAACCTGTCTTACCTCTTTGTCTCCCAGGTACCCCCTCGTGTTCTGATCCCTCTCATGGTGGATTTCTCTGAGTGGTTCCCCCGGTTCCTTCCGAGTAGGTTCCCCTCACTGGTCCCCCCACCCTCACGGACCTCCTTCAGGTTTCCCCCGCTGTTCTGGTTCCCTGGATCTCCCCGGTGCTGCTTTGACCCTCACTGGCTTCAGCTCTCTGGTCACCTGGATGATCGCCTTCTCCTCCTCCAGGCAAGCTTAGAGTCCAACCCGCCATCCCCCGGTTCGGCTTTCCCCGCTCTGAGGTAAGCATTCGTGCAGCTGTACATTCCTCTCTGCTCCGTCCCTGGTTAACCGCCCTTCTCATTACCCTAGACGTTCCTAGGTTCCGGCTCCCTGTGCTGAGCTTCGGTCTGCTGTTGCAGAATCCCCTTTCGTTCTGTTTTTTCAATAAAACCCTCAAAGATCTGCCTGTTTCCGAGTGTATTCAGCATATTATTTTATATATTATTATTATTATTATTATTATTATTAAATAAATTGTTTCCTTATTTCCATATAAAATTTTCAAAAAATATACAGTATATACTGTATAAAAAAATAAAAGAAGGATGTTTTTGTTTTGAAACCCCTAAATCGGGAGTCAAAAATGTTTACCTGTTATCTGTTTTTCTTTAATTCCAAAACAAAAAATAAAATATAAATCTAAATGTTCTTTCCTGATTCATCTCCTCTCCATGGTACAATACTAAAACATATCCATCAGTCACATCCCTGGACACGGCCAATAAATCTCTCTCATTATTTTTGTTACTGTACATAAGACCTTTTACCCGCCTTAAAATCAAAAGTCATAAATGTCAAGGACTCCCACACACCAGCTCATTTGTAAACAGTGCCTTTCCTAACAGGAAGTAACGCATGAGCCCCAAGCTTTTTATTTTAATACGATGCATGTGTGTATTGACCATGAAATTCACCAGAATGGAAATCCTAATTATAAATATAATAGTTCTGACAAAAATTTAGATATTAATGTTCACAAATCATGACAGAAAGAATACTTTAGTACAAATATTGATGTTTAAGAAGGAATTGTAGGGGAATAGCCAAGGACCAGCCAAGGGCCGATCAAGGAAAGTGGGGGAGCTTTTGAATGGCTACTACTGTACTCGTGTCTATCTGAAAAAGCCTCCTGTTGAAAAGGTTTCCAAAAGGGAGGGATATTCAGTACAATGCTTCAAGCTGTTAGGATAGATCACAGAGTGGCACATGCCTCCCTGTCAAGCTTTTAGCCAATCACAGCAGCCGCAGTAACAGCTGCGACGTATTGCACTTTATTAATCATAACTAGCAGAGTTAAATGATAAATCATACCAAATCTGGTGAAGAAGAACGTGAGAACATCTTTCCCAACCCCAAAGATAAAATTTGTGTTCTTTTGCTCTTTTTTTCAAAAATGAATATAGGGTATTCCAACTAAATCTGGCGCAGCCATTCTTCTTTTGCTTCAGCCTTCTGCAGCTGGTTGGCGTGTTGACATCACTGCATTTGACCATTCAAAAAAAAATTCTGTATTGCGGCTGATGCGTTTACTGGCTCCTGGAGAGATGTAATTTCACAAGTTTGTGTATTAACAAATATCTCGACAATTCATCTTGCTTGCAAGGTGACCTGATTTTGTGTCTTTCAATATTTAACATAAAACAATGAGGACAAAATCCCCTTTTGGCCTCTGTAAGAGATGTGCAACTGTACCTAAAAAACATTTTGGGCTGTAACTATGATAATAAAAAAAACATTTGAATTGAAACTCATTAAACCATAAACCACTAATTCCCCACAGTTGGGTTTCTTTACGACTGTTAAGGATATAACATGCTACTCTTCCAACTGTTCTTGAAGATGTTGTTGAGTTGATTGCGTAAAATTGGTTCTGACTGAATAAAGAGTGCATGGGTTAATTTAGGAAAATTTAAAGTTGCATGACCAAGAGTTGCAACAGCAAAGGTGTGTGTGTAGGGGCTGTGACGCGTTGGCTCATCCACACATATGAAACATGCACTTAGCTCCAAACACTTAGTTCCATACACTTAAGTGTTGCATGTTGATTATTTATGATAAACAGACAGCTGGTTGAATTGAAAGCGTCTCTAATGCCCATAGCAATGAAAGTTATGAGTTTCAAGCTGTTTGATTAAACAGATTTTCAAAGAACATTGCTTAACTGTAATAAAGCGTTGCTTTAAAAGAATGTCGGTTGCTCTTAATCAATATCTACATCACAATTTCCTGTAGTAATATCATGATGAAATACAGTGTGTGAAATGTGCTGTTGTGAAATGCAACTTTTCTGTATGTTTAGAATAATCTTCCTGTTGAAAATGGTACCTTTACCTGAGTTGCAAGCATTTTGCAGCCTCTAAAAGTAAACAAGGATTATGATATATTTAGTTCCATGCATCTAATCTCTAAACCAGTCTCTAAAACAAGGATCTCTGTTGTCATCAATATCTATTTGTTGTGCAGATTTTAGATGCATCCCTGCTCCAACACAACTAATTAAAATGACTAAAGTACCTCTTCAGTATGCCATGAGGTGTAGCAAAGGCCTGGTAATGAGCCATTAATTTGCTTTCCCACTGCATGATGCTGCCAATAATGCATTTCACGCTGAGATGTTTTTTTTTCTTTATCTGGAATTTCCTCATTTTAGTTTTCTCAGTATTGTCTCTTTCATTGACTGCTGGAAATATGCAAAAAAAAAAAAATAACTTATTTGCTTTAAGCATGTGTAGATTATAGCTTAATGCACTGAAAGGTATACTTTAAGTGGCTCTTAAGTAATATTTTTTTGTTTTTTTAAGTTTACAGAAATGCAGCTTAATGTTTGACCCTAAAAGCTTTGAAAAACAATTTTGGCTTTATATTCTAGGTCTGTATATTATGTTTGTGCATAGGTGTTTAAGAGACATGCCTTTCAACTGCTTCGAGATGGGAGGGTAACGGGTAGATTTTAAAATCCCCTCTCTTTCTTACTGTTTTAGGTAAAGCTACATACTACAGCTTAAGGATTGATTCCATTCCTGTGAGCCCATAGACCATAACATGAAACACAAACCCAAATCTTTACTTTCCGTAACAGTTTAAAAAACAATCCACTGGACTTGGTTTCCAAGGTTTGAAGACGTTTTGCTTCCTGTCCAAGAAGCTTTCTCATTTCAAATGTCTGGATTCGCAATAATCTTTACCTTTTTGCTACAATATTTAACAGTTGGCAGAAGGTGTAATTGCAAACTATTATTCTAATTTTTGAATATTGTACCAAATATCTTCTGAGACGTATCTCTTGACACTTAAATCATGCTGCCACGTTTTAGACATATTCTCCTGGCAACCATTGTGAGAGTTATACACTCTTTAAACTATTTGATTTTTTCTCTTTTAATGAAAAGTCCGGTCAGCGAGGAATAATCAATGGATCATTATCTGTATCTAAAGCTATTATTTAATGAATGCTCATTAAATTAAGCATTAATCATTAAAAAAGAAATTAAGTAATCATTTTCGTTACAATCACTGAGTCTGGGACAGACATTTTTTTCCCAAATATAGCAACACCTCACTGCTGACATCTTCCGGAGTCACGTCAAAGTGCGGTAAGCCTAGCGCCATTCTTCCCGCTTTACAAGCAAAATCAATGGGAACTACTAGACAAATCTGCAATCAACAATTATTTATGATTTCGAGAGGACTTCACCATTGAGCTATAGTTAAACTGACAACGCCCACGTGCATGGCAGTTGGAAGTTGTAATACATCGGGTAAAAAAAAAATAATAATAATAACACCTTTCCGGTTCATGATCCTCCACGGACAGGTTCTTCGTTGGATTGACAACTTGAATATTTCGAAGAAGATTGTTTTCAAGATGACAGATAATAGCGCGTTGTGACAAACACCAGATACAGCAGTGGGACTTGCTCAACAGCCGATACCGCACCGTGACGTCACAAACCGGTTGATGGAAGTAGTTCTCTTTGATAAACATGGATGCCTCCAGTAAAGCACATTCAAATGAAAATTACTCTTAATATAAAAAACGTATAATTTATTGAACAGTATGTAATAATTTTATATTTAAAGTAGTTTCAGAAGTTTTATTTCTGAATATGACCGGACTTTTTCAATAAGCTTTTAGCAGTTTTCTGAGCACAGAAACCTTTTCACAACAGTGCTTAGCCATGCCTGCAGTATATCATTTCATTTGTAGCATAGTCTTGGTAAAAGATAAATTACAATATAAAAGTGAGGGAAAAAACTGTAGTAAATATCACCACTTAAATTTTATAAGCATATATCATCCTTGTTGTTTAAAGCAGGGAATTTCTTAGATGGTTCTAAAAATGTTTGTCTTTTCTTTGTGCCATGACGACCAGATACTCTTTGTAACTTTCTTTAGGACAGCAGTGCTGTTTGTTTTGCTGTTTTCAAGGGAAAACTTTACAAAGCCTGTACCTGTGATGGTAAGCAAAACAGGAAGGAAAGTAGTCAAAAAAAGCTACTGCTGCCTCATCCGTAGCGCTCATCTCCTGTCAATCCCTCCATTCTCCAAGCACTTCAAAGCATTTGTTTGGTCTCACCTTTCACTTTTCTGTCTGCATTGTCTTACCTCTATTCCTACAGAGGTAAAGGAACAAAAACAAAACTTTTTCTTCCAGAAAGAGTGCTGAACATAGCATAAAGGGTGGAAACTAAAAGAGGAAGAATCTTCATGAAATATTGAATGTGACTGCAGCAACCCCTTGTAATGTGTGAATCTGTCACTGTCATTCAGTATAAATATGTGGATGTGAACTCATGCATGAGCTTGCATTCACATGGGTACCTGTATTTGCTGGTGTTTGTCCAGTTAAAGATAAACAGGCAAGTCACAGAAAAAAAAGAGTTGGTCAAATTCAATTTAAAACTCTGCCATTACAGTTGGGAAGGAAAATAATACTTTAGCGACGTATTTATCTAAGTTTGTGCCCTTTTGGCTGCTTTATAATTTGGTCATTCCTGTTTGTTCACAGATTTGACACTTTTTACCCTCAGATTTAACCTCATAGTTTCCAACCTCAGGCTAGACCAATTCAGAGTCACAAATTTCACTCTGGGTTTGCTAAATCTGCTTTGTGAGCTCAGATGATGAGCTTCGTAGGAAACATACCTAAGTCCACGTCTGAAAAAGAGAACAACACAGTGGTGAATTGGAGAAAAAGTTGACTCCGTGGTTTTAATGCACTAAAGGGCTGGTTATACTCCTGCAGTATTGTGTCTCAGTGAGCTTGCTGCAGGTATGACACAGATATTTTTGATGTATGCCCAATTTGAAGTGTGGTCTGTGCTATGTTATTCCACACCACAACAAAAGAGTGACGATCACGAACTAGCTGTGGGTCTAGATACGGCCGAGGTGGTGAGGAAGTGGAAAAACATAAGGGGCAAGTTTGTGTGACAACAGAGGGACATGAGGGCGAAAAACAGCGGGGATCCAGGTGGAAAAAGGGTCCCAGCCTTTTCGTGCACCTCGCTCTTCTAGCTGGTCCATCTTCAGGAGTCATTTTCAACAATGGTGGTCATACAGTACAAACAAAACAATCCAGTAAGGTACCAAACAGGAAATACACATAGAGTACAGCGGATGTAGATTTGATTTCACATTATGCCTCCTGCCTGGGGCATTGTCAGCGGTCACCTATTATTTTGGAGAGGCGCACCAGAGTGTCTGTGGAAGGGGCGGGGGCATATCTGCGTTAACTGCGACACACATGCAGACGACCTGGTTTCTGAGCATAAACCAGACTTAATTATTGCAGATAAAATGGTAAATGGCATGTACTTATATAGTGCCTTTTTTCAAGTCTGGTAACTTGACAAAAGCACTTTACACTACATTCATTCACCCATTCACACACACACTCACGGTGGCAAGCTACATTGTAGCCACAGCTGCCCTGGGGCTCACTGACAGAAGCGGGGCTGCCGTACACTGGCGCCACCGGGCCCTCTGACCACCATCAGTAGACAATGCAGGTGAAGTGTCTTGCCCAAGGACACAACGACAATGAAAGTCGGAGCCGGGGCTTCGATTTCAGGGCAAACTCCTACAAACTCCTACATCCGATGCCACTGTCGCCCTCAGTAGCAGTTAATAGCAAATCATTTTGCATAGCTTTACTGTCATACCTCTGTTTGCAGTGGTGTTGACAATAAGAGAACAACAAAACAAATAAAATGTTGTACAACTCATATTTATGAACAATTTAGACTTTAGCTATAAAATAGATAGAACACAAAAAAATAGTCCTTGGAAGAAATATTACAAAAATACAAGGCGATTTGTGGAAAAATTAGGAAAGTCCACCAGGATACATAATTCCAGACAACAGCCAAGTAGAGTATACATCCAGAATCTCAATTTTAATAAATGTTACCAGTGGACAATATAAGAAAATTTAGTATACAAAGAACTAAGGCAGAAAGTGGTTAGTCAATGTTTAGGAATTGTAAAGTGTCTAAGGTGCTACATTACTGTACGTTATTGGTGCTTGTAACCAATGTTTTTGTTTTCGGACATATTGTGCAAATCACAGGCAGATTTTGCCCTTAACTTCACAGTGTGTAAAACAGTGACTATAACTCCAATTTGGAAAAAGTTCCATAATATTTGCAGGGATCTCCACCATCAGCATGCATTTCTATTCCTTTTTTGGTCATAGGCTGTGTAAACACCTGACTTAAACTTCACAGGTTTAATTTACCTTTTACTTAAATGTACTTTTTTTATGTTAAACTTTTCCAATATTTTTTTTATTACTATTCTGCCTTGCCATTTATCAAAGGAAATGAAAGAATCTGATGAAAAGCCAATATGCAGCAATCATTTTGAGATGTTTAATTATCTTTAAAACAACCCCCACCAATAACCAGTAAGACACACTGGCAAAGGTGCCCAGCGAGAGATGTTAAAAGAATGTTTCATCAAAGTTTCGTCAGGGGCTTTGCGCTTCTAAATATTTTGTTGCAGAGGAATGCCAAGAGAAACACCTCTGTGTATGGCCCCCGTGTTACGGCGAAGAATCTCGACTAACTGCGTGGAAAATCCTGCTGGTGTAACGCTGCACATCCCAACCGCCCGCTGACAGGACTTATCAGCAGCCTGAGTCAGGAGCTGGGGAGTTTGGGAGGCAGAGGAAAATAGTGGCATATTGTGTTGACTGTATCAGTGTATACCATATGAGAGAAGGGGGTGGTGGAAGCAAAGAACGACCGAGTGCTGAGTAGGGAGGATGGATGGGAGAGAAGACTGAGGAAAGGGAAGGGAAATGGAAGGTGTGAGACTGAGCATTTGGGGAGAAAAAGCAGCAAACAGGGAGGGATAGGGCAGGCAGAAAGTGAAAGGCGAGCGAAAAAAGGAGGAGTGAGCAAGCTAGATAAGGCTTTACACTCATTTATAGTGATTTTTGTTGAAATTCAGATGTGTGAATCAGAGTGCATTACGGAGGATAGAGGGGAAAGACACACCAACTGACCAAGTCATTCACTTTGGGGGAAACAGGGGTGAAGTAAACACCATTAAACTTTCAATAGCTTTTATTATTGATAAACATATCCCTCGCTTAAAGAAGCAATTCATTTAAAAATGCTGCAACTTTGTTTTTCATCTCCCTGCTCATGAATATGGATGCCTACAATGCACCAACTATCACACACTGACACAATGGGGTCTCTTAGGAGAAATTGTGGGAAAAGATCAATTTTTATGTGAGATATGTGGAAGAAACGGACAGATTTTATGATCTCATTTTATTCGCAATAGCCAGAAGGAATCCTCCTTCTCATCCAGAACACCCTCACGAGGATACAGAGAAAGTCAGTTTGTGAGTTTTTAGACATGAATTGTACTTCAAATGGCTTCAAAGCACAATATCTTCTTCACACACACACACCCCCACTCATAACACACACATCTCTATCATCAGCCAGGAAACACCCCTGTATCTTGCCAATGCAGGCTGCGAGTTGCTTAGCAACACAGGCTTTCGCTGGGAAGTATTAGGAAGTCACATTTCTGTTGCTGTTAAGTCTGCAGACGTGGTGATGTGGCAGAGTTGTCGCAAACCGATGAGCAAGACTTTGAAAACCTGATGACTCTGACATTTGTTTAAAAAAAAAACATCAGGAACAATAACAAAAAAAAGGGATTTTTATATCCTGATTAAACTCCCGCTATGGCATCTCAGCTTCCTCACAAGCTACTTTCTTGACAAGATACATGGCGTTCAAACCTACAGCCCAGGGGTGAGGGTGTAAATGGGATAAAATGAGCTGAGCGTGACCAGAGATTCTCTTATACCTGTAAGAAGTTATAAGCTTTTGAACTACCGTGCTGCGAGAAGAAGGGATGCTTCGCTATACTGCTAAATGCCAGCGGGCCAAATTGTGAGTGCCAGAAAGATAAGAGGACAAAAAAAAGGAGTGTGGGAGAAGCTCGGTCTGTGATGGAATTTAAGGAAGTACCGCTACAGTCGGAGGGAAGGCGGGAAGAATGACATAGTGTACCACAAGGCAATGCAGGCTGAAGCAGCTATTGCAGTGTAATTTGGGAAGCACTTTCTGTTCATGTAAAAGCTACCTGGCACTTAGCAAGGAATGGCATTTCATTTTTCTTTTACCTTTTTATTATTATTTTATAATGTTATAATGTTTCTCAGTCTCAAGACTATATTTAAATAACCACAGTACTTTACTATTCACGCTCTGAAGCTTAATGGAGACTCACTGTCTCAGTGTGTTTAGTCAATTGCCGAAAGGTAAAAGCAATTGTTTTTAAATTACAGTCAATGCTTCACTGCATTCCTGTTACATAACACATGCAAAATTGCACCACGAGAAGCCATCACATCTTGGTTCTCTTGTCTGGTGTATATTTGGGAAGTAGTATCATCCTTCAGACACTGCATTAACGAGGGCTAGTCAGATGCATGCATCTTTGTCTTGAATTATACACACATAACTAACACATTCTAGCTCCTGAAAGAAAGTCGGGTATAATCTCAACAACAGAGGTCAGCTTACTGAATACAGGGGCGCCAGTTCCCTACCGAAGGCACGTGCCAAAAAAAAAAAAAAAAACAAAGTTAAAAAAAGCACTTTGCAAACCATGTCACTTAAAGATTAAGATGGCAGTTTAGAAACAAGGCTATGCAACTCTATGATAATGTGGAAATAACCTCAGACTTCTTTTTTCACAATAGATTTTATCTTTTATGATAAAGAGATGTTCACAACCATTCTAAAAACTATACAGCATTGCTACGGACTAATTATAATGTTAAGTTTCCTTGAGCTTAAATAATCCTGATATTTCAAGTCTAAAATAAACATTTCCACTGAAGCGGTTAACATTTTTGTGTTTCCCTTCTCTAATTAGCTAAACTGCAGATCTATCTATTATAAGAGCAGTATTTGGAACATTAACGTTTAACACTGAACTTATACAGCTATTAAACTACCCTACTGCTAGTTTAACATGCAAATAAAACATAAAAATTTACATTTGCCATGAACTTGTCAATATTTGCTCTGGTTGTTATACTATTATGTAAAACTTAGGAGATTCAGGAGAGACAAGCTCCTGTGGGCTTAAGTAGACACTTTCTTGATATTCCATCTAAAGCATCCCAAATAGCTCTGCACTTCACAAATTCAGAATATCATGCATTGTTTTCATCTTGTATTCATTTTACCTTATTCACCCTAAAGAAAACCATTAAGACAGCATTAAAGCAACAATAAGAGAGGCAGAGAGCTATGAGAACCCCGATAAATCTAAAAGCACAAAACTTGATCGACAGAAATACACGCTCAAAGAAACACCTGGGGCTAAGAGGTTTTGTCAGGTTTCTAAATTAGCAGATATATGTCTGTCAGACAGGGTACAGCACTGAATCTGTCATGCTAATTGACAGAGATGTACTGGCCAGTAAGTGTGTTTGTCAGTGCATTCAGGTGATTGATGGCACATGTGCTTTTGAGAGTGAGAGATAGCTTTAACAACCTGTGGGAAAAGAAATCACATATACAAACAGTGCTGATAGATATTTGAAGACAGGATGAAGTTGAGTAGTTAAGCTGGTCGAATGTGTGTAAATACTGACAGGGCTCACATGTCCAAGAGAGAAATCTTACTCTCTACTTTAGTCCTGCTGAGTTAGAAGAGGCAAAAGAAGTGGAGGGTAAATCATATGGTCCTGAATTTGTAACGATAGATTTTGATAAAACATGAGCAGGGGTCTGACTAGTTTTATTCTCATAAAGCACCATCTAGTTGTTGTTTTAGCTTATGCTATTCTTATAAACACAATTTTTGGAGACTAGTGCTTTAAACCTGACATAGTGTAACTTTAAGTTGTTTTTGTATAGGTGTTTATATTACATTGCCTCCAACTTCAATTCTCACCCTAAGTATTCATTGACCTCATTTTATCTAACCATCTAAAGAGACAATAAACAGCATTGGTTTATGGGCTTGTGTAAATTCTAATGATAATTTTTGGATTTAAATGATTAAAAATGTTAAATATCTTAGCACCTCTTTGATGAGAATAAGCCAGTAGCTTCCGGCCCTGAGGCCAGCTAATTCAAGTATATTCCATAAGGGGCTTTTAGTACGATTAGGGCTGGAACAATTAATCAGATTAATTGATTATTGAAATAAACGTCAACTAATTTAGTAATCGATTATAATTGTTAACAGGAGTGCAGAGACTCTAAAATTTTCCTTTAGCTGACAGAGCAACCCTCCTTGAGCAGCAGTTATACCAAAATTGGAAAAAAAATATGCAAACATTTTGGATTAAAGATCAAAATCTTTTCATCTGTCAATAGATGGATAGTACTAAAATAGAGTTCTATCCAAAACTCCTCAAGTGGAAAAGCTTTATTTTCACTTGGTTTAGTTTAGCAAAAATTCTTCTTTGAAGAAACCTTTTGCTATCTGATGATTATTGGAAGTATTAAAAAAAAAAGCAAAATAATCTTCAGTTGTGACCATACAGTAAGTACAATGATTACTACTTATAACCTTTTAATAAAACTTGGTATAAAATGTCTAACAGTGTAAAACATCACTGGAAAGGAAATTAGGCTAAATAGAAGCTAAAGTTGATACAGAAAGTATTCAAAACCTTTTGAAATATGCAGTGACTGGGTCATTCTAGCCATTTGTTAAATTCAAAAAAAGTTTATTTTATTTCTCAATAATATACATTTAACACATCATCTTGACAGAAACGACCCCAAAAAGTTAGAATGTCAGTTCAGAAAGAAAATCTGAATCATACGGTCATAAGAATTTAGACATTTTGCTTAGTATTGTGTAGAAGCCCCTTTTGACCTAGTAAAGCCACACATCTTCTTAGGAATGATGCAAGAAGTTGCAAGTCTTTCACACCTGGATTTGGGGATCTTCTGCCATTCTTCTTTGCAGATCTTTTAAAGATCTAAACCCACTGGATGGTTAACGCTGATGGACAGCAATTCTCAAGTCAGAGATGCTCAACTGGGGGTCAGAGCTCTGGCTGGGCCAGTTAAGAATGGCAACAAGTTGCTCCAAAGCTACTCCTTTCTTATTAAATACAGTAAAAAATCTGTGTGCTTAGGGTCGTTGGCTTGTTGGAAGGTAAACATTTGGCCCAGTCTGAAATCCTGGCCACCTCAGAAGAGGATTTCTTCCAGGATATCTCTGTACTTGGCTGCATTCGTCTTTCCTTAAACTGCAACCATGTCATTTTGACCCTGCAGCTGAGAAACACCTCCTTCACATGATGCTGCCACCACCATGTTTCACTGTTGGGATTGTATTGGGTGGGTGATGAGCCCAATACATTCCACGTAGAATTAAGGCCAATATTTTTATTCTTACTCTCATCAGATTAGAGAATCTTACTTCTCATAGTCTGTGAGTCCTTCATGTGTTTGTATGGCTAACTCTATTCACAGTTTCATATGTTCTTCACTTGGTAGAGGCTTCCGTTGGGCCACTCTGCCATAAAGCCCCACCTGGTGGAGAGCTGCAGTGATAGCTGACTTTGTGGGAGTCTCTCCCATCTCCCTACTGGATCTCTGAATCTTTGGACTCTTCTTTAACTCTCTCACCAAGGCTCTTCTCTTTCATTTGCTTTGTTTGGCTGGATGAGCAGAACTCTCCCTAGTTCTGATCACCCCAAACCTCTTCTATTTAAGGATTATGGAGGATGCACAAATTCCTTTTTTGCAATCTTGACTAGATCTGTGTCATTTGGTCTGACATGTACTGTAAACTGTAAGGTCTTATATAGACAGGTGTGTGTGCCTTTCCTAATCAGGTCTAATCAGTTTATTTAAACACAGCTGGACTCTAATGAAGGAGCTGAACCATCTCAAGTAGGATCAGAAGAAATGGACAGCATGTGAGTTAAATGTGAGTGTTACAGAAAAGGCTCTGAATACTTATGACCATTTATTTGTTTTTCTTTTAAATACATTTGCAGTTTTCTACATTTCTGTGTTTTCCGTCAAGAAATGTGTTGAGTGTACATTGATGAGAAATATTGATTAACTTTATTGATTTCATCCAATGCATGCAAAGAAATAAAGATTTAAAAATTCAAAGGGGTTTGAGTACTTTCCATACCAACTGGTATAAGAAGCTTTAGTCCTCCTCAGAGGTCATAATCTTAATGAGAAAACTCAAAGAAATTGTTCGAAAAGCATTGCTGAAGGCAGATAGTCCATACAACTGGCCAAGTTTTAGACAGTGTGAGTGAAAGATGCAATATAAACTACCGTATTTTCACGACCATAAGGCGCACCGTACTAAAAGGCGCAGTCTCAGTTATGTGTGCCATTTCTGTATTTAACACACACATAAGGCGCACCGGACTATAGGGCGCGTTTTTTATATACAGGTACATGTCCTCTACTACCTTTAAATACCTCTACTGCGTATTTAAAAATACAGCGGGAGCAAAACTGAGTAGGACTGTGCTTTATTCATGTATTTATTACAAAGTATTAATCAAACCTGGGAGCTGGCCGTGAGACAGACACATCGCAGATGACAGAGCACTGTGATCACTCATAAATTAACTTAAAATCCTGAAACCTGCCGACGGAATATGTTCGCTTTTATTACCGGTATCCTGGTGCCTGCAGTTTAAATTATTTAGATGAAAAACACCTGCCAGCCGCCGCGGTGAACCCAGAGGAGACCCGGCCCAGAGGCTGCTGTTGAATTAAGTTTTCAGGTAGAAAAATAGAGCGGGAGCAAACTGAGTATGATTGTGCTTTATTCAAGTATTTATTACAAAGTATTAATCAAACCCATCAAAGTCATCATCCTCTGTTTCTGAATTAAACAGCTGCGCTAAATCAGACATGCCAATTTCCCCTTCTTCGCTGTCAGAGTCACTTTCCGTGCCGCGCGGCTCCTCGGGAATAATGCCGGCTTTTGCGAAAGCTGGAACAACAGAGCCAGCAGACACATTAGCCCAAGCACCTACAATCCATCCGCAAACGGTGGCGTAACTTGCCCGGGGCTGCCTTCCACTTTTCATTAAACTGTGGTCTCCGTCTGTCATCCATCGCTCCCACGCCGCTCGCAGCCTTACGTTGAACGGCCGGTTCACACCGATGTCGAGCGGTGGAAGTTCCTTTGTCAGACCCCCCGGATAACAGCGTTCATTTGATTCACCTTTTTTTCCCCACATCGGCTGTGAGATGGGCACGCAGTCACAGATTAACAGCGATGGTGATGCGTGGAAAAAAACACCTAGTCTCCTCACATACACCTGCCTCAGCCACGCTTTCATCATCTCCTCATCCAGCCCTTTTCATTTGCCTTAATATCATATGTCATCAGAGCGATGTGTCTGTCTCGCTGTCAGCTCCCAGATCAGCTTCTCTGATTGGTTGATGCGGCGCGTCCAGCAGCAAAACTTCAATTTTTCCATCTCGAGCTGCAGCAGCGCGTTGGCGGCGCGCCAGATGCTTAAACGCTCCCGACGCACTGCGCCTGCTGCTCAAAACGCTGCTGCGCCTATACGCGCGTCAACCGTTGACTTTGCATGTAAACACGCTGCTTCAGCTGCACCTGCTGCGTCGGTTCACACCGATGTCGAGCGGTTGAATAACAGCGAGCACAGCTTAATTTGTTAAACCATGTTTTTCACATCAGCTGTGAGATGGGCATGCATGGAGTTACAGATTAACAGCGATGGTGATGAGTGGAAAAAAACCACCTGGTCTCCTCACATTCAGCCACTCTTTCATCATCTCCTCAATGAGGTGGTCTCAAAAGTCGCAGTTACAACACATATAGGGCGCACCGCACCAAAGGGCGCAGCGCACATTTTGAGGGGGAAAAAAGACGTTTAAGTGCGCCTTATAGTCGTGAAAATACGGTATGCTAAATGAGGGCAGAGGTCAGAAAGTGTTTGAGTTCCTCATCACTTCTCATTAATTAGGCAGCCACTTATTCAATCTCTTTTTACCACCATCTCTGTCATGTAGTCATAAAGATGCTGTTGCTGTAATTTATTCATTCATTGAGTCTATTTAAAGCACTTTCCCATTCCAAATTAGCACAAACTCACAGAAAAATAAACACAAATTTGCATGAAGAAAATTGGCCTTAGATTATTCAGGGAGAGAAGTGAAACAAATCTTTTTCTGACAGGTTAGCAAGAGGTCAGCAGGCAAAGGAATGGGGAAGAAAATAAAGGAGAAAAGTGCAGAGGAGGAAGTTCAAACCTCCAATTAAATTGGCAAATAAAGGGGGACTTAGATATGAGAGGGAAAAACATGAGGCTAAGTGCCAGAACCAGCGTGATTAAAAAGAGGTCAGGCTAATCACGGCAGCTAATCTGGTCCTGCAACCCAAGAGGGTAATAGAAGGGAAGTTAGCTTAGGCACGCTATGGTAGTCTCCATGAACACACAACCACTGGTTATAATCTTTAAAAGCATCAATAAAACAGGATGTTGATTTTTGCAGATACAGCTCAAAATGTCAACTACTGAGAAGAGCAAATTAGCAATCAGTGCTAACAGTGGGAAAACATTCTTGAATCTGTGTAACAATGCAATGCACACAAGGAAAGGCTTATGAAATTATCTGCAGAAACTAAATACGGATAAACATTGTTAGAGGAAATTAAGACTAATTTCTCCATTTCAGGAAGATTGATGTACTTTGGCAAACATCAATAGGAACGTTGCAGTTATGGGCTTTTGTATCACATTCAGGAAAAGCTTTTTCCCTTTAGTCAAACAAAAATATCAAAAGATCCTATTTGAGTTGCACTGCTACCTTCCAATGGGTGGGAATTTCCTTTACCTCTAGTGGATGGATTGGATGGATGGATGGATGGATGGATGGATGGATGGATGGATGGATGGATGGATGACAGTGTACTCCGTGACACGTCCTTGACTTTATGTTAAGCACTGATGGTCACTTTCTTACCTTTAATTAGCGATTTTTTTAACTTTAGTTGGCAAGGTACAGACAGTATATCTCCAAGAGCTAACCTGCTGTTACTAGTATCTTTTATCGACTCGCTAGAAAATAAGGTACTCAACAAATTCGTTACCTTTAGAACTAGAAATTATCATTATAACACTGTAATTTTTCATTATCAGCAGAAGAATGTCTTTGAATGACAGAATGTAGCATGACGTGTTTTGGACTCCTGGGACTCGATACTGTATACAAGTACAGGCCTTTTACTATTTAATTATATACATTTGATTTGCTCTGTAAATAACTTAAATATCATACCGGGCTGTAGTACACGTGTTAGTCCTTAATCCAAAGGAGCATGCAACCAGTTGAGCCAATATTTTGCTGAAACTATGGAGTTAAGGTAGAAATAAGACCCTCAGTCCATTTTGAAAGCGAAGTTCTTGTACTGTAAAATACAAAGGCTGATTTATTGTTGAATCATGTAGAGACACAACTCAGACTGTAAATGCTGTGGGACATACTGGGAGGTTTGTTCTGTTGTATTACTGGTACTGAAATACACTACCAAGTGTTGGAATTTATTACATTTAATGTAGTTCATTTAGAAATGTTGTATATATGCCTGTAGAAGGGTTGTCTTCAGCGGAAAGTAGTGAAAGGATTTATTGATTTTAAGTAGTTCCGTAAAAATTCAAAAAATATCCACTGGACTTGGTTTTCAAAATTTGAAGACGTTTCGCCACTTCAAATTTTGAAAACCAAGTCCAGTGGATATTTTTTGAATTTTTACGGAATGACTATGACCTGGATGACTGAGAACCTTCATCAGCATATTTTAAGTAGTTCTACAACAATTGCACTGAAAACAGATATCAAGTTCAGATATTGAATGCTGGCCAGCACTATCCATAATCATCTTTATATCTGAACTTTAAACTTAACCAAATTTGCTATATTTCATACTTAATGTAAGATTCACAATTGCGTTTTTTTTTTTACATCCTGGTACTGTCTTTCTTGCAACAGCCTTAAAATAAACATAACAGAGATCTAAAGATGGGATATTTCAAACTGCTTTGGAACAGTAATGATGTTTGTCATGAAACCACCATAAAAGAGCCTACAATTTTCCAATCTTGCTAAAATATTGTGAATATCAGGGTTTTTCAGTCCATTTTTATTAAACATCCTTATTGATTGCTATTCACTCAGAATATAATTGAGACCCAGAAAAATCAGCTGTGTAACATTTCTGTGACTCAAACAATAGTCAAACTGCAAATTTGCTGTTATGGTTTGTTTTCCCTTACAGAAAGCTTTAATGTTGTGTTGACTTAGCCTAAACTACAGTCATAACATTTAATTAGTATTACATTAACCAAAAGCCTTATATCACCCTTCGAAGTTGCTGCATTATCCATAAGCTGCATTTTATTATGTGCGCTCCTTTTTTTATTTTCCTTGTATCCTTGGAATTGACTGAAGTAAAATATGAAACATTTTGAAATAAATAGTTTCGGTTGTGCAATCCAATAAAATTGATTACTTCTTAATTTTCTGCAACCATTTTAAAACAAACACAATTTGTCTGCACACTATGGGTATTACAGTATGTATACTGTGTATGTCTGTGACGTAAATATCCAATGCAACAGAATAAAGTTTGTGTATATAAAGTATAAATGAAGTGAATGTAGTCATATGAAGAGATTCTGGCCAAAAAACAGATATTACATAAGTGCCTCAATGTTTTCTCACATAACAGATGAATAAGTGAGACGGTAGAGTAATGTCTGGAGCGCTCTTACATCTGTCTGGTTCTCAGAGTATCCTCCTCTCTGCACCTGGCTCAAGATTTTCCTCCCCCTCCAAAAAAACCACATACACACCTGGAAAATTATAAAACCAAAAAGGCAGTCCCGACAGGGAATACGCATTCACTCTCTCCTCTCCTCTAGTTTCTCCTCCAGGCAAAGCCAATCTCCTGGCAAAGAGCGGCCCATTATACAAAGCAAATAAGACATGGCTATAGGCTCTAGCGGCTTCTCCCAAAGAAAAGCATGTGGAGGGCAATAAATTGTGCGCCAGAGAGAAAGAGCACATAAACCTCAGCAGCTCTGGAGGATTTGCCAATCTCAAAGCATGTCTTGGGGATGTTAAGTGCTGGGTGACTTAAAAGTTTGGCTGTAGCTTTATAAAAATCCTAGGTCTGTTGCTGTTGGCTTCCATAGACATCAGGAGAGGGGAGCGAGAAAAGGAGAGGAGACCGACAAAAAAGCAGGCTTCAAGAGAAGTTTACAGATTCCTAAGGAGTATTTACAGCTCCTTACAAAGCGAATAAATCCTTTTGAACTTTGCTAAACCTCGTCACTCTATAACCATAAAACTTTGATAAATTATGTTAGAATTCTATATGTCCTGACAGAAAAGTATATGTAATTTTCAATGGCATTTACTTATATATGTGTGATTCCCTTTCAGTATGCATACAGCCAAGGGGAAAAAAAAGAAAACACAAAAACAAAGGCACTGTGAAATAAAGCATCTTAGAGTTGGTCCACCCAATAAACACGTAAGCTGTCTAGGAGCCCTGCATAAGTGGCCATAAGAAGGTTATGTTTGCCTTCATGCTAGTGAGGATCAAGATAGGAGATGATACTGTGGTAAGAGAACACAAAATTGTAAGTTTTTAACTTGTACAATTCAGAATTGGAATCAGCAGTAGGTTTGCACTTAAAAAATATACACTACCATTCAAAAGTTTGGAGTCACATTGAAATGTCCTTATTTTTTAAGCAAAAGCACTGTACTTTTCAATGAAGATAACTTTAAACTACACTCTATACATTGCTAATGTGGTAAATGACTATTCTAGCTGCAAATGTCTGTTTTTTGGTGCAATATCTACATAGGTGTATAGAGGCCCATTTCCAGCAACTATCACTGCAGTGTTCTAATGGTACAATGTGTTTACTCATTGGCTCAGAAGGCTAATTGATGATTAGAAAACCCTTGTGCAATCATGTTCACACATCTGAAAACAGTTTAGCTCGTTACAGAAGCTACAACATTGACCTTCCTTTGAGCAGATTGAGTTTCTGGAGCATCACAATTGTGGGGTCAATTAAACGCTCAAAATGGCCAGAAAAATATAACTTTCATCTGATACTCGACAGTCTATTTTTGTTCTTAGAAACTAAGGCTATTCCATGCGAGAAATTGCTAAGAAATTGAACATTTCCTACAACGGTGTGTACTACTCCCTTCAGAGGACAGCACAAACAGGCTACTGCGGGTACTATTTAATGAAGATGCCAGTTGGGGACTTGTTAGGCATCTGTTTCTCAAACTAGAGAATCCAGTGTACTTATCTTCTTCCTCAGTTGTGCAACGCGGCCTCCCAATTCTTTTTCTACTCTGGTTAGAGCCTGTTTGTATATATATATATATATATATATATATATATATATATATATATATATATATATATATATATATATATATATATATATAGTATATATAGTATAAAAATATAAAACATACAATATACTATATGCGATATAGTAGACTGTGACTAGGTCCTGAACGGAGGAGGGAGAGAGGCAGTGTCAATTACCATGTGGGGTCTCTGGGCCTAGCTGATAAGGTTGGTAGCGGTGAGAAGAAACTTTTCTTGTGGCGTGTTGGACCACAGCCAGAGGTAAGTGTCTTCTGTGAATTCTGTGTTGTACAAACTTTAGCAAATTACTAGGACTGCAACACCCCTGGACAGAAACATGGCGGTTGCAACATCGGGATGTGGGAAGTCTTTTAATCACCTTTAAGAAGATGATCGGATTTAGTCTAGCTGTTTTTTACCCAGGTGTCCTGGGTTTTACTTCCACTATGGGAATTTTGGTTCAGGGGAGTGTAGGGGTCATCCAGTAAAGGAGAGTGGCGGCCTTGTGGTCAAGGCACTGTGCTTATCCCCCAGGGGTTCTGAGTTCAAGCCCCACTCCTGCAGACTGCCACTCCCCGGGTCCCTGAGCAAGACCCTTAACACTTACACTACTTTCCAGGCACCGCAAAGTGGCAGCCCACTGCTCTCCAAGGGGATGGGTTAAATGCAGATGAACTTTTCCATTGTGTGATTAATAAAGTTCAATTATTATTATTAACTGCCCTTTAGGCAACTGTCACAGCTTTCAAGCCCCTATTTCTAATCCCAGTCCCTGTCTTCTTACTAAAAAAATGGCCACTAGTGCATAAAAAAATCTATAAAAAGAAACTGCAAATGAAGGAAAATTAACAGTGGTGTAGAACAAGACTGGGAGGCAGACATGGGCAATTTGGAGTCAACAAGTCATCTCCATGTCATGTATTTGTTCTACCCAGCCACTGAAGCAGGTGAGTCCAATCTTCACCGTGAATTAACCTGTGCAGATTGGACTCACCTGCTTCAGTGGCTGGGTAGATTAAATACATGACATGGAGATGACTTGTTGACTCCACATTGCCCATGTCTGCTGGGAGGCAATACATTTTACTCACATTACATTTAACAAGAGTAAGACACTACATTTCTCCCCCCAGCCCTTTAGGTGGCGGTAAAGTCGGTTTGCTGCCACACAGATGGAAAAAGACAGTTGCAGCTAGCATGCAGATCAATGCATGATAGTAGAAGAAGTAAGACGTTTTTCACACAAAGTTTACAGTAAGGTCCTGCAACAATGGACTCTGGCAAGCAAGCTTTGAACTTAATGGAAAACTAAAACCCTTAGTGAAAAGTCTGTATGCTTGTACAATCGAGAATTCCAATAAAATCACAATATTAGTTGAAAATAATCACAATTAAAATTTTTGGCAAAATCAGTAGATTTATGCTGGAACAGCATAGTCAAAGTTCCGACTTAAACCTAACTGAAAAACTGTAACTAGAGATAAGAATTACTGCTGACAGGTAGTCAAATCTAACCCTGAGGTTTTTTCATTTCAGAACAGGGTGCTGAAAACAAACTGAAGCTTTAGTTTTGATATGTGCAACATTGTGATGCATTTGCTCAGAAGTTTGAATCAAATGTATCCTTCCCCTTTTGCTTTGTAATTATGAATTACCTTTTGTAGTTCTGTTCCATAACACCCTAACTCTGAAGCTTGGGGTTGTAAAGAGACAAAATATAAAAATGTTCAAAGCAAACTAAATCTTCAAGCTTTTCATCTGTCTTTGAGTTTATTTGCCCTTCTGCAGCTGAAATGAGTCATCATAAAGTTCAAATGTGCAATGACCAAACAGTTATTAAACAACCCCCCGCCTCACACACACCAGCCTCCCAAGAACTATGCACAAAAACAAAGCCATCTTCTGACGCTCTTCAAACCATAATCTCCATGGTGCTGAACATGTGGAATCTGTTGGAGCACTTCTCCACCTAAACCTCCCCCACACCGCGAGTGCCATAATCTGTTGCTGATATGAGGACCCACTCCAGCGTCGTCTCACGCACCCTCTGGAAGCCCAGCTGGGGTCGCGCACGCAAACATCGAGAAAAGGCTGAATAAAAGTTCAGAACAAACAAAAGGCATGAAAACACTCTCCGTTTCTCCATGGCAACTGGGAAAATGTTTACTCTGTGGAGAAGGGGGCTCCTGCTCATTGGCTGGAATCCGGTTTCTGTGGCAATAGACTCGGCATCTTTCTCTCTGTTTTGGGCATCTAGAGCTTAGAGCGTGTTGATGTTATGTACAGTGGAGGAATGTGCGCACATATGGCTGCCATTACACACACATGCAGAGATGCAGCAGGAATATCATGTGTCAGAAATCTGGATGTGTGACCAAAGGCTTTTGTTTTAATCAGCACTGAGGCTTTCCAAAAGGCAATTTTCTGGGTAGAATTTAATAAGAGTGGGTTGCAGTAAGATGGGTTAAGTTATCTAACTTAAAAAGGTTGCATTTATACTAGTTTATTACAAATAAATCAATAAAGCCAAGAAAGGCTTAAAAGACAAAAAATAAATGTTGAAATTAAATGTTAAATATATATACCTTGAGATTTAAAATAAAATGTATTTGAAATAGAAAAGAAGGGGAAAGAGATTCTATCATCAAGTTTCTCTTCAGTTTATTTTATATTACATGTGTATTTCTAAACTTTTGAGTTCTGTTTTCTTTTTTTAGATTTAAGTATTTTTTCATGTTAAAACTTATAAACTTCCACATATTTCTTCATTCCTCTAAAAATGTATTTTGTTTTTCTATTACTATAACTTTGGAGGCATAGGTTTCTGCAGCTGTCATATTCCATTAATGCAAAGTGGAAGTTTCTAACGTTTTCATTTTAAGATTCAGGTTTCATCTTAATCTTAATAATAGAATGAGTATCAGATTAAATCCCAGAGGAAAGAAAAACCTGAAAATGTCTCTTATATACGTTTCCTAGACAACTATGAGACACGTGTGACACCATAAAGAGCCTAAGCTTTATCTCTCATGTATCTCAGTTATTTCTCTGGAGCAATAAGACATAGTTAAGCTCAATTTAATCTCATTTGAAGTTTCAGAAAAGATCTCAACAAGCTTAAATATCATTCTCAGACTTTCTCAACTTTTGTTGAGCAGATAAATCAGAGAGATATCTCCTTACGAACTCAGTCTGCTTTCATCACTTCAGTATCCTTTTTGGAAAGCATTACACACAACATTCCTAGAATTGACTCCACATTAAACATGTTATGTGACTCTGAAATACAGATAGAAGAATTAAATGCTGCTGTAAACCAAATCTCAGTAGGGGAATCACCTGGTCAGGTTTTTCTGGGAAAAGTTATGAATCAAAGCCTTAAAAAATGTGTTGAAAGAGATTATTTAATGGTAACTATGAAACAAAGAGTCATTACATTATTACCCAAACTAGAAAAAGACCAAAGAAACATTGATAATCTCAGGTAATAACTTTATTGAATGTATTTGGGACAGCTAGTGCTTTAAAACCAGTCAGGATTCATTAAAAATTGGTCTGTACACAACAATATGAGGTTGGTTCTAATTAAAAAAGAGCTATGAAAAAACATAGAATACAATATCAGTAATAAGTTCATTAAAAAAAAATAATACTGATTTATTTTTATATTTGCCAGACGGTGCTGACAAAAGTCTTGTTCAGGTCCCGTAAAAATGTAAGTGTAATAAAAATGTAACAGCTGGGAGCCTGTACCTTAACAAGTTTACATAAATATATATATACAGTGGGGCAAAAAAGTATTTAGTCAGCCACCAATAGTGCAAGTTCTCCCACTCAAAAAGATGAGAGAGGCTGGTAATTTTCATCATAGATATACCTCAACTATGAGAGACAAAATGTGAAAAAAAATCCAGAAAATCACATTGTCTGATTTTTAAAGAATTTATTTGCAAAATATGGTGGAAAATAAGTATTTGGTCAATAACAAAAGTTCATCTCAATACTTTGTTATATACCCTTTGTTGGCAATGACAGAGATCAAACTTTTTCTGTAAGTCTTCACAAGGTTTTCACACACTGTTGCTGGTATTTTGGCCCATTCCTCCATGCAGATCTCCTCTAGAGCAGTGATGTTCTGGGGCTGTCGCTGGGCAACATGGACTTTCAACTCCCTCCAAAGATTTTCTATGGGGTTGAGATCTGGAGACTGGCTAGGCCACTCCAGGATCTTGAAATGCTTCTTACGAAGCCACTCTTTCGTTACCCGGGCGGTGTGTTTGGGATCATTGTCATGCTGAAAGACCCAGCCACGTTTCATCTTCAATGCCCTTGCTGATGAAAGGAGGTTTTCACTCAAAATTTGACGATACATGGCCCCATTCATTCTTTCCTTCACACGGATCAGTCGTCCTGGTCCCTTAGCAGAAAAACAGCCCCAAAGCATGATGTTTCCACCCCCATGCTTCACTGTAGGTATGGTGTTCTTTGGATGCAACTCATTCTCTCTCCTCCAAACACGACAAGTAGAGTTTTTACCAAAAAGTGCTATTTTGGTTTCATCTGACCATATGATATTCTCCCAGTCATCGTCTGGATCATCCAAATGCTCTCTAGCAAACTTAAGACGGGCCTTGACATGTACTGGCTTAAGCAGGGGGACACGTCTGGCACTGCAGGATTTGAGTCCCTGGCGGCGTAGTGTGTTACTGATGGTAGCCTTTGTTACTTTGGTCCCAGCTCTCTGCAGGTCATTCACTAGGTCCCCCCGTGTGGTTCTGGGATTTTTACTCACCGTTCTTGTGATCATTTTGACCCCACGGGGTGAGATCTTGCCTGGAGCCCCAGATCGAGGAAGATTATCAGTGGTCTTGTATGTTTTCCATTTTCTAATAATTGATCCCACAGTTGATTTCTTCACACCAAGCTGTTTACCTATTGCAGATTCAGACTTCCCAGCCTGGTGCAGGTCTATAATTTTGTTTCGGGTGTCCTTTGACAGCTCTCTAGTTTTGGCCATGGTGGAGTTTAGAGTGTGACTGTTTGAGGTTGTGGACAGGTGTCTTTTATACTGATAACGGGTTCAAACAGGTGCCATTAATGAAGGTAACGAGTGACGAATGATATCTGTAAACCAAGACCAGGTTTTGAGAGCATTTAATGTACTGTACTTGGTAAGACTTTGCAGAAAGCTGAGATATTTGTATTTCCTCTCTTGTTTTTAATTGAAAGAAATAACTAAACAAATGGATTTCCAGTTATATTTATATCTCTAAGAATGGTTTCTATTACCAGACAGATGTATATTATCTATATCAAGTTATGTTTGGTTTGACAATGTAGCCACACAATAATGCAATGGCTCTCTTTGTTTGAAACCTTTATACCAAGTTATAAAGCCACAGTCCATCTAAATGGTGTAGTTTATAAAAGAAAAATGTTTTGGAAATGCATTTGAAAAGGAGAAAGAAAACACTTTTGTAACACAGGCATTTAGCTGTTTGGACTTGCCAGACCTAACTATAGTAAAGTGCCCCATGGCTTTCAACGTGAACATAGCACAAACACTGCACCTTTCAGTCAGAAACAGAACAAAGTGAGAGGGAATGGGCTCTCAAACATGGGGAAAAAACAGTAGATATGGAGCAACTGTGTTTTTTTGCTATTTAAAAAAAAAACATTAGGCCAAATGTACTTGTTTAAAATATACCAGATAAAGAAAAAGTATGGTACTGAGACAACAATCCAATCCAATCCACTTTATTTATATAGCACGGTTTAAATAAACACAAGGTTTCCAAAGTGCTGCACAAAAAGATAAAAACTAAAATTACTAACTAAAATAAATAAAAGTAAATAAAATAAAATAAAATAAAAGCACTGCCCGCACAGGATAAAAATATGCATGTGTATACATAAAATCAACATGTGTACATAAAATCAACACTCTACATGGTGTTAAAAGCCAAAGAAAAGAGGTGGGTTTTAAGAAGAGTTTTAAAATGAGACAGAGAGGTGGCCTGTCTAATGTGCAGCGGCAATGCATTCCAGAGTTTTGGAGCTGCAACAGAAAACGCTCGATCCCCTCTGAGCTTAAGCCTTGCTTTTGGCACCGTCAGGAGCAGCTGATCAGCTGACCTGAGAGATCGGCTGGGAGTGTAGGGGTGCTTCTGCACCCCTACACTCTATGACTATGGCTTCAAAAATATTTATTATTTATTCAAAGTTCAACTGAAAAAACTCATTGCTTTCCTTTATCCACCAGCCAATCAGCTTTGAACCATACCTCCATGAAAGCCAATCGGCATCCAAAGTTCATCTTAAAAGGCCTCCGATACGCACCTGTCTGCTCCTGTGTACGGGCTGCAGGCACTGTGTGACTTCATTCAGATGACACCGTTTCAACCCACCTGGAGCCCCTCCTCCACCATCGTAGCTAAATCTTCATCACAGACTCTTACTGCGTTCCCTGTTTCATCATAACGGTCCGGCAGAAGACCGCCATGTTGAGCCTGGTTCTGCCGGAGGTTCTTTCCAACTCTGAGTTTTTCCTCTCTACTGTTGCTTCATGCTTGCTTATCATGGACAGGTTCTCTCAATCTCTGTTATCCAAGCTGGACTTCTATCTTCCAGGTCCCTGAGTGAAGCTCTAGAATCAGCTCACGTAGTCCACTGGTTATCCCCATAAAGCTCAGCATACCGTCTCGCTAACCAGCAGTCTACAGACTGACCAACTTCATCCATCTCCACTCCACCACCAGTTTAAGGCCTGGAGGGAAACAGCCGTATTCTTTGCTCCTGTTCATGCATATCTATCAAAATTAAGCTCTATGTTTCTTGCTGAGGTCTGAGCGCCAAAGACAGAGTAATTATATCAATACATTTCTCCTAATTGTCTTTTCTCTTTGTGTGAGTTTTTAAGATTGAAATGACTTATGCCCACCTTTAGACACATTTTGAAAAAATGCCGGAAGGTTCACTAGTATTTACTCCACCCATAGACCTTTTATTGGTGGAAGATTTGTCCATCTTGAGAACACCAAAGCGCTAACTTACTAATGCAGTACTGCAATAAGAGGATGACTTATTCCATTAGAAATATGTCTGATGGTGGCAACCATCTTTACCTGTGATGTAGGTCTGTACCAACACATACACTTTAAACCAATCGGAAAATTCAGCTGCAATAGCCAAAACTCAAACACTTTGACTCAAGCAGTCTAAAATGTCTTATATTAACATGTTAAAAATGCATTTTTGGATGAAACAAAACCTTATACTGTACATCCAGGTAAAATGCACAGAAGTTGGATTTACACTTTAAGCACAGTTCTCCCCTCTTGGTTGGTCTTTAAGTTAAAGCAGGCCTAGTGGGTTAGAGCAGTGCGTTTGTGCTCTGAGAAGGTTGTAAGTACCCGGTTCGATCCCCATGGCCTGCGCTCTGTGTTCCCGAGCAAAACCCTTAACCCCCGATTGTTCCCGAGGCCCTGAACAATGGCAGCTGTCCCAAAGGGAAGGGTAGATGCAGAGAACAAATTTCCCCATTGTTGGACAATAAAGGGATTTACTTTACATTACATTTACAAATCTGCGGTTGTGACCACCATCTAAAATTATAGATCACCTGGATCTAATCCTTGTTTGTTCTTGCTGCCACATAAAACCTAGAAACTTGAATGTTTTTGTGACTTACACCTAAAGCTAAAACTTTCGCATGATCAAAATCCCTTTTCTTGTATTTTTGTCCTCTATGTAATAACTCCAGACTTTTAAATCTCATGAGTGAGCTGTCTATAGTCACTGCTGCCACCCTTTGGTTTAGGGAGGAACTTGTTTGTTCCACCAAACATCTCAAAATGTCAGAGAATTGTTTTAAAAAACCCTGTATCCAGATTAAGATCTGGATCATCACCAAAGTCTAATGGACTGTTCCTTGGCATCATGAGTCACAACTCTGAAAAAAATGTTATAAGTCTGCGTTATGTTGAAACCAGTCAGAGAAACAAACATTGATGAAAACATAGCCTTCTTGGCGGAGGTAATAGAGGGGGCCCTTTTTGGCTTTATGCGTGTAAATCAACTAACCTGATCAAATAACTAAACAAAAAATTTCTGTCTTCAGATGCAAAATTGAAAATGTATGATAACACGTTTTATTTTTTCATGCATCTTTCTGGGCAGCTCTCCTCACAAGTAAAAGAAATGTAAGTCACAAAACAAAAAAGAAAAACTGATTACCAACATAGTCTGTCCAACAGAAGTTTTTTTAGACCGTTTGTTGAAGTCAGGATGTTGCAGAGACTGAATGAACCACTATTTCTCGGGCTTTTAGAGTTAACTTTACTTAGTTGAGTTAAAAAATTGATATATGACAAAAAACTATTTAAAAGCTGAACATTACATGCAAGGATTACTTACTTAAAGTAGGTAGTTGGTTTATTACGATTCACTGGTACAATTAGTTTAATCTCCATAGTGAATCAAAAATGAAAACTATAGACTAGAGACGCAACTGTTATGCTTGATTTGGTTTACTTATACCAGCTATAGATTTACCCTAAACACAGCAAGTTCTCTGGAAACAGCAGCGGCCGACACAGATTAGCATGTTGACAGCAGCAATACAACGCCACCGCAAAAGGATTGTACCATGCATACTGCGGATAAAGAAAATCTAAACAAACTTCAAGAACTTTTAAAGTGCTCTTGGAATTTAAGAAGTACAGGAATGAAATAATTACATTACTTCAATCCCTAGAAACCTGTGGAAAAACAAATGGGAGTGATTTGAAAAAGTTAAAAGGTAGTTTTTCCTCTCCACTGTCGCTACAAGCATGCTTAGTGTGAAGGATTGTCTTTGAGTCAATGAGTCGATGCAATTAACTGGTTTTCATTAGATCGAAAACTTTGAGTCAATTTGACTGGATGATCTGGTTGAATTGTAAAGTGCCTTGAGATGACATGTTGTGAATTGACGCTATAATAACAAAATTAATTTAATTGCAATAATTCAAAGGTTGTTGTGTGTTGAATAAACCTTTGACAATCAGTGTCTTGTATCATATTCTGAATAACATGTCGGAGTTTCAGGAAAATAGCCAAAAAAAAGTTAGAATAGTGCATTTTCTTAGTCAAGGTAAATCTTAAAAAGTTTGTAACCAATACATTTCCATACACTGGAGGCAATATTAGTATCAGAGCCTACAAGAAGCTGCTCATATGAGAAATAAAAGCTTAGCTAACACATAAGGTTTTTCACAGTTACATCTGCTTCCAGGTTTTCAGTGAGGGGGAGTAAAAACACAACAAAGGATATGTGAATATGTAAGCAAAAGTGTCAAAAATCAATCAGCGCTGACAAAAGCATAATCATCCATTACTTATGTGTCAAAGAAGATGATTGACAAGGCAGCGTATTAAAGAAACTAAATACAGTTAAAACAACACCTCCATGCCCACGTGTAAAAAAGCACAAAGATATTCCCTCTCTTACTGTCACAGTTAAGCATCTCCTGACACGTCAACAGCACCAATCAATTACCAACTAAATCTGAGTCAAGCTTCTTCTCATCATTCAAAAAGTCCAGATTTTCTCCTTTGAGACCTTATTACTTACTTTGTGTTTCAACAGTTATCTAAATGTCACTTCTGTGCATATGTGCCTCTGTAGTTGGCCTCATCTCTTTTCTAAAACTCTTCTAAATGAGAGTGGAAAGATACCTCGGAGCAGTGTTGTACAAGTAGCAGGTTCTCTTTTTCTTTGTTCGGTTTTGGACTTTTTTTTTTTTTTACCCATAATGAGGGAATTGCTCTGTCACTGGAGGAATTAAACGTTTCTTGGAACTAAAACCGCCTGTCCCGTAAGTTCACACAACATTTTTTGCCCGGCTTAATGCCAGCTTCCATAAAGTGTCCACCTTGCATGAGCTAAATCATAATTAAGAGGGGATTCCAGGTAAGTGCCTGGATTTACTGCCTGCTTAGTGGAAACCGAGAAGACGTGGATAATCAGCTAAATGAGGAGTTTACAATCTAATGGAAAGACCCTCTTTAATAAATGAAAAAAATCAGTTTCATTGTACCCATAATCTCATTTTGACAAGCTTTCGAGTCACGGATAAAAGGAAGAAAGCTTCCATTACTATCAATTCAGTCATATGGGAAAAAACAAAACACTGCAACGTTGCTGAGAGTTTTGACAGTTAGCTGTTGTGTGTCTACAGTTGTGTAACATTATACTGCTAGATAAATAAGGCGTCAGGAAATAGCAGCAAATTATTATTATTCAGGCTTTAATCTGCATAGGTATCTAACAGCACCATCATTAGTATGTTCAGCTATTCTAGCAGCTTCTCTATTGGTCCAGTCAATCCCCCAGTGATCAGGCTTTTTTCACCTACTCTTTCAGGAGCCTTTCGACCATCGTAAACATTTCATCAGTTTACTAATTTTACTTCCTTGAATTAAATCTTAAACAATACCGACCAGAATACAACTTTGTAAATCTGTCTCAAATCCTTATACAGCTCAATTGTTTTTCTGTAGACAACAGATCAGTTTTAAGGACAAAATATTCACTTGATTGTACCCAGAATTATGACTGGTGTATACTCACACAATGTAAAAAATAAAATAAAATAAAAATGTGCACAAGAATTTTTTTGGTTAAGTAAATTTAGTCAAATTGAAAATTACTAAAGCCATAAAACATCGTCTTAGAAACTGTCCAACCATTATGGAGGGAATTTAATTATATCATTGTATCAAGTAAAGAACACATTTTATCAATGGGAATTTGAAAAAAGGGCAATTCATTTGAAACTGAAAATCTTTGAAAAACAGTAATTTTTTTGAAGATGAAAATAATAAAACCTAAGTATGATGGTTTATGTTCAGCTAGATTTAAGGAACTAAATTTGAACATCACACTGTTTTCTTGTTGCAAGTGGAAGCAAAGCAGCTACAGTACTTCATTTTCTGGCTAGATTTTAAATGCTGAAATTTTTTGTGCCACATTGGCTACACCTACCAAAAGGTAATATTGGTTGATTCAGCTTTTTTTTTTTTTTTTATACGTGCATGCGTGGGCTGTGTTATTGGTGCCTTCAACAGCCATGCCTTGAGATTACATGAGATGCACAGATTGCAGCTCCCTCCATTTGCTATCCATTATTGCTTTGTTAAATTTTTAATAGACATTTCAATTGAGACATATGTAAAAAAAAATAAATATATATATATATATATATATATATATATATATATATATATATATATATATATATATATATATATATATATATATATAAGCATTAGGGATCAGTTTGACTAATGTCAAAATAATCGGTTGCTGCATCTGCCTTAAAAACTGTATCAGTTGATCTCTAAATGTATTTACCATCCGCCAAAATAATTTCTTAGACGGTAGATCACCTACGCAGATTATTTTACAATGATGGACTTATGCACTCAGAACAGCAGATTTTTTAAACTTAACAATGGACTGACATAACCTCCAAAAATATAGCAAAATTTGTAGTTTCACAGGATAATTGATCTGGATAAAGAAAAAAAAACTAAGAAAAAACTCCTCAAGAATACCATTCAGACAGAACAGACAGAAATAAATTAAAGTTTTAAAAGCTACAAGGATTCCAAGTTGACCTGTTGTTTGGCTTCTATTTTTCATGAGCACCCACATATGGAAGACAAGCCTAAAATCCTTGCACCCCTTTGTCTTTCTGTCACTCTCCATCTTTGTCTCCGTTCACCCCTCTCCATCCCTTTTAACCCCTGTCTCATTCTGTCCATCTTCATCTGCATCATTGTCTCAGCATGATCTTAGCAGGCTATCGAAGGCAAGGTTGCAGCTTTTTTCTATTCATCCTACATACCAAGGCTATCACTCTGACTGCGTCTTCTACACTGCAAAAATGATCTAGAAATAAGTAAAAATTTCTTAAATGTAGCGTTTTCATCCTTAATTTGAATAGGTAAATAATTTTTTTGCCAATGGAATGAGTATATTTCCTCCTAGATAACATGCACATGAAATAAGACAATGGAATTGTTTTTTTCTTATTTTAAATATAAATTGTCTGGTTCCATTGGCAACGTGTCTCACTTACCGGTACCTCCTCAGTTCCAGAAAAAAAATACTATTTACTATAGTACTATAAATTATTTAGATGTCAGTTTTTTGTAGTGTATTACTGTTGATTCAATGATGCAGAAGGAAACCTGTGAAGAGCCGTGCACCTTTAAAAATCAGGTGATTGCTGTTCTTTGGGAATTTATGAAAAGGCTATGGCTGCTTGTTGAAAGAAAAGCCAACAACATGATTATTGCTGCTGAAGTAACCAGAAACAGCCCACAGTTCCACCGAGAGCCGCACTCAGACTGCTACATGGCCAACAGTGGGAAAGAAGGAGCAAAAAAACACACAGTCTAGTGCATCCATAGATTGCTTCACCTTATCTCAACTTTACATGCCCTGTGGGATGAGGAGATCCACCATAAAGTATAGAGTTGCTCAGTGTGTGTGTGTGTGTGTGTAGTGTGAGAGTGTTTAATCATCCCCAAAGTAGTGTACTGCTGAAAGCATCCCTGGATACAATCTTGGTTCAAACTGAGACTCTATAGGAACAGTCTAATATCTTCTGTGAGCACTCAAAGGCTTTCACAGTAGAAGTGAATTACAGGCAGTCAGAAAATGGGATGACAAATCATTCAAGTGTTTAAAAAGCAACTTCAATTTTATGAGTTCTTAAGTTGGAGTGGGAGAGCATGTCTAGGAAAACCGGAGGAAGAAGTCTGGATCTGAAAAAAAAAAACGTTTTACATCATTATCAATGAAAATGAAAAGGAGAGGATTAAATGCCTTTAGATGCAAAGCGTCCAACAACTATCCTTAACTGGAAGTGTAAAACGTCATCATTTTGCCAGAGTTTAACACTAATGGCAGCTGAGTCTTCAAGGAGTGACTATAATTCCACAGGATGCACATGGATGAAATACGAATGACTGGAGATTGGTTACAGTAATACCCCCCAAATTTTCATACAAATATGTTAAAATTCAATCAGTGAAAAGGAATTGGTGAATACCTTTAGGTTTTAAGCCAGCAGAAACTTTAAAACCAAAATGTTTCTATTTTTTTTCTTTGTTCAAGAAGCAATATCTGACCTGGTTGAAACCAAATTTTCAGTAAACTCCAGCTTATTCTAGCTTACTTCTAGATGCCACGTTGTACACTTAGGATTACTAATATTATTCCGTGCTGATCTCTGATTTTCAGCAATGATGTTTTATGTCTGCCAGCATTGGGAACATTGGTTTCACAGCTTTAAAGTCAACTTGTTGTGGTAATGTTGTTAATGCAGTGTTCCTGAATCATTTTCTTCTTTTAAGTGAGACAAAAGGTACGTTGCCCGTCTGGGTGGGATCTGTAGTACTGCATCTGGCCCTTTTCTGGACTCGTGCTTCATAAAATGAGACCAGATAATGTAGAAACATCACTAAGTCTCGCCATGCGAAGTCCTTCCTCTCCTTTAAACAACATTCGTAAAATTAAACTTTAGTTTCATTAGATGGGGTGTTGACACTTTTAAGCCAACAAAGAAAACATTACACATCATGCAAATCCTTCACTTTTTAATAACTGATATAATTTGGACAGAGAGAGCCATGCTGGTATAAATGTTGGTTTTAATACAAAACGTGGTTAATGATATATGTTTGGCATGTTTGAGTCTTTTACGAAATATAGAGAAAAGTCAACCGTTAATACATCAACATAGCAAAAATATTTTAGCATATTGAAATAACTCATATCCTTTTAGTAAAATAATAAACAGGAGCAGTTTGCAATCCAATGCAAAGCAGCATGGATGAGAGTTGATTCTTTTAAGGTCAGACAAGAGGAGGAGCTCAAGTGGCTTAGAGCTTTGTCTGTGAGTTAAGGTCGGAGGAAGCAGACAATGTTTTGGTGGATTGTGGTCTCATCTGTTTCAAAACTGACTGTCTTTTAGTCTCTTGTGGTGATGAAACATCTGAGCCAAAAACAAAAGCTCTCTTTTCAATCCGACCCTTAACTATGGGTATATGAATCATGACTAAGAGAAGGAGATTGTGGATAAAGATAGGAGTTGCCAGGCTCAGAAACTGGGTTACAAGCTTTTGCCCCTTTTACACTATCCCTCTTGATCCCAACCCAAATTCTCTTGGATGGTTATTGGACCAGGCTGCATACCAACGAGGGTGTTTCAGTCAGTCGCTTCTGAACCGTGTAATAGTTTATCACTGCAGCTTGACTTTGAGTCCATATAAAAAAAAAAAAAAAAACCATTTTGTTACGTCAGACATTTATGTCCTTATTTGGGAGATTAAGGCTTAGTGCATGTGAACACAAACATGGTATATTTCCATAAACAGAAAAAAAAATAAATATACCAATATAAACTTTTAAACAAGAAGAGGTTGACAAGTTTAATCTGAAGAAATGTTTAAAATCTTTAAATATCAGCTCATACACTCTTGGAGAAGTTTAAAAATAAGAAAATACTTTGGGAAGAAACTTTTTTGTGGTTTTTTTGTCTTTTTTGTCTTGGTTTTAGCATTAAAACACCTTTGGCTGGCATGTTTTGCTGTTTCAGTTGACACATAACCTTCCCTAATCTATTTTAGTTCCAGACTGAAAGATAACAAAGTGGAAAATGTCTCACAGGATGTAAATACTTCAACAAAGTACCATGCAATATGAAGAGTAAAAACGAATAAAATGAAACTTGGATTTATTTAGAAGGCTCTATTCACAGTAGGGCATCAAAGGGATGATGCAGCTCTGTGAAAGGAGAAAAAATAGACTTTTGAAAGCTTGAAAGAAAGTAAGATGAGTTTTAATAATTTTAGTCTTCAAAGCCATGATACTTCAGAATGAAAGCAAGATGACACTCATTGAACAATGAATAAAAGAGCTGATTCTGTGAAGAAGTGATCTCAACTGAGTGTTTTGGCTTTTAAAGGCAGGCGAATAAGAGGTCGCTGAGCTTTTGTAGAAGCTTTTAGAGAAAAGAGGAGATACTTTTCCATTTTTAGCTTTATTTTGTTATGAGACCTGCTCTAATCTCACCACCCTTTCTGTTTTTTTCCTCCCTACTGTTTGGCTAATCTCAAAGAAGTAAAACTTGCAACAACTGCATCTCTTCTTTCCAAAAAGTTAAAGATGATCATTAAATGCAGAGGCAAAAACAGAGCATCAGCAAAGAAGCATTTGCAAAAACACACCCGATAGACTGTAGCCAACACTAACGTGTGCCCCCCTAACCCACAATACACAAACACACACTCTTACACACTAACAGCCCTAATGCATCTGGTTTGCGTTAAAACATTCAAGGTGGGGAAGTGCATCGGCGCCCTGCTCCCATTGGTCCACTGCTGCCGGCACTGGTTTTAATTGGTCCTCTCAGTGCCAGACCCTCAAGCTCGCAAAACTCTCTCTCTCACACACACATACACACGCCCACACACACACCCCAGCATAGCATATACACACAACCCCTAGCTTGGGGGTGAAATGAGGAACTTACTTAGGAAAAAAGTTAACAGGGGACTGAGGCCAAAGTGTTAAAGTGGGTCTAATTGGAAGACATTTTCTCCTCCATCTCCTTACTCATATCAACAGAAAAATTAAACAGCATACTTGTTACAGTACACCACAAGGTGTGTTTGGTATTGAGAAGAAAAGGTTTAGTTTTGAGACACGAGGTAGCAAAGGTATGATAGGTGAAATACCAGAGGAGACTAAGTCTATCCTTCTTTATCCACTTCAGTTTAAATGAAGACACCAATCTATTCATGTAAACTATTCTATATTGGATTTATGTCAGATTTACCAACAAATGCTTTTTTTTAATACAGTAAGTGGTCCCTGGCAGATTGATGGTTAAAAAGGTTTTAACAGTAATCTATAGTAGGCAATCAGCTTTTTTCTCACAAATTTAAGCTTGAACATTTGTGAGATTGCACCTTTTTCCTTCTAATAATAAACCTGGACTCTCATAAAGTTATAATTCAAGTCAGAAAACTGGCTCTTGATAGTTTAAGATGCACCAAGCAACAGAGTTAACAATATCAAAAGTTACAGTTATAGTTAACAGTTGTTTTTTGTAGGAAAATGGAAGGTTTTGCAGTCTCATATTGCACTTCAGAATTGCAAACTGCAACAGTATTCTGAAAATATAGTAGTATAAAGATGTTGAATAATCTGTAAAAGTTAAAAAAAATCCACTGGACTTGGTTTCCAAGATTTGAAGACGTTTCGCTACCTCTTCAGGAAGCTTTCTCAATTCTTCCTGGAGAGGTAGCGAAACGTCTTCAGTCCAGTGGATTTTTTTTAACTTTTACGGAATGACAATGACCTGGATGACTGAGAATCTTCATCAGCAAGATGTTGAATAATTTCCCCCAAATCATTGATGGGTTTATAAATGTCCGTAAGAATATTTTACCACATAAATATAAAGAAAATGAAGTACACTCCCCAAACTAACTGCAAATTGTTCTTCTTCAATAATGTTTTCTGTAAAAGTCTGAAGTAGAGCCTCCTAATGGTTTTTAAAAGTAGTTGTTTTCATGTCATACATGACCTTTTGCTTTTAAAGAAGCAAAAGATACAACAATCTGGTTTTTGTATAAGTTGACAAGTCATGAACCTTATGTCAACAGCTGATGTCCTGACTAACATAATTGCAATCTTTTTGCACCTTCCAAGCGCTTGTATCTTGTTGGTTTTTTTAACAGGGATGGGAAAGGTGGTAAGAGTTAATTCAATTCAATTGTGTTTATTTATATTGCGCCAATTCACAACACATGTCATCTCAAGCCACTTTACGGAATCAGTTCGACTAGATCATACAGACAAACTTATTCAAAGTTTTCTATCTAAGGAAAACCAGTTGATTGCATCGACTCATTGACTTTTCAGCAATCCCTCACACCAAGCATGCTTGTAGCGACAGTGGAGAGGAAAACCTCTCTTTTAACAGGAAGAATCCTCCAGTAGAACCAGGCTTAGTGTGGGCGGCCATCTGCCGAGGCCTGCTGGGGTTCAAGGAGACATAATCAGATGACACCCTGTATAATTAGAACACGGATAGAGGTAAACACAATACGATCAATGATCACCATATGATACAGACTACAAAAGACTTGAGATTACCACAGAGGTTTACCTTCCAAACATAGACTTATAGCCAGAGCTACATTGGAATGGTATATTAAAAAAAAAAAAAAAAAAAAAAAATATATATATATATATATATATAGTCAATTAGTGATAAGATGATCTCAATCCAAATTTACTGAGGTCGATTTGTTTTATAAAGAAGAATTTAGTCTCCACATTTACAGCACAACACTTTTGCACATGTTTTAAATAAGTTAATGTATGTATTCATAGTAAATGAGGCATATCTCACTTAATATGGCTACCTGTGGCATTTTAGGATTTGTTTTTATAATAAAAGAGAAAAAAATTTTATGATTTTATATTATCTTTTTAGGTCACTAAATTACTGACATGCTTCTGTGGGGCATTCAAAAACATGCAGTGGTGCTCTCCCATGAAGTATTGCTTAAAAATACTTGATATAGCTCTCACCTTGGATTCATAAAGATTCAATTATGTGTAGCTCGAGATTATTTATCTCCTGCTACACAGCACACAAACACAACATCCACAAAAAGGGCAAAAAAAAGAAAAAGAAAACATTTGGTAAACTTCCCTTCTATGCCAGAGCGATACGTCACGGTTGATATTGTCCTGCCAAGCCTGATATCACGCATAACTGATTCAGCGCTGTGTGACTCAAGTGTAAACATCTATCCAATATGACCATGACATGCATATTCCATCCACTGGTCCCTACTAGCACAGTGAAAGTTGATCAAAGCACTCTGGTGCTCAGAGCTTCACAGAAGTCTGGAGGTGATGTCTCTATTTTTGATCTGCAGCCAAGCTGGGCTAATCTCTGATCTAACGGACATACAGTAGCTTCATCTAAGCTAACCTGTGTATGTGTGTGTGATTAAGAGCTTCAGTATAAAGAAAGATTAAAGCAGGCATCATCAGGTTAAGAAAGTTTGAGAAAACTAATTGCTTATGTTGTTCCTAATGTTAAAGGGTATTGTGATGCTCGGCAAGTACTGGACAAGCTTAAGTATCCTTTGGCTTCACTTTTCTTAGTTTTGTTCTGAAAGAGTAAATACCATAACATTTCACTCACTTTCAGTTTTGTGAGTCAAGTTCATTAACATCTCAGATCTTATCTAACGTATATTTGCCCACTGTGCCTAAAAAGCTCTTGCTCACAGAATTTTTCAGGGATTCTACGTGTTTTTTAGGGCAGGCAATAAGTAATATACAAAGAATGCTGTGCATACTGTAAATTGAGATGTGCACACCATGTATGAATGAGCAAGTTTGTGTTTCATAGGACTTAAAGAAAGATGAGGTTCAAAGCCATGGCAATGGAAGTATAAAATTTAATTATTATGAAAATAACAGTAAATAGTAGTTTTAGTGCATATCGAAGAATATATATACAGGTCCTTGTCAAAATATTAGGATATTGTGATAAAGTTCATTATTTCCCATAATGTAATGATAAAACTTGAACATTCATATATTTTAGATTCTAACTGAAATATTTCTGGTGTTTTATTGTCTTAATATCAAGGATTTTGGCATACAGCTAATGAAAACCCAAAATTCCTATCTCACAAAATTAGCATATCATGAAAAGGTCTCTAAAGGAGCTATGCACCTAATCATCTGAATCAACAAATTAACTCTAAACACCTGAACATAAGTTCAGTCATTTTTTCCACTAAATTAATCTTATTCTCCAGTTTTTTTTATTTCCGATGGTCCAACTACATTTACATGCTCACAGAATCTCTCTCCATCCTATTTTCTTTATACCAAAGCCTGCTTCTGCTTTTTGGCAATAATGACCGCAAATATTTTTGAGTTTCAGTTTGTATCTGCTTTTCAGAAGTACTTTAAAGGATGCAACTGGAACTGGAAAGCAGTATATAATAATGAAAAAAAAACAAAAAACGTTGTTACAGTATATCAAACTTCTCAAGTTCCACTAGATTTTAATGGTAGGTCACCATAACCCATTCTTATTAACTATTTAACTTGCGTTTTTAGAATAGAATAAAATTGTACAGAATAGAATGGTACTTTATTCAGGAGGTTCAACATTTGATCAGCTCTTTAAAGAGAAATAATACTACATTTTTTTCAAAAATGGAATACAACAGACAAATACAAAATAACAAAAGGAAAATAAAACTGCTTTAAAAAAAAAGTTTATGAACCACTACTTGTGTAACCTTGATTTATGAGTTCATAATTAAAGCCTACAACAGCTTCCTCAAATAGGTAAACCAAAAAAAATTTTTTAGAGCCTAACAATATACTAGCATAATTTAATAGAGAAAGGTTTTTGCTTAAAGGATTATACAAAGGATGTCATATGCACTTTCTTAGGTTTTATAGAGGAAATAAATGAGGAGAAAATGGCAGCAAAGCATAAAAGAATCGGCAGAATGAGCATAAAGCAGAGAGAGGAGACAGAGAGAAAAAGTTGTTTGAAGTGTGAGACTGAAACTTGGCTACCGGTGGCACTTCTAATGAAGGCTGGGGTTCTGTTGTAGTATGTGCCACTGGTGTGTGTGTGTATGTGTGTATAAGCATAGTTTGTGTTGGGCAGACTGTAAGGTCTGTGCTGTTCTTTACTCTCCATAAAAGTTCAACAGCCACAAGACTTTGGAGGGAGGCCATGCTGCACCACAACACGTTGGCCTCCAGACCTACCTCATGCCAAACACCCGCCTACACACACACACACACACACACACACACACATATACAACAGCAACACAAGCCCATGTACCAAGCAGGATTGAGATCATCTATGAAGCCACAAGTATGGGCAATCAAAGTTCAGGAAAACAGAACATTGATACTGACATGAATACACAGATACACATTTACAAAACCCAGCCACAGACTTGGCAAGCTGCAGCTCTCTTCATATGGTTAGGCCAATGAGGCTAATGCAAAAAAGATGGGAATTATGAAAAACCACAGTTCAAAATGAGGGGTACACAATGCAGAGATGCATGCAGAAAATGTGTTTGACAAGAGCACAGCAATTAATATCACAGATTTAAATGATAAACCATTGTTATTTTGAGAAATGGAAATATGAATTCTAGTTCATGGTACCATAACTCTAGTCTTGTCTTTACAAATACCTTGAGGCACCATTGTTTCGGTACAGTCAGTTTATTTAAAACATAAGAAGCTGTGAGTCCAGCAACTTAACAAAATCGATCTGTATCTATATTCCTTAGAATGTTGTTGAAGAAACACATTTTTAGATCATCATGAGCCAGTAGTTACCCATTGAGTCATTTTTAAATACCATGGTGTTGAATTCTGACCTCTAGGGTCCTGTAGTGCTGCATGTTTGATATGTTAGCCTTGGTTCTACATGCCAGCTTTGAATGATTTGGCCTACATCATGAACTTTAAGAATTAATGCTGCATGCAAATAATAAGTCAGTTTGAAACAATGGTATTGGGTCAGAGGCAGAAATCTGAATTGGATAAGAATCTGCATACTATACAAGTTTGTTTTCCCAAGTGCAGAGCCTACTCAATGTCCAAGCAAAATATCACGAAAAAACTGAAACTATTTTGGACGTGCAAAAAGACTGGTAGTGTGAGTCCCTCTCCTTAATTTTAGAATATGTAATAAGGCAGTGATATATCGTAATACAATATTTTTAAAGGATTTATTGTCAGTTAAGACAGGCCTGCCCCAAATGCTAAAGAAACAGCCATCAATAACAGGTAGGGTCATTACATTAAAGGCCACCTCCTCCAACAGCCTGTGACCCTATATCAAACCTGTTCTCAAAAACTGGGCAGAGGAATAGATATCACAAGCACAACGTAACATAGAACAAGGTCCCTATCTGTAAAAATTTGGGACAGAAGATGATATTGTGCATGTTGGAATGAAATACAGATATCATAAAGAAAAAAGTTACCTAGAAAGACCAAAGAAAGATGATGAATCTAGAAACCTCCATGCTGTCACTTTATACAGTTTAGTAGACTATTTATAAGTTAGCCAAAAATAAGTTTACGCTAAAAGTTTAAATCACTATCTAGGACATTTCTTTACTCTTAACAACTCATTCCTGTCAAACATGTTCCCTAAATTAATCTTTTTACTAAGGCACTATAGCTGCATCCTGTATAAAAGCTATATAGGGAAAGTGGTTTTTCGGCTAAAGACATAGCAGCACATCTGTTTACATTAGAAACATTTTTTTTAAGATGCTTCACTGTGAAAATGTACTGAATGATTGCAACTGTTTGATAAAAGGCATTACTAAATCACTTTGATGGTGCCCAATGTCCCGATGTATGCTTAAACACTATACTGACTTAAAGCTATAGTGGAGAATTTTCTTTAATTTTTGTAAGGACCTACTCTGTCCACTTTAAAAACAAATGCACATGCACAACCCTGTACCCGCTCCGGAGAGGAAACGCAAATTAAACGAGTTGCCAGAGCATGCACAAGCCAATTTCTCCTTGTGCGCGGTCTGCTTAAAAGTTGCTTTTTGCATCACTCATACAAGCCTACTGTTCAAAAGATTTGCAATTTTTCCACTGTCAGATTCACAAAACTGAAAATGGGGAAGAGCACATAGGATGTCCTTAAGTGAAAATATCACCAGAATGATTGACAATTAGGAGGACCACTTATTTCGATGATCCACCCGAAAAAAGAACATCCACCAACATACCATTAAAGCTGAAGTCTGTAAGTTTTTAAAAATCACTTTTTTGTCATATTGGCTAAAACTGTCCCCATGCCCAGACAGCAGTACATGTGATATGTAACCTGTGAAAAAAACTGCTGCAATTGGTCCCGCCTACTGCCTGTTTTGCAATCTGAATAATTCGGGACGAGTGAAGCGTCTGATAGAGTGACAATCACAGCTCACACACGCTGAATGCTCCCCCCCCCCACCACCGCTTAACCTGCCGCAGCGCCCGGCTGCCGCAGTCAGGAGGACGCGCGTGGAAGTCATGGCGGAGCGACAGCCACCATCGAAAGAGAAACTGCCCTTACTGCCCCTGCCGACAACTGCTTACATGGCAAACTTCGGTATAACCAGCATCTTATATCTAGCTGCTTGGAGGTGAGTGTCATCGCTCTTACCGGTTCACACTCCATGCCGCGTATGCTGCTTGGACGCTTCTGGTCGCACGCGGTAGCCGCGCAGATGCTGTGAGAGGGGTGGAGCTTGGAGGTGGGGCATGAGGGAAGCAGAGAGGGTGGGGGAGTGGCGTGAAACCTGTTTTTCTTCAAATTTTCAGTTGAAGTCTGCTCTCTTCTCAATGTTACAGACTGCAGCTTTAAGTGAGCCAGCAATTGCCCAATAAATGTGTCATGGCTTTTTAGATGCATTAAGCACTCTTCAAATCACAGGATAATGAGAATGGAATTATTTGACAATGTACATCACATCTCAATGAAGCTACACAGCTGGTAATTGAGAGTGGATGTAGGGGTATTGAAAACAATAGAAGGCACAGGTTTTTATCACAGGGACATGATGTAGAACGCATGCAGAGAAAAGATGTAAAACAAACTTGTTGCATAAGTGACAACTAACATAGCCGGAAGATTCAGCAGCAGTAGCTCAGAGAGAGACATTAATTTATTCCAGATTCACAACCTTAAGGAAAGTGCGCCTGCACTTTCACAAATTTATGGTTAAAAACTTGTCCTTTTAGATAGAATTTTATATAATTTCCAGAACTAAAAGTGCTCTTGGATGTGAAATTATGTAGTAATGCTCTTTAATTTTGCTGAAAAGGATATTTTCCATATTACCATGTCGTTTTTTTCTTTCTAAGTACCCCAAAAGCTGCCAAACAAACAATATAACCGTAGCTCAGGCTCGTTAAAGGATTTTTTAACTGTTACTGGGCAGCTTAATATGAGGCTTTTATTTGCCAACCACACCAGCATAAAAGGAAAACTCAGTTTAAAAGCCGTCATAGCTGACTATACTTGCATCAGGAAAAAGAATCAAGCAAAAAGGAACTTGATTGCAGTTTACAAGATTTATCATATATACCTAAACATTTTCATAGTTTTGCAGGTTGCATTTTGTTACAGGCTCTATTTTTATTAACATGTAGCTGCTGCTGTAAATCTTTAAACTTTTCTTTGCTGGAGGCTGTATCATGTTTGACGTTGTCACTCTTCCTCACCATCAATCAAGTATTTCTGGGTCTACAGTTTTACTGAAACACAGTTTCCTCATCTCTTAATAGAAACAGATCTGGGGAAGTGAAAGTCTCATGAATCCAATGCAATTCAATGCAAAGATTCAGAGGTTAAGATGAACTGGAAGGAAGGCACAGCAATTCCTTACACTGCTGTTTACATGTAAAACATCATCTAATTCTGGAGGTAATTAGGCTAATTTCCAATTAGACATCAAGCACTAAAGAACATAATACCCCTTGCCCCCCCAACACACACATTCTCTTTTCTTTTCAGATGTAGATCGATGTGTGTGACATTAATAAAAATGTTGCTCTGGGCCACTGAAATGTTGTTTGGCTTAAACTAAATAATATTATAGTGCTTAGACATTTGTTTTTACTTTCCATGCTATTAAAACATAAGCATAAATGTTTTGTATTATAGTGGGATTTTATGTCGAGGCTAAGGGATAGTAACATATTGCTTTCAATTTGGAAATATGCATCGCAAAACAAATTTGCCTTTAGAAGGCATGCAATTAGCTCAGCTATCGTGGTGTGATCTCAGTATCCTACAAAGGTCAGTTTACCCTTTATCATAAAGCCAGCTAAGTGCTGGTGTTTCCACTGCACACACAGGCTCCTCTGCCAATTTCATCTGCATGTTCAGTTCAGACGACTTGTTTCAAAGAAGCTTAACAATGTGGGGAAAAAATGAACTAAAAGAATTATCTCTATCTTAATTCAGTTACATGTAAGCTGAAAAAATAACAGCTGAGCTTTAAACAAATGCAGATAGGAGGGGGTGGTTTTAGATTAAAACAACTTAAGATAGTTTGGTTAAGAACTATAGTGAAACATCACACACAATATTTCTGTATTGTTCTTAAGTCTCCTGTTTGGCTGAATGGCCCAATCTGGTGGAAGATTTTTGTCTCACAACAACCTTTCAAAACCCCTTTTTCATTGAGGAGAAAATCAGGAGGCCCCTTAAAAAGCGAGTTGCACAGAAACCCATACTAGGTTGGAACAGGTTGCAGGTAAGATATTTGATCGTTGACATATAAGTGTAAGTTACTTGGCGTTTAGCTAATCTAAAACCAATGAACAACTTGTGCATAACTTATGCATAACTTTTCTCCAGCCAGCACATATTGATGTATATGACATTTCCTGATGACCACTTAACATGTTTCTAACTTACAGCTACTGTTTGATGGCGTATTGGAAGCATTTTGGTATAGAAGGAGATTCACAGGAGGAAACCTTCTGTAATCCTCCAGACTTCATCCGCATCATAGGGTGAGCGAGAAGGTGAGTGTGATAAATCCTCCCTGCCTTCACGCCCATGGCCACGACCAACAAACTTCCTAGCAGACATCACACCAAATCGGCTTTTTATTTATTATTTTTTTGGGGCAGGCAGTAAACAGCAGCTAGGTTAATACCACTACCTAGACATTTGATGGAGACCGGGCACATCACTGCGGTGCGCCTGAGGGTAGCAGCTTTAACTGATGCTTCTTAATGTCCATGAAATGATGTGTAATCATAACGTTGCTGTGCGTTATGCATAAGTTAGGCTGTCATTGGACATAAGTTCTGGACTCCTTATGAACATGCTATGTATACGCCCAAACTTGTAAAAATACATAGAAAGTTCAGCGTATGCCAGCGTTTTAGGAGATTCTGGGATGTCGGGCATACACCGGCTAAATCGGCAAAGTGCGACAGGGCCTTTACTGACAATTCACTGAGTGTCTAAAAATGTCCTGTCCATAGCAGAAGTATAATTTGATGAAATGCTGTGGGTTGCTTAAAGATGTTTCCGGATTTATTGTGCTTTAGTGATGATATGTAAAAGTGTTGATCTGACCTATTTTTTCTCCAGCAAGTTAGTCACCCACATATTAATTATATTTGGATAAAAAGGTAAGAGAACATATGTGACATCTGAATTTTGAGAATTGCTTTAAAGACTCCAGCAAAGCTGAACACATTGGGCAATTGTTAAATAGCCTTTTTCACAAACAGGGACTGGTATCCTCTAATATTTGCAGAAATTGAGGTGCTTTGGGGATTAATGTTTACATTGGTGAAGCTAGAATACCTTGCCATTGGTCTTTCAGGAGGTCCAACCTCACATTATATCAATATGGTAACTTGTTTTTTGTATTTTGCTGTTTCTGCAGAATGTGCTGTATCCCTGGCATTTATTAAAATACAGAAGTTAAAGCAGAATAGAGTAGAGCTGCAGTGGGTATAAATTCGTACACATTTCATTGAATGTAGTACTGATGACATTATAAGTGGTGCAGTTTTCTCTGTTTTGGAGGTGAGGCTTCAGAGTAACTGAGGAGGAAACTGCAGCTGGCAGAGCTCGCTGAAACGAAGCAATTTTGTCTGCTGAGTTAATCCTCACCTTTTCTTTTCCACCAACCTATCCGCCCTCATTTCTTTTTGCTCAACTCTTCATGAATCACTTCCTCCTTTCTTTTCCGTTTTTTTTTTTTTTTTTTTTCAAAATTTGGTGTAAAATGATGGGGAGGCTTGTGGGAGGCAGCAACAACAAAAGAACAGACTTTTTTTTTTAGAGAAGACGAACACACCAAGTATTTCCCACCAGGATCGACCCCAAAAAAAAGACTCCCATCAACTCAGAAAATGTCATCTTGGAAAAGAAAATCTTGGTGTTCTACCCAACTAAGTTGATAAAAAAAAATCCTCCTTTGAAGCATGGAGAGGGCTTCTGTGGTCCATTTCCACTTTTTACAAGCAACTACCATTCAGTCTTCCAGATGACTATGCACATGTCCCCTTTGTATAGACAGATATTTTCTCAGACCATCATCCTTAGATTTGCATTCATTACAAGTTATTAACTTGTCTAAAAGTGAATCCAGTGGGATAAGCTTCAATTTTCAACTCTCGATCATTTGTTTCAACATAGAAGAGATGTTAGTTAAATTCAGAAAAAACAAAATAATTAAAGATCAAACTGTTACTAAAATAAAGATAATTCCTGTGCAGTCATGAAATGCAGGCTTGGACTACTTGAAATTAAAAAGTAAAGCTTCGACTTTCTCTGTGAACTAACTGAAATGGAATAAAGTAGGTCTTTAGAATCAAAGCACCAAAATGCCTTAAAGAAGTTCCAAACCTAATCCAGATACATAAGACTAAAATACTTTTGAGCTAAATGTACAGTATTGAGTGACAAAAGTAGCCCAAAGATCATCATACACACACATCCATACCTCAGGGTGGTAGCGTTATGCTATAGCCTGTCTGAGGCTAACAAACACTTCTGACCAAATGTTGCAGCACTAAGAGTTAAAAAGTGATCTTCACAGACCAATTCGAGCCAATCTGACTGAGCTTGAATTACATCTTACAACAAAAATGGCACAACTTAGATTAGCAATGCTGGGACAGACACACCCTAAACAAAATTCTGCTTTTACAGTTTGATTTGGGAGTTAAAGTATCATGTCTCTTTTCCGTTCCAATTAACAATTATTCGCCACTTTATACTTGACTGCCCCTAAAACTACATCTAAGTTTGATTTGTAATGTTACAAAATAGAAAAAAAAAGGTATAGGAGTATGAATCAATTACCAATGAAATGTAATTACACCAGTTAGTGTTTCCATTATAAAAAATACAGCTATAAACTTTTCCAAGCAGAAAAAATGATTCTCAGTCAACATTTCTTGTTTCTCTGAAGACAAGAAAGGAAGAAAGAATGACACTTCATGAGCCCCAGAGGGAAGCAGCTCTGCCGTGGTGTGATCATGCTAATTGTCTCACTTCCCCAGCCACACCTGAGCTTCACACCGACACCTACATAGGTACCTATGGTGCTGAAAGCAGGCTGAGGCGCTTTTATATGCACCAGTGAATGCACCGAGTAAGCAGCACAATAACAAGATCTGACAGTGTTTTTGATCTCAAAGTTTGTTTCCTACCAGTTTCCTTACCCTCTGTAGAAATAGAATATATTATTGGAAAAAAAAGTAAATCTATAGCTAACAACACTTTAAAATGCAACTTAAGAAATTAAGTTGCTATTGCTTTGAAATTGATCATTACGTGCCAAATGAAGTTTAACATGCTTCATAATTGGTGAGCTACAGAACTGTTTATGTGCAAGGCAGCAATAACTGACATTAACCCACAATTTCTGAAACCAGTTTAGGATCTTTTGTTTTGCCAACATTTTTAATCTATCCACATTTGGACACTATTAGACAATATCATGTGGAATGCAATTTACTGTAAAACACAATAAAACCTATTTTTTAAAACATATTCGGACCGACTTCATGGCAATTGTGAAAAGAAATGTGGAAAGGGGATTTCTTATTTCTACAAATAGTTTCATTTATTTTAATTCTAAATCACTGTAAAGGTTTTACAGGGCAACTGTTTTACACATTCTCATATATTACCCCAGCAAATGCCGGAGTTAGTATCAACACCATGATTTCCATTAAAAAACATCCAAACTCATTATAATGCAGACGGGTATTTCTCAACTTCTCAAACATACAGTAAATAACAGCTCTGCAACCTTGAACCATAAGGTAGAATCAAAGTTACAGATGTAAGAATTTGCAGCTGTTTTGTATTTCCGTTAATTGAAACCACCTGTTTTGCATGTAGTTCTCTTCATTGTGGTTGTTTTTTAGTCAGTGTTTTTGTTCCCTCATTGTCAAGTCAACTTCTGTTATCATTTAACAAGCTCCCCAGTTTAACTCTGCATCTATAAATATGTCTTGTTAATTAGATTATACCAATCCACCAGGCATCTGCAAATGTCTTTTGTCAATTTAATTCTTCACCAACGCCCGCAAGTTCCCTTTATGACATTAAATAAGGATATAAAAGGACTTGCAAGTAAGTGAAGTTGGCCATGACCCATACAATGACCAACATCCACTGTGTGATGGAAGACATTAAAGTAAAGGCATGACACAATGAAAATAAAGTATTTAACGTGACCTAATTTAATAAATGTCTGTAAATAAGACAACAAGACAGCAAAGTTATACCAATACAACTTGTACACAAAATGCTCAATGTTTTTAAATGCAGGTGAAATCTTCTCATTGTTAAAATAAACATTCCCCATTGCTTTGACACTACTTTCAGTTCTTATTTGTGCGCTGTGCGTGTTCAGCCTGCACAGCGCCTTATATTTATCTTTGATGTAATAACTAAAGACATAGATAGATTCAAAGTGATAGATTTATACAGCATAGTCAGACAAAACAATGAACTATAACACCATCAAATAACCAAGCCATCTTATATCAGAGATCTGATTGTTTATTTTTTCCTAATAGAGCATTTCGCTCTCATTCTGCAGGTTGAGAGCGAAACCAACAGTTTTAGTCCATGAGGCAGACACTATCTATTTTTAATGCTAGGCTTAAATCTTTCCAGTTTGAAAAAACTTATAATGCCTCGAGTTATAGTGAGCTGCTGCAATAGGCTTAGCAGGAGAACATAGGGAGCACTCTGTCACACTATGCTACATTATTTTCAATTCTCCAACTTTGCCTTACTTTTAAATTCAAATCCTAACTGTCTGTTATTTCGGCTATTTCTCATCATAGTAGCTTAATCTGGTCTGCCATCAACATCTTCCCGTATAGATGATAACTTTACCCCTGTGCATCAGGCCTGTACTAGCTGTATGTGCTCTTTGATTCCTTTCGACCTGAAAAATTGTCTCAGAGCTCATCTACTCAACTGTTTCTTTTCTAGATACACATATGGAGCTACTGTAGATTACATCCCTACTCTAACATAGAAGGTTTTAATGGACCAGTGTTTCCGTGTTCCTTTTGTACCCAAGTCGGATTCAGCAGAAGTCGTGTTCTGCTGGAGGTTCCTTTCTCTTAAAAATTTGTTTTTCCTCTCTACCGTCGCTGCATACATGCAGTGTGAGGGATTGCTGCAAAGTCAAAGACACAATGCCAACAAAAGCTTATTGTAACTAAATGCTCATCAGTTCCTGCTAAGACACAAAACATTTTAACCCCACTTGTCTGTCTGATTTGATTGGCTGGACCCTGTAAAGTGCCAGAAGATGAAGTGTTTCATGACTTGGTTCTATATGAATAAACTGGATTAAATAACTGTTTGACAGCATTGAGCGAAATTTTAAAAGCTGTTCTACACAACCATAGCTTGATCTCTTATAGTACACTTACATAATAACGATAAGGAGGAAAACTCATTATCCTTCAATAGTACCTGGAGCTTGTAAATAATATATTAGTTTATATAAAGGATATGTAACTATTCTTTTCTAACAATAGGAGTAAAGTAGGGAAACATTTCTTCCACTCTTCACATAAAGAAGGATCCATTTTTAAACTTAGCATATACTGTACAGCGGAGGAGGTGGGTGAACACTGATGAGTTAAATGGAGACAAGCACAGATACATTTGTTTTGGTTCAGCTAGTGAGGCAAGACCTTGACACGAAAAAAGATTAAAGCATACCCCAGCACAACGTGCAACAGCCAATTAAAGCTATTAAAAATCATGAGATTCTTATACATGCTAAAATATGCAAAGTGCTTCTGAATGTGAAAAGCTGCAGAATGTGGCTGTGGACAGCCTGAGTCTAACACAGCCAGTGTTCTTCTTTCTATTTGCTAAGAAAACAAACAAGAAACGTAAGAAAAGGAAATTCTTCCACAGGCTGTTCACAGCTAGTCTTCCACCCTTGCCTTCACAAATAAACAACATATTTTTTCTGGGTTCCCTTCCACCCTAACATCTAAAGAAAACAACCATATATACAAGACAATTGGGAAATTTTATAGCTACCACCCACTTTGAGAAAAGCCCTTGTGCATCTTTTTCTTTTTTTTAAGGCTGGGACAATTAGTTGTCATTTATGTGGCAACCACCCACAGAGGGCAATTTGCATCCTATGTAATCATTTGTTTTGGCTATTTGAATTATATATCTCCCTGCTGCAAATTAAGAAACTTTATTATACTTTAGATTTTATTGTAACTCTTTGAAAGAACGAGTTCAACCAAAGCAGGCTCCCACAAGTCTAATTTAAACAACAAAGGCTCCCACTGCACCAGGCTGGCACAACAAAGAAAAGAAAACGTCTTGATACTTAACTTTAATTGAGACTCAGGCAGTATGTTTTTAGCAAATTGTTTTGATTAGTTAAAGGCACTTCTTACTTAAATTCCAATCAAAGCTTCTTTCTTATACATACTGAAAATACATTCATACTTAGAATATAAAATAAATTGTATTTTCAAGACGTTTAGGCCTAGAAGTTTTTATACTGACTGTTCTATGCTTTACAAATGTTATATATATTTTAGCTATGTTATAAAATTACTGATGTCCTATAGTCATGTATATAGCTTAGAGTACCAACAAATAAGCTATTGTGCTTGGCAACATTCATAAAGAAATAAAACATATTTATATATTTCCTTTAAACAAACATTCAATTCAATTATCAGCAAATTTTTGCAAGGTTTTGTTGGGGGCAGAACACCAACAAATATCAAAAAATTAAAAATAAAATAAAAATCATGCATGCAATTCTTATTGTCCAAATTGTAAAGAAAACAATTAATCAAATGTTTATATTTTGGCCTGTAGATAGGGGAGTCCCTCTTGGCTCACACTGAGTCTAGTTCTCCTGGAGGTTTCCTCTGTTTTCCTCTGCACTGTCGCTGTATGCATGCTTAGTTTGAGGGAAAGTCAATGGCACAACTCAAGCAAAGGCCTACTGTCGCTACATGCTCATCCAAGAAGAGCGACTTCTTTAAAGTCAATAACTCAAGGATTGCTTGAGTAATTTGCCCTCTCACTCCGAATATTGTTTTCAGCTCAAAGTTGAGTAAAGTCTACTATTTTAAGAAAGATGCTTTAATCTCTGGAAAACTCTATTTATTTGAAAGAATTACAATTTCTCCTGTGAAGAGTATCATGGAAAATGAAACAAACTTTTACATAGTTTAATTAATTTAATTAGAAAACAGCTGAAAACAGCAGTGTCTTTGAAAACCTACCATAAAACCACCCATCAAGCTAAATTTGTAGATAGATAGAACTTTAGTCTATCACAGTTATTTTAAAGTGTACGTTTCAGCACACTGATTACTTTGTCAAGATAAGTAGTCATTAGGATGTAGTATAGAAAGTCTTCTAACCAGTTAAAATAGTTTAAAGCCAGAATAATATCAACTTTATCCTTTTTATCATTCATCTAAGTCAGTGCTTTATAAGGTTTAGGTATGAAAGCTTTTTATTAAAAATCAAAACACAATTTCTTAAGTACAGTATTACAAAATTATATCTCTTTGATTAACCTCTAATTAACAGAAATTTAATGTAGTGAGAAAAGTCAAGATATGAAAAAAGCTTTACTTTACTTTTTGCTAAATAAATCTAAAGCATGTCATGTTATCATCCCAGTAGGCATTCTATCACAAAGAAGCAGTACAGCTCAGACCCCAATTATAGAGTAAATAAACAAATATGAAAGAAAGCTTCTAGTGTGGAGACACAGACCGGTATACCAACTTTATGCATAATGCATTCAGCATCGACTGCATTTTCAATAATAGAGTGGAGAGTTCATCTGAAAGGTCAGGGCATCTCTATCCATCACAAGAAAAACAGACAGAGGCTGCAGAAACACATCATAAACACAGCAGTTTGCTAATTCAGAATTCCTTCACTGTTTTTTGCTTCTCTGGGATTCTGCAGCGCAACACAGATATCTTGTTACAGAGCAATATAAAAAGAGATGTAAAAGAGATTTTAGATGTATTCTCTTGTGTCCAGCAGAAACGCATTGACCCAAAGAAAACAAACAAAACAGGAAAGCTATCAACCACAAGACCTTAATTGTGGGATTCCCTACTGAGAGAATCAGCCTCACTGTGGATAATGAGCTGCTGAAAAACACAAACTTTTCTTTTAAAGGAAAGGCAGAGATTAATAATTCATGGAGGAAGGTGTTTGCTTGTGTGCGTACCGCTGACCCAGTTACCTGACTCAGAAGTTTCCAAACCAACATCTCCACGTTACTAAAGGTCTAGAGGTGAAATGCTTTGACATATTATAAAAACAACAAACATATTAATTCAAAACAGTAGTTTTGAATTAATATATTGTTATATAATGTTAACTTGGAACAAGTATGGGTTTCCCTGCAAAATGTTTTGATTGCTCGACCAGAGTTGACTCATCCAAAGCTGGTACCCATCTGGTTCTGTACAAACACCAAAGAAGTTTGTTTTTCCTAAACTTGGAGGAGGAGCCACAGCATTACAGCACCAACAAAATCCCTTCTGATAAATCTTAGTTCCTCATCTTGTTGCTGACCCAGTATGTATAGATTTTACTCTATTTGTCATATTTGTCCTTTTGACAGAGATTGTCTCTCTGGGCTTTAAAAATGGTGGTTGCAAACTGTCTTTACAATCCTTGCAAGCATTTCTTGCTAAATCAGGATTTAAAACCTGGTGCAGCAAGCGAGTGGCAGTCAATTTGGTTTAGAAGTGTTAAAAAACAATTTTTCATAAATTCAGCTAAAAAAAACAGCAACTTTAAGGTTTCTAACTTATATTTTAGTCAATGTTAAAACAATAAGATGTAGAGAATGAATTTTTTTTTAGTATAACCACAAGTCAAAGTTTTAGTTGTGTATGTTCATCGTTTGAGTCCTAAATCAAGCAATATTTTTATGAGTATACATTTTTTTATTGCAAACTCTCAGCCTCTGAGGAATATGGTTGTTTCCTCTCAAAAAACATGGTAAAAATGAAAGTGCTTATTATGTTGCTAAACAGAAATAAGCCCCAATTTAGTAAAAACCAGCATTAAAACTGGTTAACTTGACTAACCTGCTAATATAAGAGGTTGGACTGTTTTTTTACAAAAATTTAAACAGATTATATATATATATATATATATATATATATATATATATATATATATATATATATATATATATATCTTTCTACTCTAAATGCATGTAGAAATTAGCCTGTTTTTCTTTGCTTATGGTTGTGTTTCAAGTAGAATAATAATAAAAAGGTGGTCAGATGGTAAAGTTTTCTCATACAAGGATATTTACCTGACAGGGGAAAATCTAATGCTGAACCATTCCTTCTATATGACACACATCTACAGATTATATGCAAAACTTGAAAAACTAATACTTAATTGCCAACAGTTGAAGTTTTCATGCATGACTCATTAACACCGCGTTCACAGAGGTTGCAGTAAGAGCTTAATCTAAGTTGTTGGAAGTTAATGGAACTGCACAGCTGACGTTGTGTATTTGTGAGTGCGCACCATTTGCTCCTTATTCTCACAACAGCTGCTGTACAAGTTCAGGATTTGTTTTGTGTGAAGTCTTTGCTGTCTTGGCATTGCTCACTGTGAATGTAGTGTGTTTGCTTTAGCCTCCAGTACATCTCTCTCAGTGGTTTGGGTGGGCATCATGTCTTTACACACATGCACAGCTTGAGGACTGTGTGCTAGTTTCAGGTTTCATATTGATAGAAAGACTAACACAAAACTGCATTTTTCTCATGAAAACATGAAAACTTGATGTGAGCACTAAAGAGGATGTGGCCACGGTTGCTATGTTATTTTAGCTAAAGCATATTCAGTAATGTGGATTCAGACAATGGGGCTATATCACACTTATAATTCCTAGTCTCCTGCAGGCTGGACTGATTCTTATTGTACATCCTGCTGTGAACAGTGCTTGAGTAAATCCCCTAATTGTAATTTAAGGCAATTGAAAGATAAATAGACATAAATAGAAAGTTAAATGATTTCAATTACTACTTATTATGATAACATACACCGTCAATGACCACTTATAACCTGAAGCAAGAGATTGCCAAAGGTTCCTTGGTCCACACTCAGTGTAATAACTGCACATGCAATATTGGCTGTGTACCTAATGCAAGGGGTTTGTTGAATATTTGTAATAATCGGCATCAAGGGGTTGACTTTACTGAATTCTCACTATGATTTTTTGGTTCTTTTCTTCAAGGTTGTCATTCAAAAAAAACTTCATATAAGCGCATGACCTGAATCCAGTGTGAAAAACGTTTTGTTTTTATTGTTTTCTGTTATATAAGACCCAACTGTGGTACATCCCCCAAGTGGATGGATGGATGGATGGATGGATGGATGGATGGATGGATGGATGGATGGATGGATGGATGGATGGATGGATGGATGGATGGATGGATGGTCAGGTACTGTAGTACATTTTTAAAAATCCTAAATTTAATCGTAGAGCTCACTGATTATGTGTGAGTTTATTACACCTTGGTATTGGTATTGGCTGCCTGTTGCGTGTCAGAACTGATGTTTTAATCTAATTAAAACAGTTCCTCTGTCTGGATATACAGTTATAACCTTCATTCTGTACATGGCAAAGATTTGGGAATGGAATGAGAGTGGTGTCCTTCAGCTAGGAACATATTTTAATAAGGCTGGAGCCATGATGTCTACTCATCTGGTAACGTGTATGATGTAAAATATGATAATAAAATGCCTTTTTAAATGTTAATCGGGGACACTTCCTGAGAGGTGAGCCCAGAGGTGAGCAGCTGCCATTCTGTAAATTCTAAGCAACTTCTCTGATCTGAGTAAGATTACATTTTGTATAAAAATCTGTTGTCATTTCTCTTGGTTATTTAATACATATAAGTTATAAAGTGTTATTTAAAGTTTGCCCTGAGTGATCTCTTTTAAGGAAAAGAACCAGAGAGATAGAGCTTCAAGGTGCACACACAGAGCCTATCTTATACACTATACATTGAAAGGGTCAAAATGAAACCTGATTCCTTGATAGCCCATATTTTTTCTCACGTAATTTCGGCCTTCTATGATTTGAAAATCTTATATTTACTTTGCCCTGTTCTGGAATCTCAGCCTTGTGTTTACAGTATAACAGAATACAAATTCTATAGGAATGAGTGAAGCTATAAACCCACTTGTAGTAAACTAATGTAAGTGTACAACTTTTATATATGAGCTATAAGGTGCTAATCGACTTGCTTGGTTTGCACCCCCCTTTCCAAACACCTAAATAGTTAATAAGGGCACCATGTACATTAGTTTAACTGCCTTCTAAAAAGCAGCTGAATGTAGATTTAGTGCAGCTGCTATCTGCCCCTGAATGTTTTGCTCTGCAGCTTTGAAGCAGCTACCATGCAGTTTTCCTCTTCTTTGCGACACGAACGTATCTTCTCTCACTTGCTTGCATTAATAATGTAATTCCTTTAAGTTATTTATTTAGGGATTTACTGCTTTTATTAACCTTAGCTTAACACAACAGGGTACCATCTCTACTTCGTGTAATCCACAGTTACATTATGGTGTTCCTTGGAGTTTGGATAAGGGAGGAAATTGGCTCTCAAGAACTAGTAAATGTACTGCAAAGCATTAATAGACAGGTTTTACTCACCTCTAAATCAACCTTCTTTTGCCAATAAATGTTAATGTCTTTGAGTGCCGTCTACTGTACAACTCCAGGACATTATTTTGACAATTAACTTCACATTTGTTGAAATCGTGCTTTTGTCTCTAAAAATGTTTGCTTGTCATCCTCCTTAGGTTAAAAGGGGGTACTTATATCTGATATTTTTCTGTTGGCTATAATGTAAATTAGGAGAACTTCACAGAACTATCCTTAACACCATTTCCTCGGCCTCTGGTCAAGACCAGGAAGGAAATCCTCCCCTTCAAATGACCGCACCATCTGAAAACTATTATCACTAGGAATTCTCTACTCACCATATTTGTGTCACTGTAAGTGCCAGTGTATCGCTGTCAATCACAAATTACACATTTCACAGTCCTCTTATGAGCCTCTTTTCATATATCAAATGTGGTAGTTGTGTTCTGGAGCGATGCAATTTTTACTTTATTGTCTTGTTGCCAGCGAGATACCATTAGCCATACTGATACTGATATTTTAGGAATATCAGTAAAGTTTTTTAATTACAAGGATTCTTGTACTGTTGATAATTGTCTGTTACTAAATTTAATCAAAGAGACACACAGCCATTTAAAAAACAAAGCATTATCGGATGTCCAAAGGATTTTGCTAATCTTAAAAATTAGGGTTTTCACATACAATTTGTTTTTAAACCTTCTTACATAAAGCAGATGAAACAATACTAAAACAAAGTTTATGTCGTTTAAGACTGATTTTATAAAACAGCAGGAAAACACTTTGTGTTATTCATTACAATGAAATATATTAATATACATGTCACAAGAGAAAAATACAAATGCAAATAAGCTAACTGTTAAGCATACAAAGGTTAGCAGGAGACCAGATGCCTGTTAGCAAAAGACATCCAGAATTTTTTTTTTTTTAATATATACACAGGTCGACAATCATCCACATCATGTTTCATATATCATCACTTATGTTCAGTTAAGGTTTTATTTGCTTCATTCCAAATATCATGGTAAACTAAGGGAATCTCTCTGAGATGGAATCCTACATAGCAACTATCTGTGAATTCATAAGCACTTCAGGTATTTCACTTGCAAAGTACATGTTTTATAACTGCATTCATTATACAATGTAGGTATAATGCCTGCCTGAATCATTAACATGTCATACACTATAAAAAAAACAAAAAACTTAAAACATCAACAATATAAAGTGTTTAACTATTCATAATAATCTATGATTTATGTCTCTATTTTAAAACAAAAAGTGCAAATCTGCCTTTTTTATGACTTTTATATTCAGATTTTCATAACTAACCAAAATGACGTAGAACAAAAGATGTGCTTTAAAGATGTTATGTATGAAAAAAACATACTGAGCTGGGTTTGAAGTGGTAAAGGGATGAATTGAGCCAGAGCAACATAGCTGGTTGGTAAACAGCATCTATGGCATCTATATTCAGTGACTCTGTTTTAACAAATTTATATTCAGAAAGTTCAGAGATTCCTATCGCTGACAGAAAAAAGTTCCAATCAGTAAATCCCTCATCTATACAGTATCTGGATCTGAAGCTTGTCTTGTTTGTTTACTTTCGAGGCATGTTTCTATGTTTTAGCTGCGTGCATGTGGCTGACTAACAATATATCTGCTCCATCTCAGAAAATAAGACAGCAGTCAAAATCAAAACCATCTGCATGAGAGGCAATAAAGTTTAACGAATCTCAGTACTGCATAGTCATATATTACCCAACTTAGAGTCTTGTCTTTGCACAGTGGCTTACAGAGGAGCGGAAACATACAGCTGCAGCTACAGACAACATGTTAATCAGCTGGAACTGCATAATGTCACTATGAAGAGTGAAGGCTTTAAAATGGCTGCCACCAGACAGCAAGATTTCTGCTTGGAGTCTTACTGTCTTTGTGTTAAAAACTCTACCAAAGCATTTTCACACTGTCTACAAGAGAAGCTTTTGCTTTTTTAGTACCATGAGAGATTCTATCAACAAGCAGTAAAATTTTGCTGTGACTGTGGACAGAAAGCTTGAATGTGCCAACTTCATTTTACCTCCCACACATCCCCTACACAAACACACTTATACCCTTACAAAGACACTCTGCAATGGCAGTGTTAATACAATGCCGCACTTAAGGCTAGTATATGCATGCTGTCCATCTCCGTGGCCGGGTTGCTTCGGAGAATAGCAACAGATCGCAATAGCATAGAACAAAACAAATCTCAGCGCGGGACGTCAAACAGAGGGAGGAATGAGTGCAGACAGGGAGGGAAGCAGAGAGAGTGAACAATGAAGCGTTGCAGAGGGGTCCAGAACAAATCTCTCCCTCAGGACTCTGTCATCATTTGGGACTTGGTGGCGCATTCTCTCCATCTGTCTACTCAGATGTCTATCTTCCCTTTGCTTCGTTCTCCACTCAGCCTCGCTTTGCATGTTTAAAATCAGATGGGCAACACATCCATTTAGGAAGATTACTGTGAAGCTGACTGAACTTTTTGCCTCTGACCTCCAGTTTAACTGTGACAAAGTTAGATTAGGGGAGGTGGTAAGGAAGAAGCATAGAGATAATCTTGCTAGAGCTATGCTGCAGATAAATGAGAACCAAGGTTTTGCACAATCAGAACATAATCAGTGCATAAATTAGGTCAATTGACATAAGTGTATCCTTCATAATTAAGAATCTGATTTCAAATATTCTCGGTTTTGTCCCAATCATGTTCAATGTGCACAGTGTCCCTGTGTAGATAAGCTGCAGGTGAATTTCCCCTATATTGATTATAAATTTTTCTCTGTACAGACAATACTATGTATTGTAAATGATTCAGTGTGGATCCACATTTTTGAGAAGAGGAACTTAGAGTATCTCGTTGTTGTCATGATTTTGGCGCTGATGGGTGGCTTGATTATACATTTCATTCACCTGTTTAGCTTTGCCCATCACTGCTCATCTGATCCACCTGCTCCTGTTTCTACTTAATTTCCTTGGTCCCAGCCATCAGTGTCAGTGTAGAGAGTTTTCAAACGTTACTAATATTGTTCTGTATGTCTAATCCTGACCCGTTTTGTATTCTGACCTTTGAGCCTGCATGCTGATCTGTTTGTCTGACCTGTCTTTGGACATCTACCGGATTCTTTTTGTGGACTGAACCTGGATCTGCCTTCTGACTTCGACCTGGATTATCCTGCCTTCCTTCATCAGCTGAGATCTGATCTCATGTCAGCTATGCAGCCTTTTTGGCTTTAGCGTCTGAAACTCTTTGGCAGCGTCCGCTGTTTCTTGACGGCTGACCTGCTGGAATCATCCTCTTCCCTGGGCACGGAATGGACTTTTAAACCAGGTTAGTGACTCATGAGTTCACAACCATCCTCCATCAGATTACCGTGGTCACTAATCTATGTTTCTCTGCGACAGACGGTTCTTCCTCAGACGCCCTAGCCACTTCAGGCGCTGTTTCTGCAGACCCGTTTGTTTTGAATAAACGGATTCAATATATCCCAGGTGCATTCGTCATCCTTCCTTCAATGATAAGGATTGGTCTGTCCGCATTAGATGAAGCACGGCCCAAACATGATGTTCCTCCTTCCAAACATCCTTGTTGGTATAATGTTTTTAGATGGTTTAGAGATTTTCTTGCATCACAAATTGCATAAAAAGTATGTACGGTTTATTACACATTTCTTGTAAAAGAACTTTTGGGATTCTGTTTGATGAGGTCTAAAAGTTCATGTTTTGGTCTCATCTCATCTAACAAAACTCTCCATTCAATACTTCTTGGGCTTGTACAAATATACTTCTTAAGGATGACTTTAAACAAGCTTTCAACATGCTTTTCTTCAGCAATGAAGTCTTGCACTGAAACTATTGTGGCTGAGCCCTATTTTTAGGTTGTCCTGAATGTAGAAGAGGCCATTGGAATGGTTTAAAAAATCACATCAGAGAAAAGGAAAAATCACGTTTAGAAATATATCTGTAATAGGTGCCTTTGTTTTGCAACAACAGTGTTGTAGAGCCTTGGAGAGAACTCATTGACTTTTTTTCTTGTAATATCCTCATAATAAGAAACATTTTTATAGACCTCTTGGCTTTCCATGCAGTTCTGCAGATCTACATTTTATTTGTTCAAGATTTCAAGCCAGATATGTAACAAACTTAACCCAAATCAGTTCATACATTACCTTATGTTTCATAAAGTTTAACGATACAACGAATAAGTAACCTATTACATATCTACCATACAGTACAACTTCATTATACAGTAATTCTATGTATGGGCTGTTTGTTTGGAGACCTTGGCATATGGGGCTTACTTGGACTGTTCTTCACATCTGGGATTAATTTTTCTCTGTCAAAATGACTTAAAAACAGATATGTACTAAGAAATATATTCAATACATATTTTTCACCTTTGCAGGTCCCCTTTTACCAACAGGGTGGTTTTATTTGCTGCCAATTTACATAATTATGGCTTTTTTATATGTGCTGCTGGAGGTTCTGTCTTTATTTAAAGATAAAACAAACCTATTAAATAATCCATATATAACTAAAATTAATTTATATAGTAAAGCTCATTTATTTAAATTACACGATCACCATGTCTTTAAAATTATGCTTGCTCTTAATTTATACCGATGACTGTATTTATTGCAAATAAGTAAAGGTTATTGCTTGAATTACACAAATGTAACCCTGATCATAATGCAATATAGAGTGATATATAATATAGAGTGAAAAAGAGTAATAAAAAAATAAAAAACAGACATGCTTTTGAAAATGCTGATCTGACAGTGTGTGAATGATAACCCTACAAGAATGGAGAACCAAAAAAGGGCACCTGTAGGGGACAAAACAAAATAGAACGTGCTTTTTGCATTGCATACCAAACCAGATTTGCCCGCAGAGAGCTAAAAATTCACAATTCTTTAATCAAATGTAAACACGCATGGGAATAAAAGACTTAAATGTACCATTCCCTAAAGCTGTTTTTATTTTCCCTTTCCAAGCAGCATTCAAAAAACATGAAGTTCCTCTAAGAGTGGAAACAAATCCAGCTGAACTGCAACGCTGTCAGAGAAAGTGGATGGAGGAAGGAGATGGTCGCTGAGTGATGATCTTTATCTGGATTACAGTGAGTGAACACTGTGTATACATGACTAGGTGTGTGTGTGTGTCTGTGCTAGATGAGTCATCTCCAACCTTAAACACCCGCTATAATCATAACATCAACACAAGACGATCGCCTCTGGCACAAACATTCCCGTTCTGATATGACTATGGACGAAGGACACAAGGATAGCTATATGTCTCTGTGTGCAATCAGTGTAGCAAACCGCTGTGCTGGTTACAGCTTTATTAATAAGGTACATATCTAATGCTGTTTTCACCTTAATTAATGTTTTGCCTCCAAGAATAAGGAAAAGAGTCAAAATCTTTGTGGACTAGTTGGCCTATGAATACACATGGTAAAAAACAACAACAAAAAAAACGACAAAAAAAATTGCTAAAAACAAACAAATGTGGGTGGAGAGAAAAAAAAACTAAATAAAGTTTGAAGAGATTAAATTAAAGCTTCATTAAATCACGTTGCTTTTTTTAATTTCAGGAATCCTTCCTCTTTGGTATTTCACACACCATGCATGAGCCTTTCTACCTTTCCAAAGTTCTCCTAATCTGATTGTAAAAACTTTTAAAGTCGTAGGAAAACAGCTGTTCCAGCCGTTGTATTTCCAAATTCTCCCTAGTGGAACCCGACTTTACACGAGTGAATAAAGTGAATGTTATTGGTTGTTTATCAAGGGGGTGGGATTGTTGTGGTAGAAGGTTCGCAAGCTTTTTGGTTGTAGCCGGTTTGTCGTAAGCATCTTGCTAACCAGTTAGCAACTTAGTGCTAGTAGCTTCCCAAATTCCATTGGGACCAAGTAGCACTAAATTGGTGACTTAGAAACGACACTGTTAAGGAACGCTATGGACAGAGGAAACATGCAAGAGGAGGAGAGTTTAGTGTCGGAGGTCATGGATGAGTCTCCTCAGTCATACATTTTCTTATTTAGAGGAGGTAGAGGAGGAAAGCGGGGATGAAGATGTTGTGGAAGAGGACACCAGGGCGGCAGAAGCTTGGTTTAGTGTAGAAGGCTTACAGCCGTACATGTTTGAGCCCTCGCCCCGCAACGCTGCCATTTCAGTTAGCTCTACGTTTGCCGAAGCCACAGACGTCCATCCCCGTGAACACTGGGACGGAGCTTAATGGTGAAGTGAATGGTTCTTATGTCTTATTTCCACCGTTGCTTATATTAGCTGCGACATATGAATCAAGATGCTATGACCGAAAAAATTTGATTGACGGATGACCGTTGATTTATGATTGGCCGATTTTAGGTGTTCAGGCTGACGTATAACTAACTGGCCTGCATAAGATAACGGGAAAAAAAACCACAGATTTTAAGACAGCATTTTTTTTTTTAAAGAAATGTTCTACATTTTGGGACAATGTAGTCCAACAAAGAGTACATATATATATATATATATATATATATATATATATATATATATATATATATATATATATATATATATATATATATATAGGTTGACTCCACAAATGTAGCTTTTTCTACTTTATTACAACCAACTATACATGTTAAGTGCGTAAACTATATTTTCCATCAACATCTGCAAAACTTTTAGCATAATGATTGGTTATAACAATTTTTCCTAAAAATTATACACATTTTAAACTGAAATGCAATTCTTTGGAGATGTTAAACTTTAAAGGGGTCATACAATGCCAAACCGAGTTTACATATTACACATTTCAATGTTGTCACAAATGTATTGTGTTTAATGGTAATTGTTCATTATTGGGTTAAGTGAAACTTGATTGAATTGACTGTTACCACATACTACTGTTACACATTCTATATCATTTATGCTGTTAATCTGATGGAAATCCCCTTAGTGCATCACAACAACCAAACTAATGAACTGGAGATTACCTAAAACTCAAGGACTCATTGGAATCCTTTCTGTTCAATTTCATTTTTTCCATTTATTCTGTGTATATTCCAGTAGCTTGTTGCATCTGCATAGTTTATTAAACATAATACTGTGAAAGGGATTATTAAGTTGAATAAAAAGTAACATTATTTGAATTGTGGATGTCTGTGATTATTTATACAGCAGGGACTGATTGTTTTTAAGAGCGAAGCCCACTTCCTTTGAGTTAACAACTTGAATAGACTGAGGCAAATGTTTTCCTTGAGTTAATAAAGAATAACTCTGCTTGATGAATAACAGGTTATTGACAGGAGAGAACTTGGATTTTAACAGCTGGTCCAAAAGGTCCAGCCACAAAGGTAGAGTGGGCCATTAATAACACATGGTATTTGAACAAACTGTCATTTCTAATCATTTAACCAACGATCATTACTTGGTTATACCCCTGATTTTAACTAGAACTTCCAGTTCTAGTTATTAACAGATTCACAATCTGCTGTTAAAATTGCACAGCCCTCCTGAGAGCTTTTTCTTTTCTGATCATGTAAAACAAGGACCGCTGTTTAATTTTTGCAGGGGAAACATTTTTTCTATGGAAAATAATTAAATCATGGAAATAAGTATGAGTATAAAACTAAGTAGAGGGTCTTATTTTCTACAAATACAGTGCTCCAATAATCAGTACTATTTGATCCCTTTTTCATTTATTTTTTGTATCTCTTGTAAAATTATTCCGAGTTATTTTATTGGCAAAGCCTCAACATTTGTAAGGGAACTACAACTAATGTTTGCCCACTCTAAAGTAGTCTGAAAGACCTGCCTACAGTATGGTTATTTGAAAATGGCGCTTCCCTGGAGCACAGAGAGTTATTAAAAATACTGCATTTATCTCTTTAAGACTGATGGGCATTTTATATTCATGATACCAGCTGTCTATGTTAGATAATGTTAGACTCATCAGCATTAAATGGATTGACAACCCAAGGATTTGTAAGAGATGTAGCTGATGTTCACAGAGCCAGAAGCAATTGGGGTGATGTAGTAAAAAAAAAGGCAATTATCTCCCTAAATCACCCTTAATCCCCTCCCCTGACGTGTGAAAAGTGATTTAATAAACTATGCATGCACATCTAAAAATGCTTCTTAGCCAAAAATCTGTAGCCAAAAACAGCAGGGAAATGCGTATCCATCACCCTGCAGTCAGAAACGACAGAGCTGTTTAGATTGGCATATCTCATGTATGTCTGGCCAGACCAAGTCTGTCTGGGTCCTGTGAAGAGGGTGTATGTTTGTTATGGAGATGCAGCGCTGCAGCCAGAATGGACACCGAGCAGAGTAGCTGATTATCAGACAATGCACAGGCAGAAACACTTTGGCATAGATAGCGGATGGCCAGTCTGTTAGCCACTCTCGACCTATCGCGCGCATCAATAAGCACTTGTTTCAACCGAAATGTTTGTGTGTCTAGTGTGTGTGCTCTGTACTAGAGTACACTAAAGTAAGTGTCACTTTGAGTATCTTATCAGTGCTGTTGCAGATCCTCCCCAGCCTGTTGTGTTTCAGACTGAAGACTTGTAGTTAAAGTTGTAGTGATTAAAAAGACATAAACAGCAGCAGCATTCAGGAGTGGACACATACATTTTGTCTAGGTGGTCTGGCTGATTTAGTATCTAATAAGCCAGGAGAGCTGAACAGCGCAGCTACATGATGCAGTGACCTCCTCCCTTTGTAATACTCTAAGTGAGGAGCTTCTTCAATAAAAAACACGAGCTGTTTATTTGCATTGCCTGAACACACACAGCTTAAAATTAAAATAAGGAAACAGAAATTGGTACAGAAATTGAATCTGAAAAGTAAAAAATATATATTTTGGTTTGGTATCTTGGTTTTTATCTATTCCAGGTCAAGAAATAAAATAAAGCCACTATATAGTGATGACACACAAAAAAAAATGATAACAAGGATGTGTAAATCATAAATAGGCCAAAAAATAAAAATGTTATTAAAATTACCAAGTAATATTTTCTTTGTCTCTTGGATTTGCATTGTGAATTGGTTTGAACACAGTAAAATATTTTAAAATTAGTCTAAAGCTAACATGACCCTATTCCAATTTCTTCAGAATAAACTTTCATTCTCAGACATGAAATCTGTTCTGAACTGTGACATCATTTCATAATTTTATTGATTATGGTTTTTAACTATTTTCCATTCCCTGTACTTTGTGTGCATAGTAGCTTAGCTTAATTGATAATTGATTTCATTAGCTACGAAATTAGCTATAAGTCTTAGGAGGTTTTCTTTAACTAAAATATTTTTAACTTAGAGTTCGATAATTTTTGTTACCAAATTCTTATATTGTGAATGGAAGTTTTGATGAATTTCTTCCAGAAAAGTGTAGAATTATCTGTTTGACCATGATTTGTGCTCGATTCTTGTTTTCATTTTTTGTCCTAAGAGCCAGTTGGCTTGAGCTCACAGAACAATAAACGTCCAAGTATTATTTGATTATATAACATACGGGGTAGGCATTAAACGTATTATTTTAGAATCCCAAATGTAAATGCTTTTTGGTGAATCGGATACCTCATTAGTTGTAGATGACCTCTTCTCTGGCGGTTAATGGTAATCAGATTCAGGATTTTCTGTTTATTTTGTTTTGGGGTTTTTCACACAACTAGGGAAAACATATTCTATGAAATCCAGACTCTTTAAGTGGATTTAAATGTTTCTCTGTTGCATACAGAGCATCCTAGGTCATAAATCAAACTGCCTTTTTCAAATTGTTTCTTGCTGATCCTGACAGAGCTGAACATACAAAGTGTTTCATACATCAAGTCAGAATGGATCACAGACCTCCGTGTCAGCACAGAAGCGTGGTCTCATTTGCAGCGACTTCTTTCCCTTTCAATTCATCTGGCTTCTGCTTCTGCTTAACTCGTGATGGTCCGTTTGATGCAGGAGAACTGTACATATATTGCAGTGGAAGCTTAATGCAGTAAATTTATCTGAAAGATGGCTGCTTGAACTTTAGCGTGGGTTGTGGCTGTTCTTGTTACATGACTCTTCACTCGTCTCTTCTCAGAGGTCCCATGGGAGGGCCCCAAAGTAAAAATATATGACCTCAGCGGCATATAATGGAGGTTTTGAGAGGGTTTTTGATGCACAACAAAAATAACAGATTGGCCATCTCTGTCTTTACAGAGCACAGCATCAAATGAAAACTGAGAATGCTGAAATAAATAATAGGACCTGAAGGATGAGATCTAATGTGAATGTACAAATTAACAACTGGGAAGCACAAAGAGAAGGAAAATTATGGGAGGATTAAAGGAGCTTTGATTCAGATAATGCTACGAGGAATGTGAATAAACCTTCATTTTCCCTTTATCAAAGATAATGGTACACATTTGTTTAACAGAAAATTAGCCCAGCTCTCTGATTGTGTCAGAGAGGCTGGGCAAAAATAAGATAGAAGTGACATGTCAAGGTTGTTTACTAACCGATTACTCAGGAGCAAAGCATGGAAAAAAGGAGCAGATTAAAAGAGAGAGGAAGAGTTCAGTTTAAATCCAGGAGGGAAGATTAGGAAAGGCTCAGTGACCTAACATTTGAAACCCTTTACTGATACAGCCTATTCTTTCCATCAAATACTTAAACTTTTTTTTAATCATTATTATAAATATTAAAGAACTAATATGAACAGTAGTAATTCATATCAATGATATTAAAACATTCCACTCATTAGGAGAAGAAGTGCAATGATTGCAGTTTTCTGGATGATCAGAGATCTTTAAAATGCCTATCTACCCATTTTTTAAATATCAAAATATACCAATAAAAAAAGTTAAACCATCAAACTTTTTTATGCTGAAGTATATTTTGATAAATAGAAATGATTTTGACAATTTTTGCTCTACAAATTAATACTGAGGCTTGCAGCCTTAGTGTTAATTAAAGTATTGGATAACAACTTAATGTGGATAAAGCTTCTTTACAGTGCTACTTCCTAGTCTCTCTTAAATTGACATTATTTTGTGTGTTGTTCCAATTTAAATAACATGGTGTCATTATTACGTTTTGCTCCTTTAAGACATCATTGGTGGTAAAGAAAAAAAAAGTTTTTTTGTTGAACAATAAAGCTATACTGTTCTCTCAGCAGTACTTTATAAAAATGTCATAGTTTTCAATTCAACCTTTTGGTTCAGTCTCTATGCCCTCATCGTCATCGATTCTAGTCAAAGAATGAGGACTCTCCTCTTGAAACCTGCTGATAATTCCATGGAGAATTTCAGCACATTAAGGTCAGCATTGTTTGGACCTTCCACGCAACAACAAAGAATAATCCATTATGCACCACTTCCTCCTGTAGAGGGTCACATAATTTGGCTACTTTCCCAGCTGATGCATCAAGAGGTTATTTGCACATGGCACTGAGATGATAACCAAGCAAATTGTGATGCTCACACTGTAATTTACTGCCTATTCAGAATCTAACAAGGTCTCACAATCTTAAAACACAAAAATATGATCCACCTTTCCATGCATATTTCTTCTTCTCTGTTATGGTCACAGGGGCGCTGGCAGTTACTCAACCCCCAGTGGCCATAGGGCAGGAGAGAAGGAGAAGGTCACCAGTAGACAGCAATATTTATGTTGTGAGTTGTATTTTCTGCATTTTAGGTAGGCTGTGGGACAAAATAGAAAACTGCCAGAATGAATGAAAAGATAGAAATGATTTGTAAGCATTGATGAATTTCGCAAAGGGCTCACAATTTGTCATCAGTAAAACTAAAATCTGCCTGTTTTTCAGAACTTCACAGGAGTGTGGAGTGCATTTGATTTAAAGCAACATAAATAGAGATGGCATTTCAAATTAGTTATGGCTATGAGTCTTGATATAAAACAAGGCTCTCTATAAAAACAGACTAATTACTAAAGTGTATTATGAAACTCCTATAGGTTAGACTACAATAAGAGTTGGCAACCTGTGGCTCCATATGTAGATATTTGGTCCCTCCAATTTGGATCTTATTAAACTAAACAGGAACATTTGTCATTTATAATTAATAGGAGAAAGTGTTTTAGGAGTTGCTTGAATGTTTATCTGTTTAGCATATCGGCAACATCATGGAACCAAATGTCCTTTTTCTTTGCTTTTTTTTTGTATTTTATTTAGGCTATCTACTGTATTGTTCATTGGTTTACGTGTTTATAAAAATAGCTCACACAGCTGGTATTTCTCTACAAAATTAAGTGTTTTTCTTCTTTGTAAATGTTTGATCGGTTTTGGTTTAAAACATGAAAACGGAAAGAAATTAAAATCCTTAACTTTTGAAATAAAATGTTTCAATGTATTTGTAAAGATAGAGGGCTTTTTTTTGCAGTTTCAGGCAAAAGGCTGCTTATCTCTGAGTTAGTGAAATCCAGATGCCGATTTCTATTAAGCTGCATGTTCCAAATTCCAAAGGTATTAGTTTTGCATGAATTTAGCTTTTAATCTGAGACTACCCATGCCAAATTTACTACATGAATGAATTAATACCAAAAACAAATTGATACATGTTTCAACCTATAAAGCTCTGGAGAAAACGCGAACACATATGATCTGTAATTCTGGCCATTTTGATGCCATCTTTGGAGAACATCATTATGAACATGGTTCTCACGCCACAAGGGGACTTTTCTGGGGTTTTCCCTATCTCCCACAAACACGGCCATGCAGGCCTTTGCTTTCTCCCATTGGATCTCTTAATGTGTAGAGAGGATCTTTAAGGGGCTCGAATGCTTGCGGGTGGACTCTAAGGGGAGCCATTGCTCTCCCATCTCCTTAAAATTGCTCTGTCATGTGTCCTTGTCTTTCCTCCGGCCAAATCCTCTATTTTAGTCTTCTTCAGTTCCCTTCACTCCCCCATCCCCCTTTCTGTTTTTCTTGTGTCTCTGTCTTTCAGCCTCTACTGCTATCTATACCAGCACATCAAAACAAACTATAACTCAAGATGGACTACCACAACCTCCCACAAGTTCCCAAAAAAGACATAGGCAAAGAAGAAGAGCTTAGAGGGAAGGGAGGGGGTCAGGGAGGGAGTAGGAGATTTGGGAGGAAACAAGTTGCCTGATAACACTGACATAATGAGAGAAAATGAGAGAGACATGGCAAAAGAGGAGCAAGAGGCATTGACTCATGGAAAGGGTGAAAATGGGAAATTCATAGCATGTCAAACAGAAGCGGAGGAGTTGAAAGACAAGTGAGATGAGGGAAGTATAACTAAACAAGAGATGACTGACTCAGCAGGCAGTTGATTAGCAGGGAGAAATTCCTGCTCAGCCGACGAACAACAGTTAGGAATGATGAGCTGTATAAGAGGAAGGACGGAAGGAATGAAAGAGGAAGAGCATGGCCAGAGGAGATGAAGAACGGGAGTTGAAAGTCTGAACTGAGGAAGAGGATGAGCATATTAGCAGACAGTAATTCAGGGCCGGTTGTTGGGGGAGGGATAGAGAAAGGGAGGTGGGAGGAGGTGGCTGCATCCACAACAAGCATGCACGTACACATCCATTCAGAAGACAACTCTTTACTCATAATAAAAGCAGAGTGAGCTAATGCAGAGGTGCCCTGAGACAAAGCACAGTCGCCTCCAACAATCAACAAGGAAGTGTATCCAAGAACAGGATACAGCAACAGCCAAGACTTTGCAACACTGGCTCTTCATATTACACTGCTTGCCTATAAATTGTACACCTGAACAACAGCATCTAAACATAACAACTCTTTCAAGGTGAGAAAAGTATTTGGTTAACACCTTTTTACCTGAAGAAAAAAGAAAACCCGGAAGAAAAACTTAGAGCTAAACCTCGGCTGACCAGTTGATTACACCTAATTATGGCTTCATGTATTTAAACATTGGAAGAAGAGCGTGATAAGATGTGGGTAACAAGTTGGTCCAATTTAGGTGGCTATAGTAAAAAACAAAAAAGTCAGAATGCTGTAGAACGGAGGTCTTCAACAGGGGGGTCTCGACCCTTAGGGGTCCACAGAGGTGCTGAATGGGGGTTGAAAAAATTTTGGTTGATTAGACTTTTTTTATATTCAAATCTGCAATTCTTTCCACTAATGTCTTTAAATACACATTAACATGAATTCAACACACTGTATTAAACAGATTAAAGCTGCAGTCTGTAACATTGAGAAGAGAGCAGACTTCGACTGAAAATTTGAAGAAAAGCAGGTTTCACGCCACTCCCCCACCCTCTCTGCTCACTCATGCCCCACCTCCAAGCTCCACCCCTCTCACAGCATCTGCGCAGCTACCGCATGCGACCAGAAGCGTCCAAGCAGCGTACGCGGCATGGAGTGTGAACCGGTAAGAGCGATAACACTCACCTCCAAGCAGCTAGATATAAGATGCTGGTTATACCGAAGTTTGCCGTGTAAGCAGTTGTCGGCAGGGGCAGTAAGGGCAGTTTCTCTTTCGCTGGTGGCTGTCGCTCCGCCATGACTTCCACGCGCGTCCTCCTGACTGCAGCAGCCGGGCGCTGCGGCAGGATCAGCGTGTGTGAGCTGTGATTGACACTCCATCAGACGCTCCTCTGGCTGTGATTGGTTGTTTTGTCTCGTCCCGAAATATTCTTTCCAGATTGCAATACAGGCAGTATGCGGGACCAATTGAAGCAGTTTTTTTCACAGGTTACATATCACATGTACTGCTGTCTGGGCATAGGGACAGTTTTAGCCAATATGAAAAAAAGTGATTTTTAAAAACTTACAGACTTCAGCTTTAATGGAGGCAGAACATACTGGTGAAGATTGTCAGTCATCCAGCTCAAAGTCATTCCGAGAAAGTTTATAAAACAATCCACTGGACTTTTTTTTTTTCCAAGGTTTGAAGACGTTTCACTTCCCATCCAGGAAGTTTTCTAAATTCAAAATGTCTGGATTCACATTGAGTTTGAGGCTTTTTATAGTTGACCAAAAATATAGTGGTCTTAGGAATTCTCCTATTTTCCTATTCCTAAGGCACACAAATGCCTTAGGAATAGGAGAATGAGCTTGACCATCTTGAAGGTGATGGGAGTAAAGCAAGTGCTTGTTCGTGTCAAAGTGAATCAGTTGGACTAGTTTGAGTGGCATATAATTTTTGGATGCATCTGGGTTATTTCCAGGTAAATCCAACCAAGAATTCCAAAAAAATTAAAAACTGAGAAAAACAGTGAATATTCAATACCTAGTGAAAAAATTACAAAGATCACTGGGTAGAAATTTATAGATATAGATGTTTAACATATACAAATTACCTCAAATAGCTGATTAAAAGCAGAAATAAATGATAGAATAATTATGATGAGCATTTTTTGGACATTTATTTGATAGCAGATCTGTCATATTTTAGAGCGACAGCCAACAGCAGAATAGGATATTTATGTTATGAGGGAGGCAAGGAATGTAAAACTAATCTCCAGTCTATGAATGAGAATCAAATGAGCCTGTTTTAACTTTTCTTTGTTTTACGCTCAAGCCAAGGAAACAGGGACTGGTTTCTCTTGTACTGCAGCCACAAAGCGCTCAATTTTTCTTATTTTGGACATTGATCTTTGATTTCCGACTTTCTCCCAGCAGGGCATCAGACTGCTGGAGATTGTACCTGTCAATCCAATAAAGACACACTGCATCCAAGGAAAACTGTTACACACGCACACATTATCAGAGGTATTCTCTTGACTTGGAGGTATTTCCTGATACGTGGGTATTACTCAGCCGGATTGCGCATTTAGTTGTGGGTGTGTAGGTCTACAAAGAAAAACCCTGTGAGGAGAGAGGAGAAAAGAAAGGAGGAGGAAAAAGAAAGGAGGCCTTTTTAGCAAAAGCCTTAGTTTAAATGTTTTACATCAAAACTGAGGAATTCAGAAATAAATTACCTTTTTGCAATTTTAGGCACTTATTCCACTTAAAGTATACATATATGTATAAACGTATTTAAATATTTATTGACATGTAGGCCTATATATTCTTCTGTTTTCTCTTTCTTCTGTTAGTACTTTCAATTACAACAACTTAGTTTTTCATTTAAATGAATCCTTTTGCTAAAAACTAACTAAAGATGTTATACTAAGAGATCTGGTTGAACGGATCAGCAAATTTAGCTAGAGTACATGTTTTATCCCATTGGACCCTGGTAAAATTGAGAAAAATGTAACAAATTACAAGCACAGACTATCAAAGCAAAATGTATTATTTATGTCAGATTTTATGTCATGTTACAGTCTTTAGTTTTGACCAAGAAAATAAAAGGAGAGGTATTAGTATCTAAAGCTGGACTTTAGGATTCCGTTCAATTTAATAGATGCCTTAGGGCATATATCAGAGCACATCTGTCAAAAATGTAATTATTTTATCTAACAAGTAAAAAAAGTACATATATGGCAGTTTCACTCTTTTGACATTATCGGGTTAATTATCCACATGAAGTAATTAACTCATCAAAACATTATCTTGTACTGTAAAGCACAGTACATATTGTTCTAAAAAAAATTATTTGATTTATTGTAAAGAACAAGGTCCAAACAAATACAATTTTATATATCTTTAACTCATTAAGACCAAGACTGGATGACTTATCTAATATGTACTACTATTTTAGTTTTAAGTTACTGTGTTAAGTTACTGTGCTATATTTAGACTTCACTTTGGATGAAAACTGGTGGTAAGTCAAAATATTGTACTTTTAAAAATAACACATATAGTATGCTACTTGCTAATGGTGTAAAAGACATATACTTTCTTGAGAAAATACTAACAACTCATCTGAAGTTTAAAAGGCTTAAATTCAAGCAGTAAATTAAAATAGTGATAAGCCACTTAAGCTTTTAGATTTAAATAGAATAGATTTAAAGAGGGGTTATTTCATTGTCATGGAATGAATGATTAAAGCAGTGTCAAAATCAGCCAAGAGCTTGGGAGCACTATGGTAAACTGAAAGCTTGTATATTTAAAAAAAACAGAAGAATGGGAGTTTTAAAAGGACTGAAGAGAATAAATGAAATACTGTCAAAAGAGTAAATAATGTACTATAAGAAACAAATGTGACACAAGAGAAATGTATGTGCCATTTAATGTCCTTTGAAATAAATAAATGTCCATTTTAATAGTTGAATCAATCATTAAATAGGTAAATTTTCCATTTATTAACAATCCATCATTCAATAATAAACTATTTTTAAATGATTAAATGTTCCTTTTGCATAAATATATTTTAATATTGATTTAATTATTTCACTCTGTCTTTATTTATTCCATTGCATCTATGCAGAAGATTAATAAAATTATTCAAACTATGAACTTTGTGAAACTCAGTGGGTTAGATCACGGCAGCTCCCATGGAGATCTTGATAACATAAACCTTAAAAAACTCTTGCTGCTCCTCACAGAGCAAAACTAGACAACTCTGCCGTAGTTTACTAGGCCTCCAATTTTAACATTTTGCAAAATGCAGGCATTTTTTCAATAACTTTTTATAATTTGTTAACCAAACACTCTATGTGAGCAAATTGTAGATTCTGTAACAGATCCCAGGTAGGATTAACATTAGTCCCCAGCCCATTTACTAACGCTGGCTAACACCCTCTCATGAGTTTCTGACACATATTACAGATGGTTTTATTATTTAATGATAGATTTATTCCCAAACATCCTGTATTTTTATTGAACCTAATTGAAAAGAAATTTCACTTCATGCAGCTCTCTTAATATATTTGAATCCCTTGCCCTGTTTTTTTATTTCATGCTTTTCTGTGCTCCCATGAAAACACGTTGGCCTCCTCCTGGCCCCCTGGTACATTTGGTCTAGATCCAGCACTGTTCCTCAGCTTCACTAGACGTGGATATACTTTAGTATATTCTGCTGTATAGTCCTATATTTTAGTTTTTTTTACACGAGGATTCAACCTCTGCTGTTTCACAGGATGCACAGCTTTGAGTGGGAACTACAGGTGACTGCCAGAGAGTAACCCGAAACTTATCTGACTGATCCAATCAGGTCTCTGACAACCAGTCGCCTGGAACGCTGGTTGATCAGAGCATCGTTTTGGACAGATACGCTGCACAGGTTTCACCAGAAACCTCCTCCCCACACCCCGTGCTCTCTTGTTGTCTGCAAATCGAAACAGTTCTGATCCGCACATGGAGAATGAATTATTGTATTGCCTGCCTGCTCTCACTGGCATTAAAAAACACCACTGTCTAAAATCCGGGATCATTTATCCGACTCGCTGGCATCCGTGAACAACTATCTATATCAGGGAGACTTCCAGAACTTCCGGGAGACTTGGGATGTCTGCATGTAGAAGCTCTGTGGTCATATTCTGTCTGAAAACAGAAAACTTAACAGAACTTAACTGTTAACTTAACAGAAAATGTGTTAAGTTTAACCTGTAACTGGGAGTCATGGCCCTCTGAGAAGCCAAGCTTTTTTTAACTGGTAAAGAAAACATTTAAAATATGTTTTCTAAACTATCGTGTATTATATTACTAACTATGAATCTGTTGCCATTTTTGCGGAAAAAGCTCCACATGTCTGAGGAACACATTTTTTTTCAGTGTCATCTCTAATTCTGTTTACTTTTAGTTAAACATCGAAGTAGCTGCTGGTTAATATTCACTGAGTGCTGCTGTGCGTCTCCCTAACCACATAGCTCTGTACGCAGTGAAATGCAACCGCAAATCAGATGTCTCAAAGCGACAGATTCGATGATGTTACAAAGAGAAATAAATATGGTGAAACCCAAAAAAGAACAAACTCTAAAATTATTATAATACATACACAAATAAATGTCACAGTCTTGGTTTTCCATTTGTTGTCCTCTGCTGCCCTCTTGTGTCCTCTTTCCCTAGCTCTGTTTTCTGCTCTGCCCTCACCTGTTTTCAATCCCCTCGTTAGCCCTCTCTTTGTCTCTGTCCCCTTTAAAAGCCTCCCTCTTCAGTTTGTGTTTGCTGGATCCTCGTCAAACGTCTGTCTGCTTTCCTCATCTCTCCCTGGCTCCTACAGTTTGGTTTCCCCTGATGTCTCCCTGGTTCTGGTTCGTTTGTAATTTCTGTTGGATTTTTGATTCCTGCCTCAGCTCCCGTGAACCTTATCAAACCCACCTAAATTCACCTCTGCCAACTTGCCTCTGCATTTGGGTCCTCGATCCAACACCAAATCCTGACAATAAAAACCAATACCCAACCACTGTAAGATCATAAAACTAAACTAACTAGAAAATACCAAGAAAAAAGTAGATGTACTCTATATCCTTTTTACTTGCTTAATATCCATCATCTACTTTAGGTGTTTTATAATTGATGTAAATAATAAATTCTGCTAATGGAAAGTTAAAGTTGAGTAATTAGACTAATGTTTGCATTTAAATACTCCAATGTGACTTATGTCTATTAATGTGACAAGCCAAAGTGGCTGTGAGTGCATTTATACTGGCCGCTAGAGCATGTACATATTATGAGTGGCTGTGTTTGTGTGTAGATATGTGTGAAGATGAATGATTCTCAGCTGTCGCCAGAACAGTGTGTTAGCAGTCAACCGATGCTGCATGCCGGTGACGCGCCCTCCCTGCCTCTCCTGAAAAATAAGAGTGTCATCGATGATAAAGCAAGGGTACGCCCCACTAAGTTCCATCAGGTAAACTTAGCAAGGCGAACTCTCCTTATAGACAAATATTTTGCACAGTGTATTTACACAAGGCACACAAAGCAAGGACACATTGTAGTCTGCACACTGGGCAGCACACATATTTATCTGCTAAACAGTGTATGCTCCTGTCAGAAAGGCTGAAATGACGATGTAGCTACTCATCCATGCAGAGTAGTGCTGACCAATTTGTTACTGAGACAATGCAGCTGTCACGTTTTTTAATGGCAGTATATGATGATGCCATCTCCTCATGCAGTCTATCCATCAAACATCCTCACACAAAGACATATAATACTGAGGTCTATGCCGGCCAGTGATTTTATAACTGTGTATTGTCTTCCAATTTATGTCATTACTTGTACTATCAGGTATTTCTCTTTACATCATGGTGTACTAATCAGTATTGGAAAATATATTGCAAATAGATTGGAATGCATAGATTAGATTGGCTTTTTTTACATAAGGTAAATTAGCCAATTGCATGACAGGGTTTAGGAACATTGGCTATCAAAACTACAGACAAGTTTAAGATGATAAAGAGGCAACAATGTCTTGAATAACAACTTGTAACAACCAAGGTCTGTTAGATCCCGTCTTTGTACGCAAAACATGTCAAACCTTTAGGACAGAAGGGCTGCAGTACATGAAGACAACATCGTGTCCTGCTCTTATGAGCTGAGAATGGAAAACTCAGCTCATAGTTTGTACTTATGATGACAGTCTGTAAAAAACATTACTTAGGTCAACAGCATCATGTCAGGGTTTGGCAGAAAACCGTATAAACACATGAATCCATCCTGCTTTATATTAATGATTCATCCAGGAGGTGGTATAATAGTATGGGCATTATTTTGTCATTAGTTATGTGTAGTTTTGCGTAAAATGTCCTTTATGTCACAAAGCTTAAAGAGACATTAATATGTTTTTTACTGGAAAATATCTTTAAAAAAGCTTTAGAGCCAATGCATCTAAAAGCCTGTAACATATTTTCCATTAATTTACCTTGGGTCGGAAGTCCCCCCAGTGTTCTGCTTATTCGAAGTCGAGCACGTCCATGTTAACTAATTGAACGATTGATTGACTTTATTAATCTCACAGTGGAGAAATTTACTCGTTACATCAGCTCAAACAGTTAAAAAAGGGAAGAAGAAGGTGCAAAAAGAAGAATAGTTTCATGGGATATATACAGTGTATACAGTGCGTCACATATGACAGCTTTTTTTAATCGCAGGAATATTATACAGGATTATTACACAGGGTGTTTACATGCTTATTTATATAGATGGATATTTATATATATAGTTATTGCACTGGGTGTCAAATATAGAGAAACAGGTTTTTGCACAGGGTTTCAAACAGTAATTGCACATTATACATTGCACAAGTTATTGCCGTTGCAGTGCACCAACCTAGCACGTAATGGAAGGGTTATATTAAGGATGGATTTTGTGGATGCTCAGAAGCAACCAGCATCTAGCTCAACTCAGACACCAATGGATACTCCAGGTAAGCTGCAAAAAGTTAAGGAAAATCTTGTCAAGTACGAGTGCAAGCAACAAGAATAAGCAGAAGAGTGCTGCAGTTCTGTGCTTTGCCTACAGGTAACAGTTTCATTAGAAAACTCCATAATGTCTCTTGGAAGAATCTCTATCTGGTATATTTAACTTGAAAATTAATTTTCTATTCTTCAATAGCAACAGAGCAACTTTTGGAGGCGGTGGGGTATAAGTTTCATTGACAAGAATTTAGGCAGTTCTGGTAATGAGTGTACTGATTAGGTTGAAGCAATAAATACCAAATTTGTGCCCTTTATCTTGCCATTAAAAAAATACCTTACGAAGACAAGCAATAGAAAGATAAATGGTTATTCATTACAACTATAGAATGAATAGTTGCCCTACATACTATGCACAGGACTATTTCTTCACAATGTCACGCATAATGTGTTGCTTCCAAGTATAAGTGGCTACTGGATTTTCACAAGAGGAATAAAGCATGTGGCTTTATCTTCTTGCACCATTTAACCTCAGGGCAATGTTCTAATCCCTCTATTGTTCACACTAGTCGTGCCAAATTTATAAAATACGGAAAAGCAAAATGTGAACTAAATGTTTTTCCATATGTTAGAGCAAAGTAACCATATTTCTATGTTACGCTCGGCTGTAATAAACATGAAATAGACTTAGGAAACTAGCATGGACCACCGATCAGTAATAGACTGCTGTTTAAATTAATATTTTCATAGTAAGTTGTATTTAATATATCATGTCAGACACATGCCATGCTGATAAAAGCAAAGTATTAACTTATTCTACAAATGCATTTCCATCTCCTCTTATGTGCATTTCCTTTTCTCCGTAAAATGTAAAATAAAAAAAAAATAAAAAACTCAAGTGAGAGCCAGAACATTTTATGAGAAATTCAGTAAGCTCATTATGATTCTTTCCATCAAACTCTTCTACAAAATGTGCATAAAACAACATCAATTGAAAGATGTTTATTAATGACATGGACCAGACCTACCACCACATGCTAAAGCATCTAGATGATGGGACATAGTTAGGCCCTAATCGGGTTGAAGATTAAGGGCCCTAGATATGCGATATGGAGCACCTGGTGCATTTGTGTAACTCAAACAATCTGACCTTAAAACACTTATAAACACCCACCCATATCAACAAAAGGTAAGTAGAGATAGTCATCATCGCAAAGTTCTTATGGTTTCAAATCACAAATGATCTTAACTGGTCTCAGAACACAGCATCTCTGTTGAAGAGAGAACGAGAGAAGGTCTCATCTCTTCCCTCCCATTATTACCACTTCTATAGGGTAACCGTTTACAGTGGTCTGCTGGTTGCAGTGTTGCTGACTGGAGGCCAGTGGAAAAAATTCTTGGGATTTATCTTGCCTCTCTCCACGACATTGCATTAAAATGCTGTGTGACCTGCGCCCAGAGGAGGATTACCATGGATCCAAGCCATCCTCCCCATGGACATGTTCAGTCTGAAGGCTCCTGATAAGAGCTTTGCAAAATGACCATGTTCTGTAACAATTTCCTTTCCTTGGCTTTAAGACTTGTGAACTTTCAACAGTACAAGAAGAGTTATTGATAGGGTTGTATAGGCTGTAATTTTAGGGTTAAATTAAATTTTATTTCATAAAAGCTAATGTAAAAACATGGTATTCATTTTTTTAATATGTAAAAATCTTTCTATCTTCAGACTCTTTGTGTTTTTTGGTGGACAGATGCACTTAAAAAAGTTGAATAAAAAAGGGGGCCTAAAAAAAAAAATCAGAATCTTACAATACATATTTGAAAACAAGTCGGAGGTACTAAAACTTATTTAATTTCAACCCTTCTCTAAAAATAGTCGTCTAGTTCTTAGATTCCTTATTCAAAATTAGATAATAACTTCAATAAAAATGAAGCTATAATCCATTAGGTACTCAGATTCTATATCAATAACAGCTAAAACAAATTTCCCCTGGTATATTACAAATATAAGAAGAGTTGCTTTCTATCTATCTATCTATCTATCTATCTATCTATCTATCTATCTATCTATCTATCTATCTATCTATCTATCTATCTATCTATCTATCATCTATCTATCTATCTATCTATCCATCTATCTATCATCTATCTATCTATCTATCTATCTATATCTATCTATCTATCATCCATCTATCTATCTATATCTATCTATCTATCATCCATCTATCTATCTATATCTATCTATCTATCATCCATCCATCTATCCATCTATCTATCTATCTATCTATCTATCTATCTATCTATCTATCTATCTATCTATCTATCTATCTATCTATCTATCTATCTATCCATCCATCCATCCATCCATCCATCCATCCATCCATCCATCCATCCATCCATCCATCTATCTATCTATCTATCATCTATCTATCTATCCATTTCCGTTTCCGGTGTGTGATCGTAGGTAGTAGATGTGGACGTGAGAGTGGCGCTAGTTTCAAATGGTGATTCTTTCCCTGGTGTATTTCGGTTTCAAACTTTCTTTCCAACTGTTCTTAATGCACCAAAGCAGGTAAGAATATTTAGTTTCTTTGTGTGAGTGTTAGGTAAGTAACTGTGTGGTTAGACAGGTGTGTGTGAGGAGGCATGGCGTCCTCCGAGACGCCTCCTCCGTCCATCAGGCAGGGGGTCCGGATAGTCCCTCCGGACGCCTCTGTAACTGTGGAGGAGGTGTTTTTGGCTGTAGGTGAGCAGGTAGGTTATGGTAAATTGTCTCATGCTTCGCGCATGAATAAAGCGGTTGTGGTGTTTTTGAAGGACGAGTCCACCGTCCACCAGCTGATTGAGTCCGGAGTAATTGTCCGGGACTCTTTGGTGCAGGTTAGTCCGCTGGCTGTGCCGTCCACGCGGATCACTGTATCCGGTGTTCCGCCGTTCATTCCGAACGCCCTGCTGGAAAACGAGCTCCGTAGATTCGGAAAAATGGCGAGCGGGTTCCGGACCGTTAATTTGGGGTGTAAGGACCAGAAACTGAAGCATGTCCAGTCTTTGAGACGGCAGGTGTTCATGTTTCTGGAATCCCCCACACAGACACTGGAGGTGTCCTTCCGTGTGAAGCACGGTGATGGGCTTTACATGGTGTATGCCAGCTCGGGACACATGAAATGCTTTGAGTGTGGAGATGTCGGACATAAAAGATCAACGTGTCCACACAAACAGCAGGAGAATGGGCACTTGTTGGATAACGAAGGGGGCTCCGCTGCTCCCGGGTCCGCGCGCGGCGCTGCACCCGCGGGGCTCGCGCCGGTCCACGCGGCGATCCCCGCGGAGCCCGCGGCAAATCCCGCACTGGCCGCGGAGGGTCCCATGGCGGCGAGCCGGATTCCCGTAGCCGGGGACCTGGTGGTCGCGGGCCCGGTGGTCTTGAGTCCCGTGACTGTAGCTGGGAGCTCTGTGGCTGTTGTAGCGGCTAATATGCCGGAGTGTAATGTTGAAACGGAGATCATTGAACTGATTGAGGTGGAGAAGAAGCAGGAGACTGAGGCTGTAGAAAGTGTAACTGAGACACAGGTAGAGAGCACTCAAGACAGAGCTAGCACCAGTGGGGCAGCACAGGGGGAAGTCTGTAGCCAGACTTCATGTGGAGATGACATGGACTATGAAACTGAGTCAGACACAGCATCCATCTGTGAAGTGGTAAGCAGAAGGACTGATCTCTATTCTTTGGAGGAAATTAATGAGTTTCTGGATGAAACATTCAACAAATCAGTCAAAGTCAGTGACTACTTTGTAGACACAGATAAATTTATTAAATCAGTTAGTATACTAAAGAGGCTGGTTAGCAATGACCTCCTAGATGAAAAGAAGCGCTACCGTTTAAATAAACATCTGGCAATCCTTAGGAAGGCTCAGAAAGAGAAAACTGTAAAAAGGTCCAGGAGATAGATCCAATATGAATCTACACATGGTGAATTTTTCTTCTTACTGTTTAACGCTGGGTTCAATCTTTACCCTTTTTCTCTTTTACAATATCTCCATGGAGAGTCTAAAAATAGGATGTCTAAACATCAATGGAGGGAGGGACAAACATAAGAGAGCTTTAATATCAGAGCTGATTTCTCGAAAAAAGATTGATGTGTTATTCCTACAGGAAACACATACCACTCCAGCAGACAATACAGATTGGGAATTAGGGTGGGGGGGGGTCGTGGTTTCCTAGCCACGGCTCTAATCTGAGTGCAGGTGTAGCCATTCTGTTTGCGAAGCACATTGTTCCATAACAGGTAACAGTCTCTGAGATAGAACTGGGGCGTATACAGGTGGTGCAGGCCACAATAAAAGAAACACCTTTTGTGTTTGTTAATGTGTACGCTTACACCTTTGCTGGTAGCCGGATCAGCCTCTTACAAAAACTTAATGAAGCATTAAAACAGTTTAGCAGCAGCTCGGTTGTAGTGGTGGGAGGAGACTGGAACTGCACTACCAATTATTCAATGGACAGGAATGGGAGAGAACCCAACTCATCATCAGCCTCTTTATTAGCAAAAATAATTAAAGAGAACAGTCTGGTAGATGTTTGGAGGACAATACATCCAAATACCAGACAGTATACCTGGGTAAAAGTCACTGAGGGCCGGGTTAGTGCAGCCAGACTGGACAGGATTTATGTCAGTAACACATGCAGCAATAGGCTAACTGAAGCCATGATATCACCAGTTGGTTTTTCAGACCATCACTTATTAACTGTTCATTTTTCTTTAATGGTGCCTCCTCAAAGATCTCCCTATTGGCATTTTAACGTAAGACTAATCCATGATAAGACTTTCTGTCAGTCTTTCACTGATTTCTGGGGTGAATGGAGAAGCAGAAAGTTGGGGTTTGAAAGCATAGGTCAATGGTGGGAGGTGGGGAAAACACAGATTAGAATTTTTTGTCAACAATACACATCACACACAGAAGCAATAGTAAGGGATCAGGTCGAGTTACTGGAAAGGGAACTTCATGTATTGGAAGAGGGCATAACTAATGGGGTGGACATAAATAATGATGATAATAAGACTTGGGAGAAGAAGAGGGCATCATTAAGCAGGTTTTTACATGAAAAAGCTAAAGGAGCTTTAATAAAATCTAGAATACTATCTATTAAAGACATAGATTCACCTACTAGATTCTTTTTTAAGTTGGAAAGAAAGTTCAGGCAACATAATCAGATGATGCACCTTAAGAGCTCCAATGGGTCGGCGACCAGGGACCCATCTGAGATGAGGAGGCTGGCCATAGATTTTTACAGCAGCTTGTTTAAAGCGGATGAGTGTGACCCAGATCGTGTGGAGGAGATACTGGAGGGACTCCCTCGTTTAGGGGAGGCGTCGGCAGCCTTCCTGGAGTCCAAGGTGCAGTTTGAAGAGCTGTCTACAGCGGTGAGCCAGCTCAGCTGTGGTCGGGCGCCTGGTGTCGATGGGCTTCCAGCGGAATTTTATAAGACATTCTGGAACCTAATTGGAAATGATCTAATGGACGTTTTCGAAGGATGTTTGGACTCTGGGACGTTACCGACGAGCTGTAGGAGGGCAGTACTGACGTTACTGCCAAAGAAAGGAGATTTCGGACTACTACAGAACTGGCGGCCGGTATCACTACTTTGCACTGACTATAAAATTCTGGCAAAGTACTGGCAAATAGACTTAAAAAATATTTGGACTCAATTGTAGACGACAGCCAGACATACTGTGTCCCTGACAGGACAATAATGGACAATTTGTTTTTACTCAGAGACATCACAGATCTGTCAAAATTCCAGGAATTAGATATAGGCCTGCTTTCTCTGGACCAAGAAAAGGCATTTGATAGAGTTGATCACAAATACTTGTTTAAAACACTTAAAGCATTTGGTTTTGGTAATTTTTTTATTTCATGTATTGAGTTGTTGTATTCAAGGGTCACTGTATTATTGAAGGTAGGAGGGGGACTTAGCAGACCGGTTTCTGTACAGAGAGGGATCAGGCAGGGATGTCCTCTTTCCGGGATGCTCTATGCTTTGGCTATTGAGCCCTTATTGCATCACCTCAGGAATAATATATCAGGTTTAAAATTAGCAGACAAAACAAATGTTTCGGTTAGGTTGTCAGCATATGCTGACGACCTCACAGTTTTTATAGGTTGCCAAAATGATGTTAGGACTCTGGAACAAAAGCTAAAACTATACGAGCAAGCTTCTTCAGCAAAGGTTAACTGGTCGAAGTGTGAGGGTCTCTTACTGGGAGAGTGGAGCAATAAAGAGAGACCGACCTTACCAGCCAGGCTGCAGTGGAGCACAGAGGGGATGAAGGTGCTAGGTGTATATCTAGGGAATGGTGACTTTCAGTTAAAGAACTGGGAGGGCATAGGTGAGAAAATAGGTGCCCGATTGTCTAGATGGAAATGGGTCCAGCCCCAGTTGTCATACAGGGGGAGGACTTTGGTTGCCAACAGTCTAGCTGCATCCATGCTTTGGCATCGGGCCACCGTTCTAGTTCCCCCGAACAAAATATTAGAACAGATACAGAAGACACTGGTGGACTTTTTATGGGATGGCTATCATTGGATTAGATCAGCTGTGCTGTTTCTACCTGTGGCGGAAGGGGGTCAAGGGCTGATTGACCTCAGGAGCCGCATAACTGCGCTTCGGCTCCAGACGGCACAGAGATACTTGTACAAATCACAGCAGCCCTGGACTGAAACGGCATCCTTGCTGCTGCAAAGAGTTGGAAACCTACACTACGACAAGCATCTCTTTCTATTTGACCTGGAGGGAATGGACATTACACAAACCTCCAGTTTTTATCAGTCAGTGTTGGATGACTGGAGAACAGTTTTAAAAAGTAAAAGGGACTGCACTCAGGTGTATGGGACAATAGGTGATGAACCTTTGTTCCATAACCCAGCCATAAGAAGCAGAATTCTGGCCTCTAAGAGTATCCAGAGAATGTTCACAGAGGCGGGGCTGACAAAGCTGGCAGGACTGAGGGCAGATGGTCAATGGAAGAGTGCTGCGAAGATATGTGAGGAAACAGGGACTAAATCTTTACGCCTCATGGACAGACTGGTGCAGGAGGTGATAAGTGGACTTCCCGGATCCTTCAGGAGGGCACTAGAGGCAGAGGAGCATCTGAAGGAGTTTCCAAAGCTGTCTATTGGTGCTGCAGTGAAGGAACAGGAGGAAGCAGACGGGCTCCTGCTGTCATTCAGAACACCAGAACTGAGGAACTTCTCTGAAGCACCAAAGAGAAGCCTATATGAGGTATCAGTGAAAGTCCAGAACAGAGCGATGCTGGTAGGGGTCAAGGAGTCGAGGTGGTCGGGTGTGTTGGCGCCAGGTTCGTCTCCCAGGGGCAGCTGGAGGTCCCTGTACAAAGCCCCCCTGGAGAAACGTACTGGAGGATTGTACACGGGGCCGTGGCCACAAACAGACACGTGGCACGTATTGATCACAGGGCAGGGAGTCAGTGCGTATTCTGTCAGGCGGAGGAGACACTAGAACACCTTTGGATAGGATGTGCCAGAATAGGTCCTCTGTTTTCCTTTTTAAAGCAGTGGGTGAGAGCATTAGGAATTAGTTTGAACAGTGAATTGTTTATTTTTGGGCCCAGATACTCGGCAGCACAAAAGGAAAAAATGTGTTTGGTTAATTTTTTGTTGGGACAGGCTAAAATGAGCATTTGGTTGAGCAGGAGGAATAAAATGAAGGGGGCAGGTTCTGCAGAAGCTGAGTTGACGTTTAGAGGTTTGGTGGCTGCACGTCTCAGGACTGAATTTGCTTATTATAAGATGGTGTCAGACCTGAATGAGTTTATTTCTATTTGGGGAGTTGGGGATGTTTTGTGTCGAATAGATGACGATGTGCTTATTCTAAGTTTTTGAGGGGATGGGCTCTTATTTATTCATTTATTTATTTATGTGTTTATTTATTTATTTTTCTTTTGTTTTTCTTTTTTTTGGGCTTTGAGGCTGTTGTGTATGTTTGTATCTATCTATTTTAATTATGTATGTTTATTGTAACTGAAAAATGGACTAATACAGTCAGTCCATGGTATCTATCTATCTTTCTATCTATCATCTATCTATCTATCTATCTATCTATCTATCTATCTATCTATCTATGTATCTATCTTTCTATCTATCTATCTATTTATCATCTATCTATCTATATATATCTATCTATCTATCATCTATCTTTCTATCTATCTATCTATCTATCATCTATCTATCTATCTTTCTATCTATCTATTTATCATATATCTATCTATCATCTATCTATCTGTCTATCTATCTATATATATCTATCTATCATCTATCTATCTTTCTATCTATCTATCTATCTATCTATCTATTTATCATCTATCTATCTATCTATCTATCTATCTATCTATCTATCTATCTATCTATCTATCTATCTATCTATCTATCTATTTATCATCTATCTATCTATCTATCATCTATCTATCTATCTATCTATCTATTTATCATCTATCTATCTATCTATCTATTTATCATCTATCTATCTATCTATCTATTTATCATCTATCTATCTATCTATCTATCTATTTATCATCTATCTATCTATCTATCTATCTATTTATCATCTATCTATCTATCTATCTATCTATCTATCTATCTATTTATCATCTATCTATCTATCTATCTATCTATCTATCTATCTATCTATCTATCTATCTATCTATCTATCTATCTATCTATCTATCTATCTATCTATCTATCATCTATCTATATATCTAAATTCTATCTATCTTTCTATCTATCTATGCTCAATAATGCAGCTACAACCATCTTCAGTCTGCAGACAAATTTTCCCTCACCATTAATAATAAATTGCAGCTACTGCGCTTACAGCCCTTCACCTCTTTTTAAAGCTTAACATTTTCAGCAAAAAATGCTCTGAAATCACCATATATGAAACCAAAATTATGCCAGTGGATGGATACCATGAAAAAGCAGCCCCTACCCACAGGAAATGAGCTGATGGGCTTCATCCTGTAAGAATATAATAATTACAGCATACCCAGGAAAAAATAGGAGTCTGCACATGTCTTACTTTATTGTTAAAGAATGCATCGGGGCTTGGTTGCTGCTAATCTTTGGCTTTTGAAAACCTCAGATTTGAAATGGCAGCAGTTATAATACATTTTCCTGGAAAACTCATTTGTAAGAAAAAAAATAAATAAGACCAATGTGTGTGTGTGTCCAGTTCCCACAAACCCCCCTGTTCATTTAACACGAGGCACATCCCATCTTTTCTAATAAAACATAATTAGGTCCAAAACAGATGCTGTGGAGTCCGTTTGTGCTGCCTGGCAGTTTAATTGAGCAGACCCAGTGATAATTAGGAAGCACACCTAAGCAATCAAACAGAGAACTGCAAAGTCCGCCCTACCAAACAAATAAGGCCAACAATTTTATGACGGCAAGCCATGTTTCCTGAAAACCCCCATTACACACCACCCACCCGAATATATGTGTGCGCCAATATTTTTTCTAACTCACTGAGTGCTGTTGCTGAATCAGGTCTCTGAAGGGGTTTAAGGCCTTCAGTGGAGCTTAATGGGGTCCATACATACAAAATACACATATGTGTTCAAACCACCTAGTAACACATGAAGATGCACCTGGAAAATAAACAATGCAAAGTGTGCATGGCAATGAAATATTCCAACATTTATTACTTCAATGTATTTTGTTTAAACTTCATCTAACAGAGTAGCAGTTGTCTTTGCACTGATATGCCTGGGTATAACGGAGTGGAACATGATGTCATCAGGAGATCCAAAATTGATTAACAGAGTCCACTTGTAAGAATCGCTGCACGTATTTTTTGAGGGAGACAAATGCTAGAGAATACTGAGCTTTGGATTAAACTTAATTAGGGAATTTCTAGTCTATTCAAGATTGGTTCCCAGAGTTAAGTCATAACTTCCCCGCCTGATAACTACTTTCACCACTGAACCACAGTGGAAACTATGAAATACATTAGCCTCTGCATGCACTTTTAGATATAGTGGTGATGGCAGCATTGTATTTTTCTGAAGCAGCTACGTCGAAACAGGTTGGAATTAATGTGAAAAAAATTATAAATAACCAAAAGCTGAAAGAGCAATCCTGAAAATGAAACCTTTAGGGGCGGCATCACACCTGAGTCTGGGGAGGAGCTACAACTTCCAGCAAGTCGTCAACAATAAATCCACAGCTAAACCTATGGTGGTATGATTAAGACCGAAGCATGTTGATTAAGTAGATCAGCTCTGTTGAACCTCGAGATCTGAATTCTAATGATGAATGGGCTTAATATTTGAGCACGGATGTGCTAAACCATCAAGCTGGTTAGGAAAGATAAGTGGAAAAACTCAAATCAAGCTGTTCAGATATTTAAGGTTTGGTTAGTTTTGTTTTTCCTTTGTGTTGCTCTGTCACTGAATAAATGCTGTACGATTGTATTAACATGACACAGAGTAACAAATATTGCATAAGACACTGTAATCATACAGGTTTTACTTCCAGTCCATGTTTCCAGATGGATGAGGAAAGACAAAGCCAGGGGTGCTATGAATGCTGTAGCTGACTGTTGTGTGTACAAATCTGCAAGCACAGAAGTGAGCATGAGCTCAACTGGTCGGCAAAGGCCTTTCAGATATCACATCAAGTTACCATTACATCTACCACACATTGTGCTAAAATGATGATGCAGAATTGAACAAACATTTTAAAAAAGTGCATACAGTATAACCAAAAGAATCCTTTGTGTTTGACCAAGTGAATGTTAATGGCATTCTAGGTAAATCAATTCTAGCTTTTTTATTCTATCAGAATTTGTGACAATGTGTTGATCTTTTTTATTGGTTTAAATTTCCTAAATCTTAAAAACTCAGTCATCATTTTCTACTGAAAAATAAGCAGCAAGGCTTTATTGCTGTCCACACTAATGTATACCAAAGATTTCCCTACCAATCACTGTTTCTGAAGCCCCTGAAAGAAACCATCTGTATGACTAGAACACAGTTTTTGAACATAAAAAGTTTTGAGGCAACGATCCAAATCTTTTAGCTCAGTTTTTCAGGACTTAAAAACTGAGCTAAAAGATTTGGATCGTTGCCTCAATGTGTCTGAAAACTCTGCCTTAAAGCCACTATTGATATATTGACAGAGGCTGTATATTTGTAAAGGATTAATTGACTGTTAAGCAAACAAATAATTATTATTCATCACATTTTCAATTGTTATAAGTGTAGTTGTAGGGTAAGCAGACATGTTTCTAGAGTGATAAATCTGAGAAGTTGGCATACTTTTGCATTCAGCCACCAAATGACAACCTTCCTTGCTGCATTCAAGGTTGTCCTGTATTTGGCTCAATTCATTTTCCTGTCCACTATAAAAAGCTTACTAGGATCCGATGAAAATCAGCCTTCCCATAGCATGATATATCCATCACCATGCCACTCAGATGATCTCTCTGAATTATAAGCGATATTAGTTTTTCCCGCTCTTCCTTGCACACATATGTCAGCTTTGCAAAGTTTACCACTAGTACGTAGTTGCCCTGTATAATGGTTGTTTTTTGGGGCTATATAGGTGGTTACTGTGGACAGGATCATAAAGGATAGTGTGCAGCACCAAATAAAAAAAACTTTATTGTCAGTTTTTCTTTTTCTCATTGGTTTTAAGAATACAGAGTCAATGGGGATTTGGCAGCCTTCACTTGGTGCTGAAAACACACAATATTTTACCTGCATTGTGCAGGACTTTTTTCTAGCCTCATAATTTAGATAATTTCCTAAATTTCTACTGCTAAGGAATTAGTGATAGGAAGGTGCATCCTCCATGACGTTGCACTGGGCAATCTCATCTGTTGGGTTTCTAAACAAAATCTTCCACCAGAGCCCTTAATACCTGAAGATTCACCAGTGTTACCTCTAGCCGTGTTTCAAATGCAAATTTGAAGAAAAATTTTAAAAGTGCGAAAAAAGGTAATGTTGCTTTCAGCCATGTTTACATGCATAATAGGAACATCCGGGAAGACAGTGCCAGCAGGTACAGCTGATCAGTCCTGAGGTAAAAGTTTGCTACATCAGAGCTGATTCAAAAAAAGTCCATCTCGCGTTTTTAGTATTAACTCCTTTTCACAAAAGCAAACAAAAACTACCTCAAGGGAACCTTTTTGCTAATTCAGGGGAGTTTTATCGAATCTTGCCATATCAATCAAGCTGTTCTGATGCAATACATCAAAACTTACATTAGAAAAAGGTGATGAAAACGCACCTACTGACCCTTTGGCTGCTCTTCAGATTAATGATCAACTTTCCTGGCCTGTCTGTTTAAATAGAAAGCTATTATTTAGTGTTTACAAGTGGTGCCTTTTCATATAATGGCTTTGATAAAGTCATTAAAGTTCACATGATAATATAAAGAAATGTCTAAGGTGTAGGTTTCTAAATCACTGTAAGAGTTTAGCAAAATCCTTACAGTGATGGTTTCTGAGAAACCATTACTGAAGAGCTACTGTATATCTTACACTGAACCTGTTATAGAACCAGAGAAATCATAACTTATGCAGCTAACTTATAAATTAATCACAGAAAACTACACTTAATGACTAAATGAGAAGCATGTATTTCGTATCTCAGTCACATCAAAAATCCACTCATTTAAGTATTACAGAAAAGTATTCTAGGGGAAGAAATCTGCTGTTGTTAAGCTGCATAAATGAAGCCCATAGTCATTTACAGTTCTCTTCTAATGCAAAGAAGAAGCCAACATTTATTTCTGTTCTCATTTCCTTTCTTATTTCAATGTTTTCTGCATTTCATCCCTATGTGATTTTGATGATTCAATTTGGATGTTGCCTCACCATAAAGTTAATTCTTCTGCTGCGAGCAGCAGAATCCCCATAAGGGGAGACACCCGGGTTTCATCCTAATCTTGTCACTTGTAATTCAGCTTGCTTGGGTTCATTTCTGCTTCTCTTTGCCAAAATCATATTTCCTATATTTCTTTCCTTCCCCAGACAAGGTTTCCATCTCTTTCTTTGCTGTTCTTAGACTTTCATCCTGCCTCCTATCTTCTATGCAATGCCCTGTTTTGCCCAAAGAAACCCTGACAAATATGGGGGATGGGGTTAAAATACAACATTTTTTAAAAGATGTGTTAGTGCTGAAAGAGGAGAAGGAAGAAAAAGGGAGAGCACCTAAGAAGATTCACTGTGGAGGAAGTTAAAATGACCCACTGTCCAAAGCATTAATCTGCATATCACATTATTCCCAAATGTAGTCCTGTGAAACTAATCGTTCTCCAAAGTCCCCTTATGAGTAAATATATTTCAATAGTATTTAATTTTTCAAAGGCCCCAATGTTAAAGGCCATTAGTGAACAAACAGAATCAGGAAAATATCAGACAGTTTGGGGACAAAGTAGTAGAGACGTTTCAAGCAGGTTTAGATTATGATATCACATTCAAAGCTTTGAACATCTCATAGATCACTTTTAAAACCATAATCTGCATTTAAAAAGAGTATAACACAGCTAGAATCTCAATATGACTTGGCCTACCATCTTAACTTTCTTCATGGAAATGAAAAGCTTCATTTAGAGACGCAGTCAGTGGCCCATGGTAACTGGACAAGATGCAAAAAATTGTTGCATTTAAAGTTTGCTTCAAATAATGTGTTCATTTCATAGGGCTGTATGTTAGAAAAAAACATTATGGAATCTCACAGCTGTATTGCTTATGATAAATGCAGAAACATGAAAAGGGGTACTGTTATCCTGGTTTGGGTTTAACAGCTAACTGGAACTCATTTAAAGAGCACTCTATCCTGCTGCTGAACAAATAGGAATATAATTTTTCAGAAAAAGTTGCATCGGTTTCTTTGAAATTCCAACAACTTAACTGCAGGTAATGACAGCACCTTTCTACACATTTCTTTGTGATGCATTAAACCTATTGTTCAATGCAACGTAAAGACGTACTAACCTAGCAAGAATCTGGTGGGGGCAAAAAAAAACCAAAACAAACAAAACATGAGAGAAATGTAGCCTTCTACTCTTTAACTATGCCATACCTTACTATGGTCCACAATCCTAATACAATATATTTAGAGCAACACTATGTAACGTGTTGCTTCTAGGTGCCCCAGACATGTAACTGCACCATTGCAAAATTAAGCAATTCTGAAATTTTAGAAGTTTTGTGTTTTGGAATCTGGTATGAGACAACTTTGGACCAGCAAATGAAGAAGTCATGAAGTCTTTGAGAGGGGCAGCCCACACCGATTATAGATATGTGCTAAGTGATGCAAAGTTACCTGGAAAAATTATAGGATATATCTAAAATTAAGCTTATTCTTGGTTCAAAAATGACACAGTACTACTTTGATGTTTGTAGTTAAATGGGATAGATCTGACAAAAGCAGAAAACAGGAGAGTGATGGGACTGTTAAGGCTAAACAAAGAAACACATACGTATATGCCCTTCCCACTGCCAACTATATTAATGTTCACGCATAGAAAGAGATCATGAATAAGCACACATAGCAGGTAGACAGTGCAGGGCAAAACAATCGTCACTTCATCTCTGCAGGAAAACATTAAGTCGGAAACCAAAGACAAAAGAACAACACTGAAGACAGAAATGTTGGATGGAGCTCCTGGTGTATAAAAAAAAAAACTCATCACCATAGCAACCTGGCTTGCATGGGATGGTAGCAAAGCAGAGAAAATTCAGAAAGATGAAAATGGAGGTGAAAAGAAGCAGCTGAAAAAAGAAGAACATTCTCAGGATATAAGAACTGAAATACACGATACTGCAGATTATTTTCCCCGAGCTGTCTGAGTCAGGCCATTATGGCAGATCTACTGCTCATTGTAGAGAACATCCAGGTATTTCACAGATAAAAGTCCACTATGTATTTTGAGCTGTCGCTGCACTGCGCATACAGCAGATTGTTTAAGACGAGGAGTCAGACAACAGGTGTAAGCTGTCATCTATCACAGGGCTTTTGCTGCTTGGCATAGATGTTCCAACAGATCTGTAGAGCAATGGGTGAACAATAGAGGAAGGGAGATGAAACTGTGTTGATTTCTAAAATCAACTTGCAGTGACACATCTCTGTTTTAAACCTGTTTGAAAAAGTAACATAAAAGCAGTGTCAAAGCCAGCAAAATATCGAATCTCTGTTTAGCTTTAAACCACATTTTTGAATGAACAAAATTAGTCTGTAGTATCAGTTGATCAGCTTACTACTGTCAATCATTTAACCAAACACATGTGGCAAAAAATGTATCCTAGCAATGTTATATATGTTAGATATATATATATATATATATATATATATATATATATATATATATATATATATATATATATATATATATCCAGAAGTCTTTAAAGGGAAATGTTTAAGTTTCACCTTCTTTAATTTAATAAATAAATTTTCTTCAAGGAACTTTTGGCTATATTAATTATCTACATTTTCTACAGGTCAGTCAAAATAATCATTAGTTGCACCTCTAATATATATATATATAATATAATATAATAACATAATATAATAATATGTAATATGACGTTATGCCTTTCAGACATAACTTTTAAAAATATTTCTCATTTTTGCACAACCAAATGTGTGCTGTAGCTGCTGATGCAGAATATATAAACGTTTTTTTGCATTTCTACTAATACAAAATGCAACAGTTAAGGCAGTTCATGATTAATATTCATAAATAAGAAATCTTATTAAAAGTCACTAGTATATACACACCAGTGATGGGACTAACGGCGTTGAAAGTAACAGCGTTACTAACGCCGTTACCTTCTTTTAGTAACGAATAATCTAACTAATTACTTTGACTGTAACTATAACGCAGTTACCATTGCAGACACCCCGTTACTGCGCATTACTCAGGTCGCACAATGAACCTTTTTTCATGATAGCACTCGTGCGCAGCTGCGTGAAGCTGACACCCCACCCACGTCCAAGAACTCTGCAAATAGACTGAATGGTTAGTGCAACGTTAGTGCAGATTTGTGCAGAACAAAAATATTGTTTGTGCTACTTTTGTTTAAGAGATATTAAAGATTATTTTTTAGGTCATCCAGAGGTGCGCGCCTTGTCATGAGAGAGGGGAGGATGAGAATGGCTGATGTATAGTGAGATTCCGTCTGTCAGTTGGGTAGGTGGGTGTTTCTGCTGGCGGGTGTTAACGTACATCACACACAGAGAGATGGAGAGTGAGGATGACTCCAGCAGCAAAACAGCGTTTTCCTGATGGAAATACCGGTGTTACGTCGAGCTGCGTTTCCCCATCAGATACGGTTTCCTCTGCATCTCCGCACAGCGCAGGCGGCACGAGTCACCGCGCAAGCGACAGGAAACGCGCATGCTCGCTAAAGGCGCGCACCAGTCGCCCTGTGCTCGCGCCACAGGAGAACTACGGAGAGCGTGAACGATCAAATGAAAGGGAGAGATCTGGATGGATGGATGGATGGATGGATGGATGGATGGATGGATGGATGGATGGATGGATGGATGGATGGATGGATGGATGGATGGATGGATGGATGGATGGATACTCTGCCTTTTCAACCTACTGTATTTTTTATTTTAAACATTATTTGATGGCCTTTGTGGCAGGGATGGAGATCCATATTTTATGTCACACACAGAGTATACATCTAGATAGATAGATGGATAGATAGATGTTGCAGTATCTATAACAACCCAAACACAAAGGATTTCAGAATTAGACATCCCCAGTTATTAATTTCACCAGATCTGAAGGCCCTGTTAAAAAACTTCACATGGCGTTCCCCCCTGATGTCATTTACGTTGAGTTGCAATAAATGCAAAACTCTCTGCAGGTTCTTGTCTTTGTCGTTCACTCTATTCAGCTGGCTTTGGAAACACACGGGGAGAAGGTGGGGGCTGGGTGGTGAGGGTTACGGGGGCGAGAAACGCAAAAGTAACGCAATAGTTACTTTTACTAGTAACTAGTTACTTTTATTGTGAAGTAACTCAGTTAGTAACTCAGTTACTTTTTGGGAGAAGTAACTAGTAACTATAACTAATTACTTTTTCAAAGTAACGTGCCCAACACTAATAAACACATCCAACTTACATTCTATCTATGTTTCAGATTTGTCTTTTTGACTTCTCCAATGTTTGTCCAAATTTTCCACCACGACTCCTGGATGGTGCTCATATGCTGATATGATTCAAGGTCAGACAAGTGTCCGAAGGTACACAGACCCAGTTGTTCCCAGTTGTCGGTCAAATTGATCATGTTCAATTCTATTGTATGAGGTTCATAGATTTTCTTGTGAGGTGAGTGCTGAATGCGCGAGTAGTGCGCAATTGTGCGCAGCTTAGAGTGAACCTTGCATCATAGTATTCACATAGAGAAGCTCTCACTCTGACAGCTCCTAAAAATAAAAATAAAAATCTATAACCATCACACCCACCACATGCAAACTGAAGTCTCCAAAGGAATGTAATATTCTTTGACAGACCTACTTGGAAACTCACTGGACATTTCAAAGGCATATTTCGCAAAACTGGAGCTATTGTTGGTACATGCTCTGGGGGCCTTAGTGTTAATATTTATTATTTTCAAATGTAGCAAGTATGGGACCATTAACTTTACATTGATATTTTATACTTCTTTATAATTTCCTGTCACCTTCCGTGAAGGCTCTTTTTTCCTTGTTCAGCAGTTCAATGGTGATCAGTGGTTTATTACTGAGGAAGCGTCCTACTTCTCTGGTGGAGAGGGTGTTATCTATGCAGATGTTTATATAGTCAATCACACACTCAGTCATTGCACTAATGTCCTCTCCATGTGTCTGACACAATGCATCAAAGAGTTAAGCTTTAAGCCAGACTCAAACCAATTCACTGTTTCTTGCATCCCTCCCTTACTCAGGTGTAATCCCAAGGTGACAGATCAGTAAACACTACTTACAAATACACACCCTTATCTGCTTAGCAATAGTCAAAGATGGTGTGTTTTATGACCTCTGTTGTAAATGTTATTTTTAGTGTCACAGGAGAAGTAGGGTGGGAGAAGTGTGCTGATCAACAGATCTATATCATTCCATAGCAGGACCTGCATAATGCCTTAAGCATACAGTGGTGGTCCAAATGTTTTATCTTTGAAGTGTATTTTTTCGCTGGCCAATAGCCGAGTAAGATTCCTTTCTAGCTTCTTTCTGCCTTTCCAGTCACACATTGCCTTGCCCATTAGCAAGGCATCCAAACCTAAATTACCAAACAGTTTAGTTACTAATGAATCAATCCCGAAAATACAGTGGCTGGCCTGAAGCTAAGGGGAGTCTTCAGTAAGTTTCCTTCATTTGATTAAAAAAATTAAGATATATGGTCAAACCTAAACTGGGTAATTTTACATTGAACAACATTGATCCTTTGAAATATAAATTTGTTATTTGGAAAATCATAATCCCATAGGAGAGAATACAAAATTACAGGACTTCCAATACTGTTTAGACATTTGACAAATTTAGAAATAAGATGAGCAAAAAAATTAAGAAATGCTAAAGAAAAAATAGCTGAGGGAAAGAAAAAGTGATAGAAAGAAAAAAGAGAATAAAAATAGAATAATGAAGACTAAAGAAAGGAGAAAAGAAAGGAACAACAAGTACAACTGAAGGAAGGAAGGAAGGAAGGAAGGAAGGAAGGAAGGAAGGAAGGAAGGAAGGAATCGAACGAACGAACGAACGAACGAACGAACGAACGAATATTTTGAGACAATAAAGTAGGAAAAGGAAATTTGCTTTTACAGAAAATTTGCTTTTACAGAACATCATATAACTGTTGCTGAAAAGAGTACAACAAAAGATGCTATAACACATAAACTATAACAGTATTTAGACATTCTTTTCTTTGACGACTTAAATCCTTGAATGTATGCAAGCAAATAAGAAAGATAAAGTCAAACAACCAGGGTTCCCCTGTGAGCCGCAGGCACACAGTTTTATTCATAAATTTCATTTTTGTTTTCCTTAAAGAGGAGCTTGGCAGTTTGCCTCCAGACAAAAGGGAGTTAGGACCCAGCAGAGGACGTCCAGAGAGCACTCTAAATTAAAAGCAGACTTCTGCCTCCCTCTCGCCATCTCAGTCTCCCTCTCGTTCTAAAAAAACTAAAAGAAACTGAAAGGAGAGGAAAACAACTGGGGAGACAGACGAGTCTGGAAATGGTTTTAAAGCCACATCTTGTAGGAAATCCTGTACAGAGCGAGTTAACGAGAGACACCGAAACCACGAGCATTGAAGCCCTTCTCCTAGCACCTGGGGTGTATATTAGTATGTGATTCTTTGCATGTGGAACAGCTATTCACAGACTCTATCCGCTCTCATCTGTAGCTGTTAAACAATCTATAACATCTTAGAAAACGTTGACGCAGCAAAAGACACAAAGGTCCAGCTGAAAATGTTTATACACAATTACATACAGAAAATAATTCAGCCTTTTGCATTAGTTGCAAACACAAACGTACGAAGGAGGGACACACCTCTCCAGGGAACAGACAGGGTTTCCCTCTCTGTCTACGCTGTGAATTGTATGAAGTCATTGCAAAGTCCACACACACCCCATACACAGACATTCAAGCAACGGAGCAGAGAGACCTCCGCTGTGCATGCTTGAATATAAGGTAAAACTATGCACAGTATAGAACAGACTAATAAAGATCAGATGTCACACACAGACTCTGGTGGGTGGAAATGCAGGAACACTCCAAGAGGGATTATGATGACTAAAAGAAAATATTAATCAAGAAGAAATGCAGATCTTCCTCCTCATCCTGCATGTGGGTTGATGTGCGCCCCTGAGTTGAGCACATGCATTTTTCTCCCAGAAATGATATTGTCACATTTATGAATATGTGGGAGCCTCAGAATGCAATATGTGTGATGGAGGAAGAGACTTGAAACTGTTTGAGTTTGGGTACCCTTTGTCTCTGCTTGGGATCTTAGTAATATAGAGTTGTGGCTTATTCCACTGTAGTTCTCTGTCTAGGAAAATACAGATGTTATTGTAATAGATAATGTTCGAAGTATAACATTTCTGGTTTTCTGTGAGATTTGACCTATTCTAATTACAGTTAATTCCAAGTTTCAGAGTCAGAGGCGTGACTTTATAGCCGGCTGAGGAGAAAAGACATCAAGTTATTTTGATCTAAGATGATATTTTGCTTCATGAGAGCAAGATGAGAAAAGATGAAAGGATTATGTATTTTATGAAAACTGAGAAGCAGTCTTTATTAACAAATTAAATATTTCTAAAGAAATAGTTATAATAACTTTCCAGGATTTGATTAGTTGATATGTTTAATCTTGTAAGCTAGTCCTTGGCTGCAAAGTGCCTTGAAGCAAGAAGGTTCTGGGTTTGATTCCCGGCCTGAGGTCTTTCTGCATGGAGTTTGCATGTTCTCCTTAAAGCATGTGAGGGTTTTCCACGGGTACTCCGGCTTCCTCTCACAGTCCAAAAACATGAGTGTTAGATTAATTGGCTTCTCTAAATTCTCCTTAGGTGTGAGTGTGTGAATGAATGATTGTTTCTCCTGTTTTCTCTGTGTTGCCCTGCGATGGACTGGCGATGGACTGACGACTGACTAACCTGACTGAGGCATATCTGACCTCTCCCCCATTGACAGCTGGAGATAGGCAGACCCCCTCACGACCCAAACAAGTCTTTGAAGGAGTAGTTTGCAGCTGTAAAAATTGTTAGAATTGTGTTCATTGCATCTACAAAAAGTACACTGCTCTGTTATAACTTTAATACTATTCATTTTGCAAGTCTATGACCATTGTTCAATTAGCCTCTATACAAAAAATAAAGGAATTTTTCAGTTTTGAATAAAAACTGAAATTCTAATGTCTGACATCACTCTTCCACTGATTGCATTACTAACAAAGCACTAAAAAAGGCTGTTTTTACTTGGACAATGCTTATTCTGATTACAGATTTAAGACTAATAATAATAATAAAAAAAAGATGACTAAAGTTACTGGATATAAAACTATTTTAGATTATATTGAGGTCATATAATACTATTGCATGTAATCAGAAAAAAAGGTTGTGGCAAATGTAACTTCTGGTAATGTTCTCACTTTGTAAAAAATATTTGGTTTACTTACATTTCATTGGCCGAGTTAACTTACCACATTTGCAGCTGCAACTAGCAGCTTTTTTCAAATATACAGAAATAAAAGATGCAAGAGTATGGTTGCTTCTGATTACAGTCCCTACCAGGCTTAAAAACAAAGCAAAGCATAACATAGCAGCTATCCACTGAACATTGTTTTACCCTAAAGAGCCTTATTTATTTTCTCAAGCAGTAACTATAGCCAAATATATTTTTTTAAATACATTTTTAAAGTTAAGGGTGCCACTAAAGTCAAATGTGAGCATTACCTGTTAATACAAGTTAAATAATAGGGTCATTTGCAACCAGCAAAACATTGAAACCCGTATTCTATTTACCTTTTCAGATAAATGTCAGGGAACCAGAAACTTGAATATATTTGCCCTAAAATTCAACCCCTTTATTAAATTTAATCATGCGCCTGTATATCATGGTGCGGCCAGGAAATTACATTATATTAGCAGACTGCACCATCACAGTGAGGTGTTTACAACTCTCTAATATACAACCTCTCCATTCTAGGACCTGGAATCAGTTATTCATGCTTGTATAACCTTGGTTTGTTGAAGCTCTCTTTTAACAGGAATTAGCCAGGTCACTTTGTCACACCTTCAACTGGTACAAAATGCAGCAGCGTGATTTTTAACAAGAACATAGAAGTGAGAAAACTTTAGTCTGTGGGTAGCCTCATTGCAGGAAAATTATAGTTATTTCTTTTGTTTTTTCCTAATATTACAATTGGTCTTTTCCAGTACATTTGTCACACCTGCTGCACATATTTTTACAAACAAAATAAATTAGATACGCATAGTAATCTGACTTTGACAAAAACAGATACATCATTGGAACATTAAGATTCACTGTGAATCTTAATGAAGCAAACTCAAGTTAAGACAGAAAAGCTCCAAATGATATAACTCTGCCCTTAATCCTGATTTAATACTTTCTACACTGAAAGAAAATATATATTGTATCAACATAAAAAATTATGTAATTTGTTAGAATTCGATGTACTACTTTTTCTCAAATTACGTTTATGAGATGGTTGAAAGTATAGATTTTGATTTATTAAATATACGTTTTTTACCTTCAGGCAAAGAAAGAAACTGCATTCATATAAAGTAAAACTATAACTTATAACAGTGTTATGATCTTGGCACTGATGTCTGGCCTGATTAATCATTTAATTAACCTGCCAGGCTACGCCCAGTGCTCATTACTGCTCAACTGATCCACCTGCTACAGTCTCTATTAAACTAGCCTTCAGACCAGTCATCAGTGCCAGGTTATTGGAGCCTGTGGTGAGAGTTCTCTAGCGTACCTCAGTGTTTCTGATTGCCTGATCCTTACCTGTTCTACCTCTGGACCTCTGAGCCTGCCTGCCCCCCTTCTGATCTGTGTGCCTGACCTGTCTTTGGACTCTTACTGGATATCTGCCTGTCTGTGGACTGAACTTGAAACCTCTTGTTGGCAGACGACTGGGTAGAACCGACCTAATCCTCTGGGCACAGATTGAACTTAAAAGACTAGGTTAGGGACTCGCACATTCATTATCATCCTCTGCTTGGTCATTAACCTTACGTCTCCTTCTGCAGAGGTTCCCACTTTAGACGCTGATGCTGTTTAATGCAGATCTGTTTCTAATAAACGTTTTGAGAAATCTAGCTATCTGTCTGCCTCGACTATTGGGTCCAATCGTTCTTAGACTGACAACATATCATAAACAAGCTGTATGCTTTGTTATACCTTATTTTTCAATTGGAAAAAAAATATATTTTTACCACTACATATAAGTATAAATTCACTTTAGAATAAAGTAGAGAAAAAACATTTTTTGTTTTTGTAAAAATCAATAATGCCTCAGAGTTCCTAAAATCCGATCTGAGATATTTCACTGACTACAATGCCTGCCCATCATAAACCTTTCTATTCTACAACTGCATTAGTTGTAACAGCAACCCTGCTTATGGCATTGCAGTGTTGATCACACCTATTTTTAATTAGTCAGGTAATGAGGTCACATTCACCTGAGATACACCATGTGAAAGAATAAACAGCCAGTGACTGTACTGAATTACCTTGACTTGAAGTAGATATTAACTTGAAACCTAATTGTTTTAGTTGATTTTTTTATGAAAGGGGTTTTGAATTCCTAGTAAAATGAAATTATTGTTTTCAAAGAACAAATGCATTTTTTTTAAGTTGGAACAACATAAAATTTTAAGGTGACTGAATGACATGGAGATTTCACCTCTTTCAGTGTACCTTTTAGTTCTGTCATCAGAAAAACATGAGCAGTTTTACAGTAACTACCATGAAAGAATCTATCACATAAAATGAATGAAGTACATATGATCCTGATCTTCACAGGACTGATTTCATCATTAAATCTTTACATCCCACCTATTTTCCATGATCTTGTAAGAGTCCTTAAATCTAGTAAGCTCTGAGAATTTATCCATTTCAAAGTAGTTGATTCATTTCACGCCTCAGCTGATCCCTCCACAGGTGTCGTGTTTAAAAGGATAGCGAAGCTCAACATTTTCAGACGCGACCGCGATCTTATTTCACAAGCTGCCATCTTCACAGGCAACCATGCAGCACTGAGCCCTAATGGCTACAAAACTGTAAATGTCACAGCGATTTATGTCCAGCACTGAAGGGAGAGTGTATTATGTCCTATGTATATGAATACCTGCGTGTGAAAGTTAAATGTCATGTCAGAGTCGCAATCGCGGTAAAACAAGTTACGGGTAAAGGTCAAGAGTAATTACACGTACAGTAGACAAAGGTAGGGGAAGAAAAAACACACGCATCATTGGGCGATGGAAGTTTCCCAGAATTTAGCTCCAGAAGCTGGATTGAGCAGAGGCTCTCTGAGATGTTTCACGCTTGGGAAAAATACATTTTAACCTTACCCTCAAAAGTTACTGTTGTTTTGCTTCCACTTCATAATTCATTCATTCATACTACCTTGGATCAGTCTGTCACCCACGGCACCAAAACAGTACATTTAAATTTGTTGAAAAGAAAACCCTAGACATATGCAGACATTCAAGGACTATGAGTGAATATTGAAAGCCACAGTATTCAGTTCTGTCTTCTCTTAATATTGTTAAATATAGATGCTTTCCTCTACAATATATATTTTTTGTTTGCCTTTTGCAAATATATTTTTCTCCATTAATATTATTCTATTATTGCTATTTCATACATTCACATGCACACATACTCTTTCTTCATTGTCTTCCATTGTACCAATGCCAATTCTGTGGTTAGAAAGAGTTTACATCACACTTTCAAAAATGCTAAATATGGAGGCAAAATCTCCATCCATTTACTTTCAGATGGGATAAATTGCAGATACTATGTATTGCATATGCATATATTCCACCCCTAAAATTGTGTTGTGTGTTTATAAACATTTAATCCGCTTATGAAAGCAAACACAAAAAGGTTTGCATTGCAACTCGCTGATTTTGTACATGTAAACTGCTTTGCACCTTGTATGAAAAATCCGCTTCGTATGTGCTAAAAACTTTGCAGATGTTTTAAAAGTTTCAAGGCCATGTCTGAAAAGCATAAAAAGAACTCATCCAGGGAGTCACAGAAAATTACAAAACAGCTAGTTCTCTGCAGGCATTAATCTAACAAAAGTATTTTAGGAGGTTAATACTTTGTAACTACAAAGCAAACCAACTACTATACCTTCATTATTTCTTAAGATGGGCTTTATAAACTTTCCAATCATTGTACATAGGTACAGCTCAAACTGTGGGACGAAACAACAGGGTTTAAAAGTTCACAGCTCACGATGGAAGTTATTAGACTGTACGGCATGACGCTCTGTTGCAAGCTACCTGCCCACCCTGTACATACAAAAACCAAACATCGGACTCACTGCTGACAGATGCCGCTGGTCAAATTCATCATTCTAAAAAAAGACCTCCCTTTTTTGCACATAGAATAGAATTCAACTTTATTGTCATTCTACTGTCACAAGAACAGTGCAGCGCAATGAATTCAGTGCATTTAACCCATCCCCTTGGGGAGCAGTGGGCTGCCATTGTGCGACATCCTGGGGAGCAGTGTGGAGTTAAGGGACTGCTCAGGGACCCAGAGTGGCAGTCTGTGGGGATTGGGGGATCAAACTTAAAACCTCAGGATTCAAAGACCTATGCCCTAACCAGTAGACCCCCACTCACCTGTGCAGTCCATGAGGACACTCATGGACTGTCCTAGACACTAGAGACTGACATTTTTTCGGAAATCCCATGGGTCACGGGATTCCCGTGGGATTCCCGTGGGATGGGAGTCAGTATTAGTAACGATCACGTGATTGGGACGCTACAGGATTAAACATTAACGGGAGCAGACGGGAGCGGGAGCAAAGCGGTAATAACAAAAAAAAAAACTAGGATCAATGCCAAAAAATTAAATAAAATAGAAAGAAAAAAAATCCAGTACTGGCGCGGCGCCGCCATTTTGTAGTTTTTTTCCTTTAAGCCTACACTATAATGCGAGTCAAAAAAACTAAACGACCCAAAAACCAACAGTGATTCCGCTCTGAGTTTTTGACCTGCGCTCAAAAACAACAAGAATGGGGCTCTTTTCGAAATCCTGGGCTGCATCCTCCAAGGACGCGGTCTACTTAGACTGGATCCTTTGAAGTCCGTGAAAATAAGGAGACCGGAAGAGTTTTGGCTGTGAATTCGACCAGGTCTACCCTTCAGCGGGTTTTATCGCCATAAGGTCTGTTGCTTAGCAACCTCGAGAGTTGACACACAAAGCAGGAAAAGAATGAAACGAGAAGTTTCCAAAACTGTTTGTTTATTTATTTATTTTTTATTGTAAAGTGAACAAAGACTGATGAGAATCCAGAGTGGAATAAAGGTTCCAACCAGCGGGAGCAGGAACTAATCAAATCAAATGTAATGATAGAAACCTTAGTCAGTTAAATAACCTGCTGCTGTCATTCTGCACATCTCTGATGTTGCTGCTATTTTCAAATATCCATCATTATAATAATGTCCATAGCTGCATATTGGTTATTTATTCTCCAGTTTTATATTGTTAAAACACTTTACAGAATTGTATTTTTTTTTTAACTCTTCCCTATTATGTTATTCTTATACATTTTTCTAAGGTCCACATTTGTGTGGCCATTTTCAATAATCTTTCTGCTGCTGTAAATTTGCCCATTGTGGGACAGTAAAGGGATTTTCTATTCTATTCTATAAAAGGGGTAGAAATATATAAGTAAATCTAAACAATGTATGTATTAAAAATATATCTGCAAAATCTCTAATATTAAACAAGAAAAAAATCTTAGTTAAGCATATTGTGCAAAACAGCAATAAAAAGATAAAACTCCTATCAGATTTATAGTCCCCTCTCTGCAGATCTATTAGAATCTGTCCTTAAATTACAGCCAAACTCATTTACACAGTAACAGATAAAAACCTTTAGATAAATCAAACATTACCGCCACATATCTGACTCAATAACCATTAAAACATCTATTTTTTTATTTATTTCAGATGAAACTATTCACAGACTGGATTATATTAAACTGAACTTCCAATTTTCACCACTGTTCGGCGCTGTAACCTTTCCTCTGATCACGGCTTGCTTGGTCTCGCAATGAATCCTGGGTAAACCAAGGATACTGAGGATACATCGACACCCGTCCTTCAAATCGGGCTAAAAGAAGGACGCATTTTAAGGCCGCATAACGAGGAGTCTTGGAATCCGACCAGACCTCAGCGCCGCACTATGACGTAATCGGCCTTTGCATCTGGCCTTCTAAGGACGCGTCCTAGGTTTTCGAAAAGAGCATGGGAGTGGTGCGCGAGCGGGAGTCATTCTGAATGGGAGCGGGATGGGAGTGGGAGTAATTTCACCAGGAGTGGGACGGGACAGGATTTAGATTTCTACTCTGGCCCGGGATCGGGACGGGACATAATTTTTTTTCTGTGGGAGTGGGACGGGACAGGAGTGAAAACCCACTCCCGTGTCAGTCTCTACTAGACACTAGTAACTCTGATTAAACAGCAGGATTTGCCGATAATCATCTAACGAGGGTCGACTGAATTTCAAATATGTTTGATTTTCTCCTGACCGTACAATTTCTGATTGGGAGGTGGTTGTGAGAGGCTAATTGCACCTTGTTAATTCGGCCCTATCCCAAAAATGTCTTGCATGACTGGAGAATCGGCCCGAAAAGGGCATAAACCCATAAAGAGGCACTTGAATATTCACCTAATTTGATGCACTTTACGGTATAGTTAGGATGTTCTTTTACCGAGTGGATCAGCAAAATAATTGGTATTCCTAATTGTCAATCCTTTTCTAAATCTTTTGGGAAGTAGGCTTGTATGAGTGATGCAAACAGCAACTTTTAAACAGAGCGTGCATGAGGAGAAATGGGCTTGTGCATGCTATCGCACACATTTATTTGGCGTTCCTCTCTTCAGCAGGTACAGGGTTGTGCATGTGCATTTCGTTTTATAGTGGAGACTGCGAGTCTATTCAAAAATTCATGAAAAATCCCCAATATAACTTTAACGGTTTTTGAACAGTTTACTTTTTAGGTGCAATAACCAAAGATGTGTTTCCACAAAACGTGCCAATCAATAAAGAGCTTAAAAAATGTTGATAGATACATGCAGTTCTCTGGTGTGAAGCTCACACTTACAGGCATGGGTTATAAATTTTATTAGTTTTCATTTTTGCCTTTGTAAGCACAAAAAGAACACTTCAATAGTAAATCATAATAATCCAATCTGATATTTTCATAATGCCTTACATGTCCTTTAATCTGGAAGTTGTTTGTGGCTCTGTCTTCATATGAGTGGATTTGTTTTCAGAGATCAACGAACAGATCATAACTCTTACAGAAACTTCCCTAGCCCACAGATATTTATATCTCTCTTTTATCTGTAATGAGATAGCTCCCTTTTTTTCTCTTTTTTTGCTTCAGTCTTCACAGTTCTGTCATGGGAAAGCCCTGATTAACGTCCTGGTGACTTGACAGAAGGATTAAAACAAAGATACAGAGACAGTGATGGAGGAAAATACAAGTGAAGCAAGACAGAAAAACAAGAAAAACAGGAAAAGGGTAACAAAGAAACTGTTCAATTTTATTGAGAAGAACTGCGATTTGAAGTGGGTTGATATGGTTGTCAGCTAATTCAACCTGTTCTCCTAAAATGTAATGTAAGTCTATTTGTGTATGTGAGTTAGTGCAGAGATAAGGGCTGCAGTCGGATTTGGTTTGTGTCAGCGACACCTGAGTTGCAGCCTAACAAGAGCATCTTTATCAGTCAAGCTTTTCACCAACATATCAGTATGTGTGGGGGGAAAAAAAAACCTTCAGTCCAATACTGGAAGATGCTCCAATTACAAGACCTGTGAGCTAACAGCAGAGAACAGATTATACAGATAGAAAAGCAGTGGAGAGAAAAAAACATAAACTACTGTTTTAGGAAAAACTGAGGTCCATGATAGGAAAGAAATAGGTAAAATATAAAAAATTGTATATATAATTTAAATTAATTTATAATAATAATATATAATTTTAAAAAATCTGAACTGGTAAGTGAGAAATATTGATACACTTCAAAACGGATAAAACCAATGATCACATGTGCATTAGTCCTAATATGTTCCAAATGTGGGTTGCTCAGTGGAACAGTGGGTAGCACTGCCACAGACTGATGACCGATACAGACAGAGTTAAGAGAGTTCTGGGTTTGACTACCGACCCGGGGTCTTTCTGCATGGAGTTTGCATAGTCTCCCTATGCATGCATTGGTTCTCTCCAGGTACTCCAGCTTCCTCCCACAGTCCAAAAATATGACTGTTAGGCTGCTCTTAATTGTCCTTAAGTGTGAATGGCTGTTTTTCTTGTGTGTCTCTGTGTTGCCCTGCAATAGACTGGCGACCTGTCCAGGGTGTACCCCGCCTCTCGCCCACTGACACCTGGAGATAGGCACCCCTTGCGATCCCGCTTGCGTAAGCGTGATGGAAAATGGATGGATGGATGTTCCAAATGTGTGGCACGTGCAAAAGTATGTATAAAAAAGATTTTACCTCAGACATATTTCAAATTCACATTCGCTTTAAAGGCTTAAATAAACAGCAGTTCAGAAAAATGTCTAACAGTGAACAGTTTTCCTGTTTTTTCTTCTATCTGCCTAAATCTGTGCTGCCTACCTCTCGGTCATCTGTGGGAAAGATATACATTGAAATTCTGAATTAAACATATACTTTGATATACTGTAGGTGGTTGAGATAAATCAATAAATTTACTAGTATAACTATTTAAAGATCTTGTCCTCAGTTTTTGACCGTTCTGTATTTTTATGTTATTTACAAAAGGTAAGTGGAGATTTAATCTTCCCACAGAGCTTTGGTCCTGGCCAAATAAAATAGAAAACACCAAAGTCCCCCCCAAAAAGCCAAATAAAACATCGAATCAGGAGACAAACTAATCCACAACTCAAAAAGAAGTAATTTATTACATTTAAAATGCAGAACAATTCAACTAGTCAACCACCGGCACACCACACATTCAAGCAACCAGAGCAATCAAATCATCTAACCAAGCAGCCATGCTGGATGATCGGCTGGAGACAACGATGACAGAAAGCTTTGGTTTTTCATCCATCTTAATGGAGACAAGCTTTTCAACTGCTCTAATTAAATGCTGTGTTTATCTGAACTAATTGTTCTCTATGCTCTGGTAATTGATTGAAAATCAGTGACGAATGTACTGTCTGAGTGACAAACACCCACTTGTTGACGAGTCTCTGAAACCACAAACAGTATTTAGGTTAGCAGCCCATTAAACCACATCATTAATCATTTTTGATAAAAGATTTACACTGTCATTTTTTTTTTTTTTGGTTATTTTAACAAAGGGAATAAAACTAAAAAAAAAAATAAATGTATAACAAGTGCAGCAATGAAATGGTCCAGTGATTAGACCAATGCATAACTATAATAACAATTAAAAGCATAATAATAAATCCTGCAAAACGGATAGTATGGTAGCATGACATTTCACCTTTGTGATATAAAAAAACGTGATTTTTTTTCCCCCTGAAAAAAGAGAGTAGTTTTGTAACATGGACATATTTTTCTTATATTCAATATCAGCCCACTAGCTTGCTAAAGAATATAGTTCTTCTTTATGGTTCCAATACGATTAATTTCCCTTCACCGGTAAAGGTCTATTTCCACTTAACTGTGATCTTCTGTACCTTTTTTTACTGTCTCAAATTTATAGAAAACCACAAAAAAATATGTGATAGATACAGTACATATTGTGTAGAAGTACAGCATATGCAGCATTTTGGTGCAAAATTTGTCAATGTTGTTTTTTTTTACGATTTTTCAAAATAAGAGGTCATTTAGGAAATATAGATAAAACAACTGGAAAATACTGCATTATTGTGGGAGCAACACATAGTATTTGTCTTCAGGGCCCCCAAATGAATAACACCACCTTAGATTCTATCACAAAAAAACTATCAGTTTCCTTAAGTGAAGAACTTCAAAGCAAACAAAAACTAAAATGATAGAAATGAAAAAAATGTGCCATTTCAACATCATATTTCATCTTATAATAGTCATTTCAACACAAAACATGGAATGAACTGAAATTTGTTTTTCAGGTTCCAGAGAAACTCAATGTCAAAGCATAAAATAAAAAAAAATAAAAAAAGCTATAAATAAGTTAAAGTATACATATTAAATAAACAAGCTAAAATGTGAAATTATTTAAAATGCATAAATATAGAAGTCTGCAACATTACAGAATTAAATAAACATGCAGCATTCTGACGCTTTTTGAGGGACCATAATTGTGACTTGAAGTAAGGGCAAGTTATCACAGAAAATTGTTATCATTATTTTGAAAGTTAACCGGATTTTTTATTTTGTTTCTGCACATGACTTCCTGTCCCGCTCAATCTGCTCTGTACCATTTTTATGCCTTAAGTTCCAGCTTGCAGCAGAAATATAAAACAGTTCACCATCCACCACTGAGAAATCAACGCAGAATAAATGTTTTATTTTCAAAGACTTCACTAACTAATCAGTTGCATAATGAATGTTGATCCAACTGCTGGAAATTGACTGACGACCGGTACAGACAGAGTTAAATAAACTTTGATTCGATGTTCCCTTGCTGTCTGAGTAGATCGCTGGGCTGAAATATTTCTTAATGAGAATGCCGTTTTTTTCTCATAGTAAACGACAACTTAAACTGCTCTCCACCTGCATTAGTAGCTCGATGTACTCCATTTCCATTGAACGCTCTGACTGACGGACTCATTAACGGCGTCTGTGACCTATATGGCAGTTACCATAGCGACAGTGCGTGTTGTTGGTGCGCAGCACGTATGCCCAAACCCTCGAGCTTCTTTTTTTATTAGATAGCCACGCTACTGTTGGCTTGCAGTTTTGTAGAAGACCTAGATCATCATCCTACATTCAGTTCCAGTGTAATTTATTTTAGAGTTTATATGTCACAATTTAGGCCAACTATAAATAAATAAAAACACAGAGGGCATGACCTTAGTGTCCTCAATGGTAGTTAAAGCCCTGACCTACATCCAAGAATGCTTGAGTCAAACTGTATTGAAAAGCACTGAGTTTTTACTAAGTGAAGACTTACTGTATGAGTTTTTTAAGTCTGGATCTGCTCGGAGATCTGTTATGCTACCCATTGGTATTGGAGTTTAGTGGGTGTTCTTGTACAAATAGAACACTAAAGAACTACATATATCCACGGCTCCCTCATTCGATTACTCGTGAAGCTGAGGCGGAGTTCTTACAATGTTTCTATGAATTTAGTATCTATAAACTGGGTTAAAACAGATTGGAGTCGAAAAACTAAAAGTTTAAAGCAAAGCAATCAAATAAGGCATAAAATTAAATAATTCTGGTAGAAATTGGTTCTCAATCACTTTTGCAAAGGCAGATATAAATTTACACATGCATGCAGCCACAGTGTGAGTGCTTCCTGCTTCTGATACGAGCTCGAATTTGTGGCTTACAAGTGAACCTCTGTGGTTCTCTTACAGGTAACCAGTCCTCTGTTGGCCGCATATGCAGCTGTCAGACTGATACCGCAGACTCATTTTATGCATTTATGCGCAACTAAGTAACCAGGTCACACTGAGAAACAGGGCTATTTAGGTAACTGTAGAACGTTTGATAGCTCTTCCAGGGAACGACCAAACCACAGCTTCAAAGGACAGAGCTCAACCTAGAAGCCAGAGAATGCTCTGATATTTCCATTATGAGGATAGGGTTTCTCTCTGGATTTGAAAGTTAAACAGGTAGAGACCCACAGACACAATCTGCATCCATCATATAAGTTAATATTCATGTGAAATGGTACAACTGGACTTTAGTATTATGTCAATCTGCAACTAATCCGTTTTATGCACTAATATCTTTTCTCTTTCTTCTCCTCTTTTGATATGCTTAAAATACATTTTGTAAGATTTAACTTATCATAAATATTTTGCAATAGCCTTTTTATTTGACCCTGTATGACTAAAACATTGTTTGATAAGCAGACTGACACCTCAGTAGTTCAGCTCTGATGCATCTATAAGCCTGTGGCCTATTTTTCCCTGAATGTACTTTGAGTCGGAGGTTCCTGCGCTTTTCTGAGGATGTCAGACATGAAGTGTGTCCATGTTAAATGGTTCAAACAAACAATTGAACCTCTAATACCTCTGCCAAGGAGGTTATGCTGTTTGTTTGTGTGTGTTTGTCTGTCTGTGTACATGATAACTTGAAAAGGTATGCATTTTAATTATTTTATTTATCAGATGTACCATTCATGATAAGCAACATTTCACTAAAACTTTGTGATGATCCAGATCACGATATGAATACAGGATTTTTTTAAAAGATTACCTAAGATAGTGAGATAGGGATATCTGGCTGAACAAGCAGTTCCACCCTAAACCAGAGGGTGGCAGCAGTGACTATTGACAGCCTGAACATTTGACTCAAAAAAGTCGTTATTTTACTGAAAACACCAGAAAAGGGAACATTGTTGGTTTGTTAGCAGGATCAAATAAAAACTAATGAACACATTTTATCGATTTTTATTTATTTTTTCATTAATTTAAATTTGGTAATAATCCCGGTCATGTGCGAGTAGCTATAAGAATGAGTCATATTTTGGAGCAAACTTTGCTGCTTGGCGAAAATCTGGGCTCTCCGAGTGCTTTTCTCATTCAGCGTGTTACCCCGTATTTTCCTCTGAAAAATGGCTCAATAATAAAAAGGGCATGGAACCTTTTATTTGTAGAACTATTAAAATTGTAAATTATCTAGTGAATGCAACCAGTGAAAACTGAAATGTAATCTTTTTATAAATAATCTTGTAATTCACATTCTATAGCTCAATTAGAACTAGCTATGTTGTTAAGGCTCAAACTGTACAATTAAATCTCAGGGTTTAAAAGTTTACAGCTCATGATGTGTATTCTTAAACTGTACGGCCCAACGCTCAGATGCAAGCTACCTGCTCACACTGTACGTCCAGAAACCACACGTCAGACTCACAGCTATGAGATGGTGCTGGTCGGACTTGTCAATCTGGAAAAAGAACTCCCTTGCTCACGAGGGCTGATTGAATTTCAAAGATGTTTCATTTTCTCCTGACCTTACGATTCCTGATAGGGAGGTGGTTGTAAGAGGCTAATTACCTCCTGTTACCCCCTGTATACTACACAACACAGGACGCATGATGAGGCTGAAACTCGGCCCGATCTCGGCCAATTCTTGCATGACTGGAGAATCGGCCTGAAAAGTATAAAAAAAATCGTATAGTGTATGCTGAGCCTTAAAGTCTTCTAGACCCAAAAGTAGCAATGCTCCATCTGCAATCTATGCAATCAGACAACTAAGGGTAATTGTCCACTGGTAATGGTTTGCTTACATTTGCATATTTAAAAATTGGTATTTTAAGGAGACATTTCAAAAATAGCCCTTCATTCCCCAAATCTTTAATTGAATAAGTTTTAATATGCTTGGACTTTTATTTATTTAAAGCCATTTATTTGATATAATCTGTAGATCAACATGACTTTATTCAAGACACAGTATAATCCTATTTACAATAAAAGTTTTAATGGTTGGTGATGTTATATGATTCTCTAATTAAACGTTGATCCAAAATCTGTAGACTTTTCACACCAGCAGCTATACAAATCAAAGCAATACCACTTGTCAAACGAATAGATCCATTTTGCTGCATTTTGCATAATTCAGGGTTAAAATGGCCAGACTGCTGCCTTCCTTTTCCTCTGAACTGCCAGTTCTGCTGGCTACAGGTGGGTGGTTTAATGGGTTTGTGGCTAGAAGTCAATGCTTCAGTGGTGGAAATCAAATGGACTAGTGATTTATAGAAGCATTAGGATTTTTCTTTTCCCAACTCAATAAAACACAAGGGCATTTTGAACCAGTACATCTATATTTAGGATGTTTTTTCTCCTGCTGCTTGTGAGATTTCTTTCAAACCAAATCTAGTTGCCATTAGCAGGAGAATTCAAATGGATCCTTATTGTCTATCAAGATGTGGTTCTTTCTCAATGAGGAAAAGTGGCTGGAAAAGAAAATCACAGACCCTGAATGTTCTTTACCATTATAATAATCTTTTCCATGTAACTACAGGTAGCAGACTGACCATAATGAATGGATTTTTAAAAAAATGTTTGAGTTGTTCCTCATTAAAAACAGACTTCACAAAGAGTTGTCTACTCACACCAGTTGAGGTGCTGTCTCAGCCACTTCCTTTCACTCTCTCTGCTCTTGGCACTTCTTTCTAATCTTCACTTACTGTATCTTACTCATGAGTAATTGGCACTTTTAGTGTGGATGAATGACTAACTCACACATACAGTTTGTTAAAGCTTTTCTATCAATGTCTGGATGAAGTTCAACACCTTATACTTAGCTTTCTATTATCTATCTAAAATGATTTGCTCAGCCCATGATCCATGTTGATTGTATATGCTATAGTGTCATGAAATAGTATTTGCTCAATTACAGATGTCCTCCATTTTTGCATTGTTTGAGGTGCTCAAGCAGATTTAATACCAAACAACAAAAACAGGATTATATTGAAATGCTGTCTTTCTAATGAGGTTTTATTCATACGTATATGCTACTTTTTCAGACCTCTTAACCTAATTGAAGTTATTAGATAGGGGCTGCTTGGTGTTAATAGCATTGTTGCCTTGCAGTAAAAAAGTTCTGGGTTCGATTTCCAGTCTGGGGGTCTTTATGCATTGAGTTTGCATGTTCTCTCTGTGCATGTTTGGGTCTTTCCAAGGCAAAAAAAAAAACATGACTGTTAGTTTAAATGGCATCTCTGAATTGTCCTTAGTTGTGAGTTTGTGTGCATAGTTGTGTCTCTGTGTTGCCCTGTGACAGACTGCCGACCTGTCCAAGGTGTACCCTGCCTCTTGCCCATAGACTGCTGGAGATAAGCACCAGCCCCACCGTGACCCTGACACAATAAGCAGGTGATGTTGATGTTGTCGGACAGGTTCACTTTAATTGATTTCTTGATTCTATCACAGATGTAAATAATTACAAACCTGGACGTATTGAACTACATGTATCCATTGGGAAAGCCGCTCGCAAAAGGATGTGAAATTCACTACAATTCTTTGAGCTGATTGTGTAAATTAAACTCATGTTGACCTTTTAGCCACTCATGTCAGCAGTAGCAGCTGTACCATATCATATTTCCGATTTGTTTAACAACCTGCTGAGTTAACTGGCAAATTAAACTCATACCAAATCCGGCTGGGATGAACGAGGCACAAATCACATCGTTTTGCAAATTTTCTGAAAAACAAATGGAGGGTATTTGAGCTGAAACCATCTTAGCTTAGCTTCAGCTTTTCGCCTCTGGTTTGCTTCATACATGTCAATGCATTTCATTGGTCAGAAAATTTCTGTATCAGGGCTAATAATTATTTTGGCCTATGGCAAGATATAATTTTATGAGTTTGTCAATTGACAAATCTTCCAACAATTAATCTTTCTTGTAAGGTAAACTAATTAATTCATTATTTAATAATTTCACATAGGACCATGCTACTCTGAGAGCTTATTATCTTAACTTCATATCTTATAATACCTTACCCTAAAGCAACTAGGATGTTTTGTATCTTTTATGACTTGAAACCAAAACTAGAAAAAATCTGTGATGAGACAAAAACAGTTTGTTGCCGAGGATGGCCCTCATTTGTGTAAATGTATTTTTCTGTTTAGGGTTTAAGTTTATTTGGAATACACTAACATTAAAACCAAGAAATATTACGTCACTAAACTGTTTTAAGCAATCGTTTTAATGGTTACTAATTATTCCAAATTACACACGTGCTCAATAATTTTACATTTACTGTTTTACACTTTTAATTACACAGACATAACTTTTTCACTTTTATACAATAAATGTTTAGAGTAAATAACACAACTTTTAGCTATACATTAAAATCTGTTGCAAATGATGGATCATCTATATTGCCATACATGTGAACTTTGATTGTTTTGTTGCTTTTTAACTCTTCCATCAATCTGCTAGGGGACTACAGATAAAACTGAGGCTCTCTGCATAAATTTTGCATTTTTATTATTGATGGCAATTAGTTTAGATCCAAGTAGTATGTAGTTCTTCATATAAACACATATACATCAATTTCAAACGGATGGTATGGTATCGGTACCGGCCAATAGGTAGCGGGTATCGTATCGGGCCAAAAAATGGCATTGGCGCAACACAAATTTTTATTTGATGTATTCATGTTAAATAATATGCATTGTCATATTTATAAAACCAAATAAAATAAAGATATTTAGATCTCAATCTATTGTATTCTACTAAAATATTGGTTTTTGAAGAAGGCACAAAAGGCCTTAGATTTCAGGTAGGAAATCATGTAATGAATAATTTCAATAAACATTTATCAATAATTGAACTTTATTGATCCTACATTGGAGAAATGTATCTCTGCATTTAACCCATTCCTTCTGGGAGCAGTGGGCTGCCACTGTGCAGCGCCCAGGGAGCAGTGTGGGGTTAAGTGTTTTTGCTCAGGGACCCAGAGTGGAGGCTGTGGGGATCGAAGTGGGTAATTGCAACCTTCTCAGAGCACCAGCACACTGCTCTAACCACTAGGCCAACAATCCCCTTAGCAGTTTCTCCCCTATGCATTTCTCATGCATGCATTATAAACCTCTTGTCACATGCCCATGCTAAGGTTGGTTGCAAAGTGAAAATCAATAATCAAAATCAGGCCCCCACCAAGAACATTAAGGGTTGAATGTAACAAAGACTTCCCACCATAACAAAAAAAGCCCTACTCCCACTCACCCACCTCCATATTTTCTAGCTCCAACTGTAGCTCAACTGTGCTCATTAGACTTGTCTCGTCTGCAGTTGTGTAAGTATTTCTGCCACTTAGTTTTCATAGTAGTTGGCTTAGAGAGGTTATTTTTCCAAATATATAATAGATACAAGATTCAAGCCTCAATAATTTTGGAAGTACACAGAAGCAAAGAGATTCTGGCCAAACCAAAGTAAAATTGACTTGCATTACCTTAAATGGTGAAAAGTTTTGTTCTTTTTTCATTCGTTTTTTTTCACCAACATCTTTTTTATATTTTCGACATTTAAAAAAAAATATAAAAACATTTTATACTTTCATATTTTTTCTAAAGTCAGCATAAACTGACAAAAACAAAGGTTTCTATTGGTTATTTATAAAAAAAAAAGTACAAGAAATGTATGAGATTTTTGAGATTCGTGTAGTGGAGGCTACGCTCTAAGGGAAAAAAAGTACATATCAAACAAAGAAACTTGTTCATCATCTCTTTAGTGTGAAGGTTTTTTTTCTTTTGGGAGCTCAATTTTCCACAACTTTGTCCTCTTAAGAAATTGGGATGTAATTCAACATGTTACACCAGATGGTTTGCAGACAGCACCAAAAACAGAAGCAATAAAGGAGAGAAAAGTCTTTGCATCTCTTCATAATAGCCCATTAGTTCACCTTTTTCGTTTAAACATAAATGAAAAATTACTAGTAGGGTAGTCCTTTCTTTTTTCAAATGATGCCTGTTTATAAAGAAATATTTTATAGTGGATTTTGTGTAGGGAACTCTAAGAAAACTAAATGTTGTCTGTTTACTGTTAGCCAATGGATGATGAATCAGATTTGTTAATGAGAACTCTATGTTCGACTTTATTAATCTGGTAATGAAAAGGAAATGAACTGTTCTCTAAGTATGTACACCATTTCAGTCATAAAAGTACACAGAGTTTTAATGGATCTGAGTTTTTGGACATGGAAGATTATGGACCAGCCAATTCTGGAGGCATCATACTTGGACTGAGTTATTAGCTTTGGCTTTGGCTGAATTTAAGCAATTTTGGGCCAAACTTCTTTTATGAGCTGACTTTTGGCTCCGTTTAGATGGATCAAACATTTCTAATGAAGGAGTAGAAGGATCAAACCCACAAAGATTGAAATAAAGTGCATTTTGCCTTTGGTTCTTTCAATTTTAAGAAAATAAAGGGACCAAGTATAAGATGGAGCCTGAGAGAATAGGTTTTGTAAAACAATCCCTTATGGAGATTTTCTGTCAAAGTGATTTAATAGTTTTTAGTCCATGCAAGACCTCTCATGATTAATAACAGCCCATGCAAATCCAAAAAAACACGGGTTCTGCACAGACTGAAAGACCTCACATGTTTTTTAGGCCTCTCTCAGTGAAAATATCTTATATTTAAATATTACAGCCCTCCATGGTTTAACCAATCAGAGCATTTCTACGGTTCAAACCATTATCGTACAGTATATTGACAAGAAGACCAGTCGCTTGAAAAATTTGAAATTAAAGTTGAATATTTGAGTCTTAAAAGCTTATGAAATGGTTTTAAAATTTTATCATTCCGGAAAGACAATAGCTGGGGTGTGCATGTAATTTTAAATCCACATTTAGGCCAAGTAGGTTTGGGTTTTAGATTATTTTTCATTTAGCCAAGAGGTTTGTTTTTGACAGAATAAGACAAAAATTTCCTAAAAGATAATAAACAAAATCTGAAATAGGTTTTAATTTCGGAAAAACATAATTTTTTAACTGTTCTCTATCGCCTTTTAACAGGTCTCAGGTGTGTAGTCATCAAATTTAAAATTACAGTAATAGTTTAGCAAATATTACATAAAAGAGGTAGTTTTCAAAGATTGCAAAGCCTTAGGATTTAGATTAGATATATAGCTCAGCGGATGCTCAGTGGGGCAGTGAGTAGCTCTGACGCCTTGAATCAAGAAGGTTCCCAGGGTCTTTCTGCATTGAGTTTTCATGTTCTCCCTGAGCATGTGTGGGTTCTCTCTGGGTACTACGGCTTCCTCCCACAGTCCAAAAACATGACTGTTAGTTTAATTGGCTTCTCTAAATTCTCCTTAGGTGTGAGTACGTGAATTATTTTTTGTCCTATTGACCATCCCTCGCAACCCCAGCTGGGATTAAGCGTGACAGAAAATGGATGAATGGATGGAAAAAAGTCATGTTTTTTTTATACTGTGTATACTTTATTAAAAATGGAACATCATGAGCCATAATTTTTGTTTCTTCTTGCATTTCAATGATTTACAATTGCCAATATCCTATAAAAGCTCCTTTGCTAACATAAGCCCACCTTTCTATCACCATGCTAGCCTCTTATCCACCATCTAATATCAGTTATTCATCATGTTGTTTCGCTGTTAATTATTGCTGCTTGTGTAACTTTTTAGCTACTCTGTAAGGAACTGGTAAATTACCCAATGTAAACTGCTAATATTAATAATACTACACCCATATAAACACATGTACATACATGTCAAATTCTCCTGCGTACATTAAGAAAAAAAAGGGATCCCTAAGAGCTCTATTAAATGTATTTTCTTGTAATATTTCTGAAGGAATCTAAATGATGAATGCCAAGTTATGACCCATTTAACTGAATTCGGTCCCGTGTAATTTGATACTCCTAAGAAACGGTGCAACACTGACAGGCAATAAAGCAATATCCCAACAGAGCACTGTTTAATCACTCATCTGAAAATGGAAAGAGTAAAACACAACTGCAAACATACCAAGACAACACCATTACCTTGAGGGGGAGGAAAACTAGGAAACTACATGAGAAAAGCAGCAGAGAGGTATTTAGCAGCCATTGAAGAGCTGAAAAGATCCATATAAAGACCACAATTAGTATTACACTCTATGAATATAGGCTTCATAGAAGAGCTAGAAGAAAAAGGTTATTTCTAAATGATTTTAAAGTCATAAATAAACGGGGACACAGTAATTGTGGAAAAAGGTGTTTGGGACTGATGAACTTCTTAGCTTTCATGCAGGGTGTAATGTTTCATCAGAGCTTCTATGAAAAAGCACGGTGGTGGCAGCACAAACTGTTCCATTTTTTTAAAAGGGACAAAGTCATGTGTAATTTTATTCTTATTTCACAATAATACAGTATTATATCTTGGTCTCTTTTACGATATCCCTAAGAGGGCATTGTAGTGTGTAGTTTTACCGGTAACATGAAAGACTGTGAAACAGTTTAAGCGGTCTGAAAACTTTTTCAAGCCACTCAATATGGATGTCACATAATTTGGTAAGAAGCACAAAGCCAAGACTAAAATGACTTCACATATAGATTAAAAGAGTTTTACTAGACAGATTAGTTTAACTTTTCATGAAAAGTTTTTTTCAGATCTCATTTAAGCTTAAGCATGAGTTAAAGCCAAATCATATATAATGCAGAGAGTCTGGAGAATTTAGCCCCTTACATATAGAAACCATCATCCTTCACATCTAGGGTGAAAGGTTCTGATGGAATTCAAAACCACGATCGAACTTGACAAGGCTTAAAGCTCTCAGAGGAGCTGGGGGGGGATTCGGTGTAGCAGCAGAGAGGGAAAGTGTGAAAGTAAAGTTTTGGCAAGTAAACTTCTGCTTTCTCAAGTCTTAAAAATGCTCTCTAAAATCCCACTCGGCTCTCCAACTGAGCCTCTGACTATACTTTATTTTCTCTCCTTTTTTCCCTTCACTTCTACTCTTTTTTTTCCCTCCTATCTTTCTTTTTGTTCTTCTCCTTGACTGGTTTAGGAGGCTGTCAAAGATGGCACAAACACCCCCTTGGATCTTCAGCATTTCATCCTCAGAGGAAGAAAAAATAATGGTTAAAAGGGTTCAAGAAAAAAAATCTAAAAGATGAGGGGAGCTATGGCCAGAAAACATATTCTACTAATGAAGTTGATTTTTATTTCAGCCCTCATTACTTGAAAGGAACCTGAGCTGCAGAGCGACCAAAGCAGATATACAGTACAGTACTTAGCAACTGTTCCCCTTCCAGTTCAACTTACATGTGACTTTACCAAGCAACTGTTGCCAAGCATATTTTATTAGGATTTTATGTTAAAGAGGTTTGATAGGTAATTCATAATTGTAACATAGAACAAAAAAAAATTAATGGTTTTGAATATTTTACAAATATACAGTACCTCTGAAGTGAGATCATATCTCTCCTATCCTGGCTTCTCTGCATTGGCTTCCTGTTAAATCCAGAATAGAATTTAAAATCCTCCTTCTCACATATAAAGCCTTAAATGGCCAAGCTCCATCTTATATCAGAGATCTGATTGTTCCTTATGTTCCTAACAGAGCACTTCGCTCTCAATCTGCAGGTTTACTAGTGGTTCCTAGAATTTCTAAAAGTAGAATGGGAGGCAGATCTTTTAGTTATCAGGCTCCTCTCCTGTGGAACCAACTACCAGTTTTAGTCCATGAGGCAGACACCCTGTCTACTTTTAAGACTAGGCTTAAAACTTTCCTTTTTGATAAAGCTTCTAGTTAGAGTGGCTCAGGTTATCCTGAGCTATCTCTATAGTTATGCTGCTATAGGCTTAGACTCTTGGGGACATAGGGACCCCCATTTCACCATTCTACTTCATTCTATCTATTCTCCCACTCTGCAGAATCTGTTAGCTCTATCTGCCTTTTCTCATAGTAGCTTTGCCTCGTCTGTTCCTGTTTGGCTGTGACACCATCCTGGAGAGAAATATCAGCTGTGCTCCTGCCATCAACACCTTTGTTTATAGATGCTGGAGATCAGCCTGTTTTCCAGTGTAGTCCTGTTTCTCTGACTGTGACTGGCTGGATGTGCTCTCTTCATCCTCTGACATGGGAGCTGGCTTGGAGCTTGTCTTCCTGGCTGTGTTTCCTGGACTGGGCTGTCTTATACCTGCTTCTGTCTCCTTGAACCCCAGTCGGCCTCAGCAGATGGCGGCTCACACTGAGCCTGGTTCTGCCTGAGGTTCTTTCCTGTTAAAAGGGAGTTTTTCCTCTCCACTGTCGCTACAAGCATGCTTGGTGTAAGGGATTGCATTCGAGTCAATGAATCGATGCAATCAACTGGTTTTCCTTAGATAGAAATATTTGAATCAATCTGACTGTATGATCTGGTGAACTGGAAAGTGCTTTGAGGTGAAATGTGTTGTTAATTGGCGCTATAGAAATAAACTGAATTGAATAAAAAAATTAGTGGATAGATTTGTGTTCTGTCTGTCTCTACAAATCCAAATAAAATCTATAACCCGCAGAAGTCCCTTATTGGTAAAGACGCTTTACCTGTGTGTATTAATTAAGCCTTTTTCAAAAAAATATCAGTAGATTGTAACAAATGACAGAAATGACACACGAATTCATACACCACACGCTTCAAAATATTACAAAATAAACATTTAGCACTAACTTGTGTTTATAAGTTCATTAAATGGGGAGTGTTGGCTAAGTGGTTAGAGCGGTGCACTTGTGCTCTGAGAAGGTTACAAGTACCCGGTTAAATCCCCACAGCCTGCACTCTGGGTCCCTGAGCAAAACCTTTAACCCCATACTGCTCCTTGGGCACGACACAATGGCAGCCTATTGTGAATTTCACCATTGTGGGACAATAAAGGATTTATATTTAAATAAAATCACAAATAAATATAGAGAGAACAAAAATTCCCTTTTTAATGTTTTTCTTTTAAAAAACAGTAAATAAAGAAAAACATTAATAGAAAGTTCTTCTTAATTTTTGGCAGGTTGTGTGGAGAATTAGTTCCCACACTGGTCCTGAGGTCCAAATGTCTCCAGAACACTTATTTAATTGATTTGGCTATTGAAAGGGTTCTGTAGAGCTTCATAACACATCAACGTTGTGCAGTCATTTGGATCAGGTCTGGATGAGCAGGAAAACATTTATTAATCTAACCCTGAACTTAAATAAAATATTTCAAAACACGGCGGAGGCAGCATCATGCTGTCATTAGTAGGAACATTCAAAATTAGGAAAGCTGATGAAGTAAAATACAGAAGCTCTGCATATTTTGTCTCCAGTTTTAAACTCAAAGTACTGTGTCTAAGCAGATCCCATCTTATCTCAACAAAGTTAAATGGATTTTCTGTTTATATAGTTGAAATTATGAAAGCTTTATATGTATAAATACTTTTCCATAGAGCTAGAGACTAAATCAGAAGAAAACGGAAAAACAAGTCAGGAGGAAAGTTAGCTTAAAACAACCCGCACCCTTAGGTGCTACGTAAATCAAAGCACGAGCACAAAGCTCTCCCCTGACTAGGTGTCCTCCTTCACTGTTGTGTGCTGTGTAATCCCCTGCTCAGATCACTGTGAGAAAAGAAAGGATACACAGCACAAGACCTAATGCCAAAAACCCCTCCTCCCCCCTCTGCTTTGGCACGACATCCAGTTCCCAACCAGTGAGGAGACACCTACGGGAGTCCTTTGGAAGTGTGTGTATGTGTGAGAGCTAGTTACACAACCTCCTTCTTGATATTTATCATAGAAAGATTCTGCAGGAATTGTTGGCAGAATCAGCTCACAGGCAATGTGTTGGGGAAAACATCACTTAACACATGCACCCATGGGGGTCTTCAATTAGACTCTAAATACCTCACCAAGCATTGAGGGGCTTAAATTACTTCGGACGGTAGAGAAAGACTGCGGACCGGCTCTAGCAGAGGAGGACCTACCAAGGATATGCCTGTTTAGAATAGATTCTGGCCCTGAAATAAGTGGGGCTTTCCTGTGCTGTTGGTCTAGAGCTACAGACAGAGGGATCTCTCATTGTGTATCAGAATTGGGCGAATGACTACTGCAGGATTAATTCTCAAAGCAGAAAACAGAGGGAGAAGCAGAAGCAGCAAAAGTCCTCAGATCAACATGGAAAGAGTTAAAGATATATGAGGCTGAAATCATTGCAGAAAGTATTGGTTTAAAAACAGACCATGTTAACAAACATACAATACTCCCAGAAATGCATCAATCAGTGTTACTACTGTAGGTACATAATCAGTGGCCTTTTCTCAAAATGCATAGAAATGCATTCAAGGGAAAACTATAACAGAGGTTAGCATTAACCTAAGAAACTCCAATTCAACCACACCAACAAGTTTGTATTTCTCCCCTTATTAGGAAACTGTATTCACTTCTTTTGCTGTCACTCTAGCTCTAACTACAACCCATAGCACACCTTATCTCTCAGCCTGACCAAGAACCCAAAACTGACAGTTCACCTCATTAGGGAACATGTTTGCTCCTCATAAGGAAGGCTGTTTTTGACATGGCGACTGTACCAGAAAATATCTTAAAGAGATTAAACGGAGGGGGGGAAAAAAGGCACACAATTTAATATTACTGTCTCTATTAGGCCAGTGATGCCGCCGTGCCCCAGCCCGGTACCGATTTGTGGGTCATTTGGTACCAGGCTGCACAAAATGAATAAATTACTTTCATTATTTCCAGCAGATTGATATTCTGACCTTAAACCATTCAACATGCTTGACATCACATCCACAGAACAGCGCAGGAACTTCTGACCTGGAGTACATTCAAGGAAAATAGGCTACCGGCTTAACTACTGAGGTGTCAACAATGTTTTAGTCTCAAAGAGTCACATAAAAAGGCTAATGTAAAGCTAAATTCGATACAAAGATACAACTTACTTTGATAAAACAATAAATTGAAAGAGCTTTTTAGAGAACTTTTAGTTATCACGCTTCTCTACTGTGGAACCAATCACTAATTTGATCCATGAGGCAGACACCTTGCCTGCTTTTAAGACTAAGTTAAAGCTTTAATTTTAGATAAAGCTTACAGCTGGATTGGCTCAAGTCATCCTGAGCTACACTTTATTACTAAACGTATTTATTCACCTGCCTTTAATCATATGTGACATCCTATTCCTAATCCATAGGGCTTCACTATTACGTTGGTTAAACCCTTTGTAGCAAGATCAGCTTCAACACTTCTGGGAAGGCTGTTTACAACATTGAGGAGTGTGTTTATGGGAATGTTTGACCATTCTTCCAAAGAAGCATTTGTAATGTCACACACTGATGATGGATAAGAAGGCCTGGCTCTTAGTCTCGACTCTATTTCATCCCAAAGGTGATCTATCTCGATGAGGTCAGGATTCTTGCCATTCAAGTTCACCCACACCAAACTCTGCCATCTGTCTCAATGGACCTGGCTTTGTTATTCTTGTGCACAGTTATGTTTGAAGAGGAAAGGGGCCAACTCCAAACTGTCTAAGGGCTAATTGTACTAACTTTTGTATTGAAAAATACATTAAATTCAGTTATTTTTATTATTTTAGTGCCAAATCATAACAAATGTCATATCAAGGGTCTTTACATAGAGTTCAATACACAAAATGTCATGCTTCCTGTCAAAAGTAACTAAGAAAGCTAGACATTCTGACACAAATAACTAAAAATCCAAATGACTAAAAATGGTTAAAAAAAAAAAATATATATATATATATATATATATATTAGATCCAGACAATTAGCATTGTTGCTATAAATCTGATCAGAATTAATGTAGATAGAGAGTCTGCACTGGATAAAAGATCTAGAAATAAACAAGAATGTGTATTTATCCTTTAATTTGTTAATATGATAATAAATGAGAGTTTGCCAATTGAATAAGTATTTTTACCCTTAAAATAAGATAGTTAGATAAAATGTACCTGAAATAATACAATGCAATTGTGTTTTTTTATTTTAGGTGTAAATTGCCTTGTTCCATTGGCAAAATCTCTATTTTACTTCCTCAATCCAAAAACAAAAACACTTACTTTAAGAAAAAAATGACTTATCTAGATTTAGATTTTTTTCCAGTGTGGAAAGCTGATTTAGCCAAAGCCATGGATCTCGAATGTTAAACTACAGGAGTTTGTAATCTGAGTGGCATTAGAATGCAATATACCATAGTTCATAATGCAATTCGCAATAATAAAATTCTGCTTATTCAGCAGAGAGTCTTTAAAACACCCAGCCTTTTAGAGTAGACATTCTTTTTTAACTGTTTTTATATTTCTCTGTAGATGCATTAATTTCTGGCTTAATTAAGAGCTTTATACACCAACACACTTTTACGAACTTTTGTGGAATTGTGCTTCAACTGAAAAATGTCATATCGACCAGATTGTATATCAATCTTTTGGAAGTCAATTTGTGATAAAAAGTGAAACCCCAGGAAAACCCTGCTGTTAAATGTATCAGTGCAAACAGAGCAAAAGTTTATTCTAAAGCCCTGAGTCATTCAATTCAGTTTCATTTAAGTTCAGTTCATCTTATTTATATAGCGTCAATTCACAACACATGTCATCTGAAGGCATTTTAAAGAGACAATTCAACAGATTGCTTCAATGTTTTCTATGAGCTTGTTGCATGGACAGCAATTCCTCACACCAACAATCCTTTTTACTCATCTGAACCTCAGCCATTAAAGAACATTTAGATTGTAGCCTTAAAATATGCAGAGTATAGTTAGTTAGGATTACAGTCAACCATATCTATTTAGAAGAAATTTGAGGTGAACTACTGACTCTGTCAATGATTGCCTTTAGCCTCTATAAAGAATTTAAAAATTCATCATTTTTATATTTACGTTTCTAGTTAAAGACTGCCTATCATTAGCTCAAAACACATTTCTAAAATAATCAATATATTTTTAGAGATTGATTTAGTTGATTTGGTTCTTTTTAATAGGACTACATTGTACTGTCCATACACTGGGATCTCTGTGGGGAGGCTATACCAACAAATTAAATGTTTGAGAAACCCAGACTTGGATAATAGTATCATAGATTGCCTCTACTCCCTGTGGAGGCCACTGGGCTGTCATATAAGACCTTTAAAGATTTGACATTTACAGACATGGAAATCAGCTGTGATCACTCCCAGGCCGAGCCAGATCACAAAGGAGGGGGGGAAAAAATTGAGAAGAGAGAGAGAGAAGAAAAAGAAGACAGGGAGTGAGAGTATCCAGTGAGAACGTCAGCGCTGTGGACAACGTTCCTGCAGGAATTTGAGGAGGAGGACAGCTTGACTGCATCTCAATTAAAGCAATGACAAATGAGGAAAGAGCAGTACGAGGCGATGAGATGTAAAGCAGCAGAGGCTGAGGGGATGGGTTGGAATGATGAAGTGGCAGATGTATGGGCAGGACCGGGGGAGGCGTAGGCGGGTGGCAAGAGGAAGGAGAGGAACAGAAGTAATCTGAGGGACGATAGAGTGGCTGTCTGACACCTTGACGACAGAAAATCATTAACCGATGCTACAGTTCAGTCACAATACAGAAGTCTACTAATGGCTCTTGATTCAATTTTAGCATGATAAGATGGTCGCTGTATTTTCATCATCATCTAATGCAAGATTTGGTCAAACTTTTAAAAAAGAAAATATGAATTAGAGGTGTTTCCATCCATTGGAGTGAATCTAACCAGATGATGCAAAGTGTTATGTCCTCATACACCAACATTACACCTGGCTGTAATAAACAGGATGATGTATCAAGCTAGCATGGATCAGATCGGTAATGGGTTTTATGAATGTGTTGCAATTGGACAAGTTGTACTTCTTCATTTATCATGGCAGCTAGTATTAGTGATGTTACATGCTATCCAGGGAAATTGAGAGAAAAGTGTGATTCTAATGCTAGGGTTCATGATGCCAGCAGTGCAAACAGCTGATCAGTCATGTGAGGTAAATGTATATAGTAACGGTTATTCCATCTTTAGCACTTTAGAACTTTTACTCTTTTATAAGAAAGATAAAAAGCACCTAAATTCAGTTGGTTAAAATTTTCAATCAAGCTCTTCTAAAGTGATTCCTCTAAATGCATGTGCAACATGGAGATAGAAACACACGGCTAAGGTCTGTTTTGTAGGAGATTTGTTCAGCAGCAGGACCTTTATCTGAGTTTTTTTTTGTGTGAACTATTAGAAAACATAAAACAAAGGTTTAGAAAATGATGGGGTAAGATAACTGTCAACAAAAGCAAGTGTGTAGATGATGAATATGTAAAGTAATTTTATTCATAACATTACATAACATTTGTAATTTTTCCATGTTGTCAACTCATATATTCTTGTGACAGCAGAATTTGTCTTTTGAAATATACAAGTTTAGAAGTTACACTGCAAAAAACTAATCCAAGTAAGTCTTTTTTTTTAAATAAGTGCATTATTTCTTGAACAGAGGTGTAAGTGAGACACTTGCCAATGGAACAGAACAATTTTCATTTAAAATAAGAAAAAAACTATTTACATTGTCTTATTTCAATTGCATATTATCTAATAAACTTATGAGTAAAAACACTAATTTTAATGGCAAATTGTCGTATTTACATACTCATATTAAGGGTAAACACACTTAATTTAAGTCCTTTTTTACTTTTTTTTACCAAGTTACAGTTATAAATCTATATTTTCAGACAAAAACAGAACCAATCTGTGGTTCTGTTTTCGTCTTCCTCTTCTTATCGTTCAAAGGCAGTAGGTAAATACCTTTCAGGTGCCTTATCATCACACACAGGAGTTTATTGTCGTACTGATACATTTGTGATTTGTACTTGATGTTTTACAAAGGTGTGACTTTGTAACTTGAGTTAAAAACTTCTAAACTTGTATTCTCACAGATGAAACATCTGATCTCATATATAATTTAGCAACAAATGCAGAGAATAATTTAGAGTTATTGATGACATTCACACTGATGGGGGTAATTGGCAGTGATGGGACTAACGGCGTTGAAAGTAACGCCGTTACCTTGTTTTAGTAACGAGTAATCTAACTAATTACTTTGACTGTAACTGTAACGCAGTTACCACTGCAGACACCCCGTTACTGCGCGTTACTCAGGTCGCACAATGAACCTTTTTTCATGATAGGACTCGTGCGCAGCTGCGTGAAGCTGACACCCCACCCACGTCTAAAAACTCTGCAAATATACTGAATGGTTAGTGCAACGTTAGTGCAGATTTGTGCAGAAAAAAATATTGTTTGTGCTACTTTTGTTTAAGAGATATTAAAGATTATTTTTTAGGTCATCCAGAGGTGCGCGCCTTGTCATGAGAGAGGGAAGGATGAGAATGGTGTGGGTATTATATACCGTGGAATAGGTGGGTGTTTCTGCTGGCGGGTGTTAACGTACAGCACACACAGAGAGATGGAGAGTGAGGAGGATCCAGCGGCAAAACAGCGTTTTCCACATGGAAATACAGGTGTTACGTCGAGCTGCGTTTCACCATCAGATACGGTTTCCTCTGCATCTCCGCACAGCGCAGGCGGCACGATTCACCGCACAAGTGACAGGAAACGCGCATGCTCGCTAAAGGCGCGTAACAGTCGCCCTGTGCTCGCGCCACAGGAGAACTATGGAGAGCGTGAACGATCAAATGAAAGGGAGAAAGATGGATGGATGGATGGATGGATGGATGGATGGATGGATGGATGGATGGATGGATGGATGGATGGATGGATGGATGGATGGATACTCTGCCTTTTCAACCTACTGTATTTTTTATTTTAAACATTATTTGATGGCCTTTGTGGCAGGGATGGAGATCCATATTTTATGTCACACGCAGAGTATAGATCTAGATAGATGGATAGATAGATGTTGCAGTATCTATAACAACCCAAACACACAGGATTTCAGAATTAGACATCCCCAGTTATTAATTTCATATACTCACCAGATCTGAATGTCCTGTTAAAAAACTTCACATGGCGTTCCCCCCTGATGTCATTTACGTTGAGTTGCAATAAATGCTAAACTCTCTGCAGGTTCTTGTCTTTGTCGTCCGCTCTATTCAGCTGGCTTTGGAAACACACGGCGAGAAGGTGGGGGCTGGGTGGTGAGGGTTACGGGGGCGAGAAACGCAAAAGTAACGCAATAGTTACTTTTACTAGTAACTAGTTACTTTTATTGTGGAGTAACTCAGTTAGTAACTCAGTTACTTTTTGGGAGAAGTAACTAGTAACTATAACTAATTACTTTTTCAAAGTAACGTGCCCAACACTGGTAATTGGTAATAAAAGATTAAAAAAATAATTTATTTCCTTTTTGCAACAGTTCTAATTCTCTGGTAGGGAGTGTAATGTCGCCTCTAAACAGGTAAGTTCACTGGTGTTGGCATGTCATGGGGAATTTCACTAATATATTGTACTTCTTCAGATTTGTATCTACTTTTATTAACAAAGCCACAGAGTTGGAACTGATGCATTCTCTTGTTTTTCTCAGCAGTTTGTGTTCTGATTTATCAGCTTTGCAGCTAAAGGATATCACAGCATCTACATCACCTACCTTTCCAGAGGTTTATTATGCAATTATCAACTTGTAAATATACATACCACTGAAGGCATGGGCACAAATGTCAAAAGGTTAGCTAGCTGTGACTGTGTGGCCTAATAATTTTCACGTACACAACACCAGGGAAAAAAACACTAATTATTCAGGTAAAATTGGTCTAGAATGGAAAAAATATTTAAATCCAACCTAATTCTGGATTTTTGCCTTACAACTGAAAACTAGAAGAAGAAAAACAACCTAAAGTGTCTCCATCTTCTTCCTTGCAGGTCTGAATACTTATGAATCAATAATGGACCTCAGCAGCAGGAGTGATTCAATAAGCCTGTGTCTTCAATGGATGCTATTAACCTGAAGGAAAGGCTCAATAAACAACGAGGGCAGGTATCAGTGATCTAATTATAACAGCCCCACACTATATGTCCTTTCACAGGAAGCCAGAAGGTTTTCTTTCATGACACTCTATAGACGTAGTCAGCTGGAGGCTCTGAGTAATAGTAACAGTGACTGGGAAACATAACGCTGCAGGGTATGCACTGGAGGGCCAAGGCTTTTATATATGTGCATACATTAGATCTGAGCTGACTTGGTGTAAAGCATTGGTGTAATATAAAAAGGGGCTTTGTGGTTCCAAAGCATTACGGGCCCAAAATAAGGATATATTGATTTTCTTTTAAATATGTGTTCTGCTACCAAAGAAGTGTAATTTCTATTTGTAATAACAAAGATAACCAATATGCAATGTCAGAAACAATATTGTCTTAGAACAGCTCTTACATAAGCTTAGCTTCTTGGAACATAAAATGTGACATTCAGGGGTTTTATGTGTATGCTACACACCTAGCCTAGCTGCTAAATGTCCTTTCAGTTTTTTCAATCTTTGTTTATATGGATGTAGACATTTCTGAGGCTCCAGTTCAATTCACTGTTGTGTCTTTTTTGTGGCTGCGTGTTGAACCCTTTATTTTGTTTTAAAAAACTGTTTTGATCCCAAGTATTGTAATTTTTTAAAATGTTTTCTGAACACTTTATCTTACAATTCATCTCAAGTGATGTTAAATTCAATCCCAAGTAAAAAAAAAAAAAACTAAAAGAATAATAATATAAAATGTTGTTAGATAACATTTTATGCGTCGTATTGCCTATATTACATTTGACCCTGGGTGTAAAATCTTCCATATGCATGTATAAAATGATCAATTCTGCTAAAGTATGATATCATTAAGACCGTCAGTCCATTTTCAGAATTGCATTTACAAGGAAGCAATTTAAAAACTTCAAGCATGTATCTTGTTGGGAGACACATATATATTTCTTATGAACAAAAGTGAAGAAACATCAAAAAACACATTTTCAAAAAATGATATATCATACATAAAAATCCAGGAAAGCTGTGCCCTAAAGCTAGCTCTAAAACAGCAGCTTGTTTTCTTTCCCGTCTGCTCCTGTATATTATGAAGACTGCAGCTCCAACAAACACGTGTAAACCACCTGAACCCCATAGCCAAAAGAAATAATAAAGAACATAGGTTGGTAGCTTCATCATATTTGAGGACAAAGCCAAGCAGAAGTTTCTTACCTGAGATGACTTCAATCAGTATTTCTAAATTTTAAAAAGGATATGGGTTGCGGACCATTTTGATACACCAACTTCGGGGAGGTGTGGTTTGTTTCATGTAGAAGAAGACCACAGGTGCATACTCAGGGTAGGGCTGACTCTTCCCTCCACCCTGTGTGGATCCCTCGTCCCCGGCCACAGAGATCCCATCAGGGGCTGGGGATGCTCGCTCTATCACCAGCTCGCTGCTTCCGCTAATACCCTCCCCACCTTCTGCAGCCATCCCGGACAGGTCGTTAAGTGGGATGAAATTCCTCGGAAGAGAGGAGCGACTTTCCGAACCCCTGACTTTGGGGAGCGAGGAGAGATTTCCCCCATCCTCAGCCATCACTCAACTCCTGCAAGGGATCAGATGATGTGCAATTAAATGTAAAATCTGCTAAAATAACTTTATTATTATCTATTATTATTGATAACTCTATTTTATAAGCATATGCTGTTGAAATTTCCTTTTTTATATCTGTTGGAAACAACATATGAACACTATTAAATGAAAGCAGTAGGACTTAGATGTTTATGGGCTATAATATGAATGAATATGATTGTACGAAAAGCTACAACTTATTTTAAGACTTTGTTTCTGTTTGGTAAAAATGTTTTAACTTTGTAACAACCTGAGCAACTTTAGCAACACCACTAACGCTAATGTTAAACTTGCTAGCTCATTAACCCTGAGGCAGTCATTGTAAAGGAAATTGACTGCAGCTGAGAGTCGAGCTGAGCTATATATCTAATCTAAATCCTAATGCTTTGCAATATTTGAAAATCTCTTTGATGCAACATTTGCTAAATTATTACTGTAATTTCAAATGTGATGAATACACACCTGTGACCTGTTAAAAAGGAGATAGAGAACAGCAAAAAAAAAAAAAAAAAAAAAACCCACCAACAACTTTAGTTAAAAATGTAAAAAAAAAAAAAAAAAAAAAAGGCCTTGTAACAAGGACATGAGGTTTAAATATTAGCTTGTGGTATATATAAGAAATAATCTTTACAGATGGAGTCAATTATTTTTACTTTATGTATTCTGTAAATATAACACATTTTAAATAGTCATTTAACTTTTTCATGTATAGTGACCAACTTTTGGCACTTATGCATTTAGACTGATCTACTAGAAGCTATTGCATCATTCCAATCGGAAAAGTCCAATTTGTTGATCATTGGAATGGAAAAAAAGTAAGTTAAATCAAGATGGCTGACACACAGCGAAAAAGACAAAACACGTCAAATATTTTGGTTTCTACACAGGAGTAAGGGAACCACCATTCCACCAGAATATTATATTACAACTGTAAAACTACATTACAACTACATCGAGCAACTACTTTGTTGATACATTGATTTTCTTTACAGTATAAAATGCATTAAGTACACTTGATTGGACAAATAAAGATCGCTTTAAAAAAAAAATGTTGGTAACACTTTCTTTACGGTACATCAATAACCATGTAAAAAAAAAATGGTTAAAAACACAGCAATTTATCCTATATTACTTGGTAACAACAATGGAGAATTTTTGCTTCAAAATTTAGGCAGACAAGATAAAGCCAGACTTCTTAGTTTTCAAACTGTTATTACCTGGTATCTCATATTCCTTTCACTGACAGCAATAAATGAATGCTATAATCTACTAAAATGCAGATTATTATTTGGCATATAACAGAAAACCAAACATAGAGGACAGCAAGCCAATCTTCTTAACTAAACCCGTATTTATCATAAGATAAAATTTACTTTGTAATCTGTTGGTACATGGTGGCCAATAATTGATTGATTGATTGATTGATTGATTGATTGATTGATTGATTGATTGATCGACATCGGCTCAAACAGTTAAAAATAAGAAGAAGGTGGCAAAGGAAGAAAAGATCTTTGGGGTATATAATTGAAACTGTTATGTGGTAACCTACCAGTAATTACCCACCAAATGTCTGCATCGTTACATAATAACATACAATTGTAATAATTGCATGCGGGTAATTACTTTTAAATGATATACCTTAATTTTGACGTAAGTACCAAATAAAGTTTTTCTTGTTACACAGTACTATATTGTGATTAGTTGAGTTATTACCATGTTATGACAAGGCTATTTATGTACTGTAAAAGAAAGTATTACCAAAATGTTTTCAAACCTTGTTTTACATTCCTAATGATGAATAAACATACTTAGTATAAAAAATTATTTTATCATAATTCATGCATTAGAGGACTAAAGTTAACTTTCTGAGTAAATTTGGAAAATATACATACTTACACTGTAAACATTTATTTTGGAGTGCATCAATCATTAGTCAACATAGTTTGATTTTTATTTCTATTGACCATTTTCATTTTTAAATCTACTGTTGGAAAGTGATTTACATTCTAACAGCATTTTTTACTTTACCTTAGTAAAACAGCTATCCCTTAAATATCAGGATTGGAACTTGTCTGTTATTTTTCGTGTCAAAGATATCGCTCAAAATGCTGAGATGTTTTTTTTTTCTTCAAGAATTTGTTTATAAACTCAGCAAATTTTGGAAATTGTTTGGATCTGGGTATGAAAGGTTTTCTGCACTGAATCAAAAACTATCTATAAAGTCTAAAAGGCTAGCACACTTCCTAACTCAGTTATTGGATAATCAACTTTGTTGCTCAATGCAAATGAACATTACAGTCCAGTTCGACCCCTGCATTTAACTCACCCCTCAGGTGTCAGTGGGAATCTGCCAGGAATCTAGGCCCAAAGTGGAAGGGTGTTAGGTTTGACTTAGATGCTGGCAGCCTTCATAGAACATCTTAATAGTTTGCAAAAAAATAAATAAAAAATTACAAACCTTGAAAGCCTACCATTTCTTATTAAAGTGCGGATATAAAAAAAAAAAAAGCACTTTATGTTTGTATGTTAAATGTTCCAAATTTAAAAAAATTGAAACTTATTTCTGTGATGTATGTGTTGCAATGGACAGCATATCTGGAGATCATCACAAATATTCCAAATCCAAACTTACTTTGAAGCCAATAAACCACAACTTGTGTTTATTTAGGATTTCTTGCACATCTGTCCAACTTCATCCTCACTTTATTTCCATTAAGCTCAAAATGTGTTGGGATCCTGAGGCTTGCCCACCAGAGGGCGCCGAGGATCCTCTTCTGTTTTTTGTTTTCTGTTAGGGACTGGGGTTACTGTTGGGATCTGGGGATGTACCACCTTTCTCCAGCAGAGTGCGCCGTGGGTCTCCTGGGCTGGAGCCCTCCAGCACACCTGGAGCTCGTCTACTCATCAGGAGACCTTCCCTACATAAGCAGCTGCCAGACCTTCCTTCGACGCAGCAGTGTTGACCTTAGTTTGGTTAGCAACCTGAGCCTCTGTTACCAGAAAGAATCTTAGTCATCTCAAGTGAGAAAACTGATTCAAACCCACCTCTGTCTTTGCTCACAGGAAACCTGTCTCAAGTCTGAAGCTCTGGGTGAGCTTAACCTGCCTTCCTGCCCTGGTGAGCCAAACCTGAAGATTCCAGTCTGGATTCCTCCAGCTGCTCTCAGAGAAGAGCTGGAAACTCTGATCAAGGTCTGCCATTCAAAGTCAGAAGCTAGACGCTGCTGCTGCTTGTGCACTCTGCTGAACCAACAGTCTCTGGACCCAACGGTTCCCTCTCTCACAAGTAAAGCCTGGACTCCTTCAAGGTAGACTCAGAATTATCTTTAAGACTCAATTAATCATCTGACTGCCTGGCTAATCAAACTCTCCCTCTCTGCAGACCTCAGTGAACCCAACCTGGACCAGTACCTGATCCAGTTCTTGTCTTTGTGTCTAAACATATTCAATAAACTAGGTTAAACTTTTACTCAGCCTCCGTTTGTGTTCTGCATGTGGGTTTAACCTAAAACCAATCATGACAAAATGAGAGCTAAAGAATTAAATGATTGCAAAGAAACAATAAATAGCATTAAATAATTGGCCCCCCTTATTAAAGCTGACAGAATTTTATTGAGATTTATTGATTTTGCCACCTGCTGATACCTAATAGTTATTGCACCATTTTGACAACTGGTGCACAAACATCTAGTTTTCACAAGATGCGAAAAAAATATATTATT
>CM060071.1:8097019-8194018 GCA_030533445.1 Cyprinodon diabolis | reverse complement strand
TAAACTGAGGAAAATGTCAAATGTATAGATTGTTTTTATACAAACCTTTTAATTTTCATTTTTTTTAAAAGCACTTTAGTTTTTCTTGGTATTTAGGGAGAAATTTTAATGCAGTGTTAAGCCTGAAATGTTTAAGCCTAAATGGATATATACCGGGATATATTTAGATTAATAATGGTTTACAGTCTTCAAAAGATGAATGAACCATAACGTTAAAGGAAATCTCTGTGTTTACATCTTTAAGCTTTCTGTCCGGTTCTTTTTCCTGAAAAGAAATCACTCGTAACAAACTCTTTAAATAACACTTCATAACGTAAAGGGGTATGTTTTTTTACCCCTTTACAGGGCAAGTTAGTGTTTTCAATCACATGCATACCCCTTACAAATGGAGCCCCCCCCATCCCTCAGTGACGTCTAGAAGCACAAGATCTATATCCAGCCACTCAGCAAAGATACTGTACATCTCATTTTGGCATTTGACCAATTAGGTGAGCCCTTGAATTATATATTACCTATTATAAATTAAGTAAACAAGTCAAGAAAAGAAGGTAAAGGTTAATAAGCCTAGTTATCAATTATATTAAGGTTTATAGACTTAAAAAATGTAAGTGCCAGTATCAGCATTAGTGTCTCTAAGGTTATCTTGCACCAAAAAATTGTGTTTCTTTCACTCTTAGAGTGTTTTTCATGAATTTCTTATAGAAGCACTTCTATTATTTTTCTTAATATATTCGGGCAAAATGGTGTTTCTTGTTATTACATTGACTTTCATTTTTGCCATCAAACTAGCCATATATTTATAATGTTACAAAGGTCTTATCCTGGATTCCACACTATTGGCTTGAAACTTTGATTTTCAAAGTATTTCACTGAGTGCCCTATAAAGGGTTAAAAAGAAAAAAAAGGAAACGTTTTAATTACATATCACACTTATCAATTTTCTTGATAGCGGTAGATATAGCAAAAAACGACAACAAATTAGTGTGTAAAGACCATCAATTTGAACAAACTAAAGATCGCCACAATGTTGAGGTAGAGATAGTTTAATTATTTCTTATAATCAGGTTAGACTCTGACAAAACCTTAACATACTGTTCAAACTAAAATATTAATTTAAACCTAGCAGCAGTTTCCTTATCTTTAACATCCAAGTTCTCAACTAAAGACAAAACTTATTTTGTTTGACCAAACAAAACACTACATGAATGTTTTTAAAACATAAAGAGACATTTGCTTTTTTTTAAAAGCAGGTTAAGTAATTATAATAGCTCCATTCTGGTGGATAACTGCCATATCAAGAATAAATAATCTTTTTTGTCATTATGAGGCATCAAAACATGTTGGAAGAGACCGCCGCTTCAGAAGGCGCTTATAGGACATAGACAGAAATGAAAAAAAAAAACATTCAATTAAAAGAAGGATAACCTAAGAGAAAATCACAAATTTATTAATATTTAACACCCTAAATGCTTCACGGAACATCTAGAAACACTTTTTAATAATGTAAAAATAAATGAAGCATATGATTTTATATCAAGTGCAGCCAGTGCTAAGCCGTCTATGAAATGAGGTGGTGGTTGAGGCCTTTATGATTGTGTGTTATTTACGTTTGCCTGTGTGAGGAGGGCAGTGTGTGTATGTGTGTGAAGTTGAGATGGGATAAGGACGTGTCTGACTACGGAGCGACGATTCCCATGGATGTTTATATCTTCTCCAAGTCTTTCTGATTTTTCTAAGGATGCCAGACACTCACCTTCACACACTATTTATATGGAAAAGTTAATAAACCCTTAGAGTGTGTCTAATCATCCTACATTTATAACTGGACCTCTTCTTTCAGCTTATTTTAGAGATTTTCAACAGAACAAACTAAGTTTAATCAGTTTAATCTAGAAGGATCACTGCAAGCTGACAGCATCAACAGTGTTACATTTAGCATAGAAGCGTGATAGTCTTTCAGCAAATAAAAGAAGCAGCAAACTGAACTTTATAGTTTTGGAAAGTGTAACCTGTTAATATGTCTTAATTTAGTTTTGTGCCCCAGGGATATAGATGTAGGTTATAGCTTTCCAACAGTCTCAGGATTTTCTTGACTTTTTGGAAACTCACCGCCACACAACACCTACCTTTCCTTATGTAAGGACAAAGGAGGGATTGTAATTTTAGTTGGAATAAAAATGAAATATCTTTGTAACATAGACTCACCATTAAGATTCTTAAATCTAACACGTGCCTTAGTTATTTTGTTTTTGTATGTCTTCTTTATAGTACAGGTCCTATTTCAAGGATTGCCTATCAGACTCTACATATTAGCTTGGGAACTAAAATTAGACAATTTAAAGTGAAGGAGCTAAATAATGTTCAAACTAAAATACTAGTAGGCTGTCCAGTATGCTTCGTATTTATTGGCTTTAACGGGTTTAATTTGATATTTGTCACATTTTTCTAAATCCTACTGATATAAATAAATATATAAATATAAATGATTATTTATATAAATATAAATGATTAGATATTATTATAAAGCGACTATTTTTAACCCCGTAAACAATGCCTATAGCCTAACACCTGAAGCTGTATAAAGCCCATCCTGCACAGACTTCCCCCCTCAGGCAGGCAGCTGAGGAGCATTCACACCACACAGCTGATAGACTGCTGACCTAATTCAACTTCACCTATTTGTCTTTCTTTTTTGTCTTAATTAATAATAATAATAATTAAGTCTGAACTGGGACCAAATTTCATACAACAAACATACAAATGTGAAAATCCTTAAAAAAAAAAGCATAGCGGGCTGTTTCCTTATGTGTTGAACAGTGTACATTAAAACTTGAATAAGTACTCCTCTTAATGATTTTGACAACATCACAGCAGTTTTGAACACTTTGCTTAAAATAATTCAGTTATAATTGAGGCGTAACGGTTGCTTACACATTTGATATGCTCTGCAGGGGAAAATTCAGTAAAAGATAATTATGATTGAAATTCTTTGTTCTTTTTCACTTAATTAACTTAGATCGACTGGGAGATGTGCAGCTCAGCTGCAACAAGATGTTAGAACACATGGTCCACTGCCACTCTGTCTTCTTCTCTGCATATCAGTCCGATCAGTAGCTGTCAACCTCCACAATTAGAACAGATGAAAGCACAGATGTGTTTTATTTCCTGTAATGTTCACTTGCTTATACCTATTATATGAAGCAGTACAATCACAGACAGGTCCACTCGGAAATGGCTGAAGTCCACTTGTCCCACAGTTCTTACGGTTGTTGCTGACATCCTCTGCGTTCTCAGCTTCTGTTCCAGGAGTGTCAGCCACACCATCCATAACAGCCCAGTGTTGAAACACAACCAGCCATGAACAGATTTTTTCATAGAGGTGTCTGGACATGAATGCTGGAACATGTTATATTACAGTGCTGTCCATTATGTGTCACATGGATATTAGCAGTTCGGACCATCATAGAAAATGAAGAGTCGGATTTATACTCTGTCAGGGTAAATATATGATCAGCATTTGGGTATTTTAGATTTCCGTAGTGCAAGCCAATATTTCTTACAATGCTTTGGAAATTAATTCATATTCTTTGGGTTTTCTCAGCTTTGTTCTCATTAAATCACAAAGCACAGTGAGGTGAAATGGGATTTTATGTCATAGACCAACATGGAGAATCATAAATGGGAAGTGAAAGGAAAATTAAACCTGACTTCCACTATTTTTGTCACTGAAATTGATAAAAGTCTGATTTACATTTAGCCCCCTGAGTCAATATCTGTTGAAAATCTTTTTGCGCAGTTACAGGTATCTCTGTACAAGCGATTCCTTTACTGAGACTCAACATTCTGTAATTCTTTTCTTGGTTAGATAACTCAATCTGCTCAGATGGAAAAGCTCTGTGAAGATCAACCTTCCAGCTCTTCAACAGATTACCAGATTTGATTGTGTCATTTTAACCCAGCGATATTCTTTGATCTGGACCAACCAAATTAGCTCTGATTTTATGATTCTGTCTTTTGTAGCCATGGATCAGTGTTCTACCAGGATTGTGCAGTATCCTCCACCACCTATTCTCCTAGTAAATCTGCTAAACTCCCATATTCTTGTGAAAGCATTCCCACAGCATGATGCCGCCTCCACCTTTTTTAATGATGGAGGTATTTTCAGGGTGATGTGCAGTGTGTTTCAGTTCAGTTCAAAAATACTCTATTAATCCCAAAGGATAATTAAATGTTTCCATTAGATATGTTTTTTTTTTTTATTAAATTGTGGGTGTTGATAGCTGTAGGAAGGAAGGATGCGCTGTAGTGGTCTGTGTCGCACCTGATCTGGAGAAGCCTCTTACTGTAGACACTCTTGGTGTTTAACAATCTACTGAAGAGGATGCTAACTCTTATCTGTGATGTTCTTCACTTTATGAAGAATTATACTTTACTATACTATACTATATGCACATTTTGATTTCATCTGACCAGTTGACTTTCTTCAACCTTTTTTACTTGGCTTATGGCAAACGTGAACTATTCAACTGTTAGCAAAGTTCTTCTTAAACCACTTTCAGTTTTTCTTCCACCAAAAGATCCACATCTATCCCCTTAATGCCTGCTGGTGCTGATTGTGTACAAACTAAGAATTAATCCTTGCCACCAGAGCTCTTGAACTTTTTCCTCAATATGCCTTTATTTTCTTAATTTGCATGCCAAATATCTGTTTATGTATATCAGTTCTATGTGCTATATTTAGATAAACAATTTTCACTTAATGTAGCATCTCCTTAACCAAAAGAAACTTCATAACAAAAGCTTGTTTTTCGAAAATTGTAGATAAAAGTAGGAAGTAAAAGACTTAACTGCACTTATTATAGATTTCTTAGAAATGGATTTCATTTTTAAATTCTCCCATTAAGGTGGTGTTTATCATTTTAACAGCTATTCCCAATTAAGCTGTGGAGGTTTGCTCCACAGTGACCACAGGCCTTCTAACAGACTGATGGTCAGTTTATAGGGAAGCCACTTCCTGGAAGGCTACCAGTTGTGCCACACCTTTCGTTTTTGAATAATAATCTGTGAGATGCAGAGTTCTGAGTATTGTTATATAGCTTACACTGTTCATCTGCTACATAAAATCCAAGTTTGTGAAAACTCGCGTAGTTATGCAAAGCAGCATATGATCAGTTACACCCACAGTCAGCAATTAAACATATATTTCTTTTGTTTAGGTTTCATTATCTTATCCATTCATCCATCCATCCATTTTCTGTCACGCGAGGTCACGAGGGGTCCAGCTGTCTATGGGCGAGAGGCGGGGTTCACCCTGGACAGGTCGCCAGTCCATCGCAGGGAAACACAGAGACAAACAGGACAAACAACCACACACACTCACACCTAAGGACAATTTAGAGAAAAAACTTAACCTAACATAATGTTTTTGGACTGTGGGAGGAAGCCAGAGTACCCGGAGAGAACCCACGCATGCTCAGGGAGAACATGCAAACTTCTTGCTGCAAGGCGGCAGTGATACCCACTGCACCACTGAGCAGCGCTTATCTTATTTATTCTTTTTTAAATGAGCTTTGCTGATAAATTCTATTTCTCTCAGTGTCCTTTGTTACAATTAGAGTATTTTATCCTCCCTAATCCTGCAGTGTGCACACTGCTTTATTATCTACCACCTGTAGTTTCTATTTATAAGCCTCTGGATGTGTCCTTACCTCCTTTTTTAACTGGTAAGTAAAAGTCCTGAGGGGAAGTATGACCGTAAAAGTTATTCAATGTGAAAAATAAGCCGAGAAAAAGGATTTGATCATACATCTCCACTGGACACATAGTTGATTAATATAAATTGAAGCTTTAGGAGTTTAATAGCTGTTGATGGAAAGGGTTTGTGCCAAAGCCAATACAAATGTAGCGTTAATAGCACCAATGGTGACAATGGAAAAATGGCTTTAGCTGTTTTCCTAACTTAAACTAAAAGCCTTTTTTTTCCCTTAAAAGGATGTTATATTCTGCCAAGACATTATCTGGATGTTGATCTTGGTTGGCATATATCTCATCTTTGTACAGGCTGAATACAAAAAAGCACCAAATGTAAAAAAAAAAACAAAAAAACCTAGCATTTATCCAAGTTTATGTTATCCAGGTGGATTATTTACAGATAAGAGGAAGAAAGCAAAGAGATGGAGAATCTTTTGCTTATTTCACAGTTTCTCTCTTTTTTTTCTAAACATAAGTTAATTTGTGAAGGGCTATTATGTGCACTCCATTGGATGCACCGTTCAGTACAAACTGTGTGTATTTGTTGTATCCTGTGTTTGTTCTTGCATGAGGAAGGGATAAGTATCACTATCCTCTGTTTAAAACCTCTTACTGAAAGCTGAGTTTTCCAAGTTGCGTTTCAACATCAATTCTTTCTCAAAAAGGTGATGTTTAGAAGGATAGATCAGGATTTTTAAACTCCAGCACCAACAAGAGGTTAAAAGCATTTAAAATCTTGCTTGCAACTGACAATTGAGGTTAAATTAGTTGATTTAAGAGGTTAATACACGATGTGCAGAGACCAAAGAATTGATCAAACATCTCCAGTCGAAACAGAGTCATAAGGGGAACCAGAATGCTATTCTGTCATTAAACAACCGCCAAAATAACATGGTGGATTTCTCTGTGATTTCTAACACTGAAGGGAGAGGCAGTTCCGCAGATCTTCCTTCTCAAAACAATAATTAATAACTGCTATTTAAATTGGTTGTAGTCAAAGCAATTTAATAATTAAAAACAAAGGCAGTGAAAAATCTGTAAAACATTAGATTAAGTTGTTAAATTAGCAGTAAACCAGTAACATTGATGCAATTATTATAATTAGACAGTAACTTGGATGTTTTTCTTTCCTGTATCAGTTTCACAGTGTAAACTCATCTGTGGCGCGCAGCCTCTCAGCTCCTTTTCTCTTATAAATGTTCTTGAGCTGCTGTCGAAAGAACTGCTGAATACCAATCTCACAATTCATTGAAAAAAATGGGTAAACATAAATAACTCTGCTTTAACCTTTGGCTTACGTTGATCTAACTGTTAGTTTCAGCCTATAGGACCAGCTAACTTAATTTGCACTAAAGGAAAACCGTGTTTTCTGTTGCAGGCAAAATATTAAGGGCATATACATTTAAAAAAGAACGTCCACTAAAAGATCCTGACCTATCATTTTAGTTATTGCCTCACATTTTATAACATCTGGTTGAAATTGTAGCTTTTAAGACTAAAATCTTCAATATTTGTATGAGTTTAATGTTCAGGATTACCCTGACATCGCTTAACTTAAGGCTATTGGCTCAGTAGTGTTTGTTTCCAGTGATGTGCAGCTTTGAATATGTACCTTTTATTGTGCTGTTACTTTTATCTATGTGCCTTGAAACGTCACACTGTCTAAAATGATCATAATTGCAGAGTTTTCCCCAAAACCCAACCAACCAAAGGCCTTTACTTTACAAGAAGGTTGGCGATGTAATTAGAACAGAGGACTCATGGATTTCTCTTTCGCTAATATTTACCCAGCTTTCATGCTTATGTTTGTCAAAAGCAGATGTTTATTTGTGACTCTTTAATGTATATTATAATGTGATCAATGATTGTAATGGACAGGTCAATGTTCTGTCTCTGCAATTAAAATGCAGCCCATAGTCCAGCTGGCGTTTCTGTGTATCAGTGAGTGAATGGGTGCAAATATGTGGAGAAATGTTTTTTTTCTTTTGCCCTTATCTTGGATTTTTGTTGTACATTTCAGGACCTTAAACTAAAGGAACCCTCCAGGAATACAGTCCCTGCTGGAATGTTAAGTTTCCTGCTGATCCATGTACACACAACACAAAAATATTATGTTACAGATAATCCCCAATGCGGGACTGAGTGAGGAAAGGCATTCCCTAAGGGGCTCCAAAGGTTGACATAATCTGAAGAAAGGCTAAAAGAGGAATGAGGGGAAAACGCTGCAAGGAAAAAGCCTAGTAAGTTTGAAGTGATCTGGGACTTTCAGCACAGATGTGGATGAACTCTCTTAACCAAGGCTCTTTACATATTCACAAAGCTGCAGCACATTCACCTACTTTGTAAGCCTATCTAAGCTGTAGACTAATACAAAGTAATCACCTGTTTCTCAGCTTCCATCACTTTCAGGATTGGGATACAAAAGGTATTACAGATGTTGAACAAAAACAAGCCTATTTTTAAAATCAATTTAACTTAAGAAACATGCTTGGACCACATGGGATAGATCTGTGTCAATCAACAACCCTATTGCCAGTTCCGCACTGCTCCCTCTTTGCTTCATGACTGATGGCCACTTACCACTCCAGACTGGGAACATCCCACAGTAGCAGTTATGGAGATCCTCTGATGAACTCCTTTAGATATCAGAAACTGACTTGTTTTTATTTACTTCGCCAAATTTCCTGCCATAAATTCAATTAAATTCTGTTTATTTATATAGCGCATATTCACTACACACGTCATCTTAAGGCACGTTACAGTTCACCAGATCATACAGACAAATTAATTCAAGTTTTCTATCTAAGGCGAACCAGTTGATTGCATCGAATCATTGGCTCAAAGGCTATCCCTCACACTAAGCATGCTTGTAGCGACTGTGGAGAGGAAAAACTCCCCTTTAACAGGAAGAAACTTCCAGCAGAACCAGGCTCAGTGTGAGCGGCCGACTGCTGAGGCCGACTGGGGTTCAAGGAGACAGAAGGAGACATACAGAAAGAAGCAGAGATACAAAAGGCAACTGTCAACCAGCTCCACAGGTGGCCCGGTCCATAAACACATAAACTCTGTGACATAATGTTCAGCTTCTCCATAAGCTACCTCTGAGTAGATTAGTTTGGGAAAGGAGAAGCAAAAATGTGTAGTTTTAGCATCTTGAAATGCTAATGTTTTAGTTTTACAAAAGCAGCACTATATTGATTATCTGCAAACCATATGGTGTTAAAAATGAGGCAGTTGTAAAATATCACAAAGTTTGATGAAGGTGAATATTGAAAAAAGTCTTTTTAAGGGCGCATGCACTGTGTCCAGTATGGGGATCAGGAAATTCCATACAGACGTAGCCCCTTTTTTTGACCCTGAAAAGTAAAAGACAGTAAATGTTGTAGATGTGAATCTACTGGGGCTTTTGTTCAAGGCTCAGAACATAGGACTAGTATTCAAGGCTGACAGACAGTAGGATAATTCAAAACCCTTTATTCCAAAACGGTGGATCGGTAATACCAGACAAGCAGGAGATCAGATCCGGGCAGACGAAGGAAGGCAGGATTATCTAGAAGGCAAAGCCAAAACCTGTGTTGAGGACACGCTCAGGATTCAGAACCAGGAGTTCAGAAGTATGAAGAGGCTTAAAGGGAAATCCAGGTGATAACAGGAAACAGTTCCAAATCTAGCAAAATGGATTAATATGGCAAGACTCCAAAGACAGGTCAGGCAAACAGATCAGACGGGAACAGGCTCAGTGGCTGAGAGGCAGAACAGGCCAGGATCAGGTAGTCAGAAACACTAAGGTGTGTTAGAACACTCTCACCACTGGCTTGACAATAATCTGGCAATGATGACTGGTTAGAAGGGTGGTTAAATAAGCAGGAACAGGTGGATCAGATGAACCCCATTAAGAAAGTGGGCAGAGTTAGACAGGTGAATGAAATGAGTAGTTGAGCCAGTCATCAGCACCAAAATCATGACAATTTGAATTATTTGAGTTGTAAAGTAATACTGTGTTACTTTTAGCCACCAGGGGTGCTAAGCCCTTAACTTCAAGGTTCAGCATCCTTTAAAGTAACTGGCAATAATGCAGTTAAAATAAACTAACCAGTCTCCTTCTGTGTTTTGGGATATGATAGCAGAAAACTTATGACCAGCAGACTGAGAAGACATGCAGTTACTCATAAAAACAAGGCCACAATAACCCACTAGATTAAATCCTACATCAGAAAAACCTCTGATCATGTTAGTGTCAAATCTGTTTAGTTGTCTAATAAACACCTTTTAGCTTTAACGGCTTACATGTTAAAGGGAAGCTCAGGTTGCCTTAAAGCGCCGCTCCAGGTCACATGACTCATTTAGTGAATCGCACTCTCAAATTATCGAGCACTGATATGCATCAAGTGCTGTAAATTGACCTGAAAATTAATTTTAATATGTTTAAAAATAAGCTAATACTTGGCTAAAAAGTCACACTATTGTTTTAAATGAGAATTATCAAACACACTGTAGAGATTTGTTTTAGTCCCACAAAAAACAGAGCTTTTGTAACTTTTAGATTTCAAATGCTTACTTCTCACCTACATATAGTTGCAGATTACAGATCTAATTTGTAAAGGAAGGCAGCCATTGGTATAACACCTTCCACATTGAAGTGATCTTACTCGCTACAGTATTCCCTGATATCACGACTCATTTGCTCTTCCGCCTGAATCTCCTTATGAATCACGACTCTGAGTGTGGTGCCAATCTGCACTGCTGAGGATTCACTTCCACTGTGAAAACCTTGTATTCTGTAATGAACTCTGTGCTGGGTAATGGTTTATTGTGTTGCTGGCAGGTGAAATGGGGGATACTTGGAATAAAGATTAAAGAAGAAAATGAATTTTTCCAAAAAAAACTTCATCCATCTACTTTGGAGTTTTATGAGAATCTTCTTTTTGAATGTCAACAGACAAATGTCATGTTACTCTGCCTGTGGTCCTTTACTTTGGAGCCAGTTCCGGAGCTTTAGAGACATATGCTTAAGCCTCTGTATATGACCTTTCAACAGGCAGATGGAAAAATGACAAATCAAAGCACTCCTAAAAAAAAATCATTTGAGATGGGCTTATATTGCATAATGTACCATTTTTTGTTGCTCTGCTACTTGAAACCATGCAGAGGTACTTTACTTAATGGGACAAATATGAGACATATTTAAAATCCGAAGGTCTTTGACTGAATAAAAAATTAAGCCTGCCTGACCAGATGATTTTCCATTGCATTTTAAGAGAATTTTAATATAGCAACACATTGCCTGAGAAACTTAGACAAAATACACATTCACTTTGAATGTTAAAAAAAAATTATATTTTCCGCATAAATTTATTTTCTTTTACTTTTCACAGAGAGTTTCTCCTGCTGTCCAGTCAGTCACAGAGCTAGGGGAAAGGACTACAGGCCATACTGTGTTTAAACTGTTACAGATATGAACACTACACACACTTTCCACAAATGTTTGAGATTTCATAATCGAGGACACCAATTCGCTACAGTTCCTACATTTATACAGCTCAGACTTGTGTGTAAAACAGCTGAGCAGGCTTTTCTTTCTACTTCGCTTGTGTGACACCAAGAACACTTTATGCTAAAAAATTAAAGTCCGCTCTGAGTTTGCCTCAAGGACGTTTAGACATCCACATTGCCTTCTATCTCACAAAGATTTCAATTGGGCACATCAGATCCACACTTTTTGAGTCCTAAGAAGGGAGGACCTTTAAGCCATTAAAAAACTTCAGATAATTACTAGTACCTAATTTGTACCGCATATAAATTGGTAGTGTGTTTGCCCCAACATTGATCTGGTCAAAGTATGTTTTTATGCTTATAATAGCCTTCCCACCAAGATGATATTTTAACTTTAAAGAGGGTTACAGTAAGAAAGTGATAGCAAAAGATTATATGTGAAATCAAAATGTAAAATGAACTGATTGTCGAAATGTCAGAGAGTGACAGAGTGGCTTATTTGGTGCAGCAGACAGGAAGCATCAACTAGCTCTAAATGATGCAGGGAGTTTTGATGAAAACGGCTTTCATAACTTTTTATATTTCTAACAAATATCAGGGGTAACATCAACGAGTTTGGAGACTGTAGGGTTATTCAGATGCTATTTACTCCCACATCTTTTGGACATGTCCACATTTAAAACCATTCTGGGACAGCATGATTAAATAATAGACAAGAATATGGCTTTATTGTCCCAAAGGACCCTAAGATTTTCCTACTGGGTCTACTGGACACTGAGACTTTTAAAAAGGAGTACAGTACATTTTAAGATTCTAGAAATTGTAACATAAGGGCAATAACAGAGACATGGCCTAAAAGGCCACCTACTCAGGCCAAGCAATGGCTACAATTTATAGTGGATATATAATCATTGGAAAGATAAATATTTTTTTATTTGACTTAAAGGGCATTTATTAATAAAAGTTGGTCTAAGTGGAATAAATACCCAAAAAAGGGAAAACACATTTCCTAAATTTGCACAATACCTGATCAGTGTCCCAACAGTGTCCTCTTCTTTTTTTTTGTAACCTTGTTCCAAATGCCTTCATGTTTAGCCAGCAAACCTGATGCTCCAGTAGCTTTGAAGTCTAGCTAAGTACTGTAAAAGGCCAGAAAAACCAAAGTAGCTCTTTTCACTGTAATTCACATTCTCCAACACTGATGGATTAGCAAAGATCTGGGATTATTCCATGACCAAATTAGCACTTGTTGGGGGAACCTTAAATGGAACTCTCAACCTGGCAACACTTCCAACTGAATAGCAAGCGACCCAAACGTGATGTTCCAATGACACATATGCAATAAAAACAATATCAAACACCTACATTCTGTGTTCTATAAAATATTTAATAGAAACACATTGATATACAAATTATTTAAGACAATCCAATCTGTAGAAAGAAACACATATGGTACCTGAAGTGTTTTATTTAACAATATAGGAAGTATAAACTTTAAGAATGGTGTCAAAATATTTTATAGTTTTGTGAATTAATAGCAAAAAGGAGACTTTAAACAGTAACCCTGTCTTCAATATTAGTTATATCAGGTACTGGTCTAAGTCAACATGTAGAGTATTCGATTCAGTTCAAATCAAATATACTTTATTAAAGCCAAATGAAAATTAAATCTTGTTGTAGTAACTCATAAGGTTGGGGTTTTTTTATAAGTTGTTGCTGGTGTTGATAGCTGCACCTAGGATGGATCTGCTGCATCAGTCTGTCCTGCACTGGATCTGGAGAAGCTTGTCAGGGCCCTGTCACACTTGTAGACAGCGTACGCCCAAAGTCTCAGAATCTTCTAAAACGCTGGAAGACGCTAAACTTTCTATGTATTTTTTCAATTTTGGACATATACATAAGGTATTCATAACAACATCCTAACTTATGCATAAATGCATGGCAGCGTAATGCCCATGAAATGATGCACAAGCCAGTGTCCTGAGGAGGGCCCGATGCGACCAGAGGCACCCGGTTTGCATAAAAAGATGTCTTTGATCACAGTATTAACCTAGCTGTTTAATAATCTTGGTACCTTTAGGCTGGATTTTTTTTCCATGTCTTTTCCTGCTTTGCTGTGCTCTCTGCTCATTAGCTCTTATCACATCCATCTGCACCTGCTGCTATTTAAGTCTCTGGTCCACAGCCTTTGTTGCCAGATTATTCAAGCTTCTTAGCAAGACTAAATCTAGCATTCCCTTTGTTCTGTTCCTGGTTCCTGATGTGTTTTCTGCCTATGGACCTCTGAGTTTTCGACCATCCCTGTTTGCTCTGTTTGCTCTGTTTTGTTTGTTTTGGACTGTTACCTGGATTCGTTGGTTAGCCAAGCCAAAGCTGCTAACTGCCAAAGAGTTCTGGCACCCGAATACCAGGAAGGTCAAAAAGTTTGGCTATCCACCAAGGACCTGCCTTAAAGGGATAGTAATAAGTCTGCACCTTGTTTTATCGGGCCATTTCCCATCACTAAGGTGGTGAACCTAATGGCCATCTGCCTCCAGCGCCCTCCTTGTATGAGGACACATCCTACTTTTCATGTTGTTTCCTGTTGTAGCCTCTAGGTTTGTGAAACATGTTGCTTAATGCTTCACACAACAAAGTGAAAACGGAAAGTTCTACAGGTAACTAGATTCAGTTTAGCTTATCTATATAACACCAATTCACAACACATTTCATGTCAAGGCATTTCTTCACAGAAAAATTTATTAAATTGTACAGATTTCATCTAAGGGACAGTATTTGTATGTAATGTTTACTGATTAGTAAAATGTGTTACACAGGAAAAAAATCCCTTTTCATTTAAACATGTAAAACACACATGGGAATGCATGTTTTATGTGGAAGCTACATTCTGTAGCTACACGTTAAGTGGAAAATGTGTTTCAAACACACATGAATCACGTGGGAAATTCTTTGACATGTATAGAATGGTGCAAAAAAAAAAACATGCATTACACAATTAATTTTAGTCTGTCTTTGCCTTGTAAGGCATGAGCTCATGTTGAACTGTTCTGCTGTCATAAATTCCTGTAGCTCATTAAATTAACAGAAACTGGGGGGTGTTGGGGAGTTGGAACACATTGTTCCCCTCAGGGCATACGATGTTCATGCAACAATAGGTACATGTAAATAGGAAATATTCGCTTCTAAAAGATAGGACCCTTTGTGGCAAATTAATAGCTTTTTTTCAGTCTTTTATTAAGGACGTGCTAACAGGAAGGGAGTCCAGTTAGGAGAAAAAGCTGTAACATCCCAAAAACAGGGCTCTTGGACATTAGACAGTTTATGCATTGTATCAATCCGTACATCCTTAGTGCTGCTTCTGTGAATTGGCACGATATAAATAAACTGAATTGAATTGAACATTGTTTAAATGTGGATCTGCGGCAGGTATTAAAGGGTAGCACTGCTAAGGATTCCCTACTGGGAGAATGTTGTGTTCTGTAATGAACATTGTGCTGGGCAATGTTTTATTGTGTTAGATGGTGGATACTTGGATACATTTTTCCACTACACTATCCATCTTTTTGAATATCATTTTAAAATTGTCATCTTACACTGTGTAATAACAATTACACATGCTTGGCAAAACATGTTGATGGAAATTACATCGTGTAGCACTATGTGAAACAAAATGGAAAATACTCCACGACAGAAAAAGCACATTTATACTGTATATAACTGTAGCAGTGAGCGCAACATGCAAATGTGCTGTACTCATAGACAATGAATTAGCCTTCTATATGTGAAACACAACATTAAAAAGATCTTTCATGCTTGAAATCTTTTCAAGTTTGCTTTGTGTGAAACTCATGCCTTGTACTATCTGACATATTTTTCACATGTTACAAATTATGCAATCATTATTTCAACATCTACTTTTTACAACATCTTACTTCTTTACAATTCACATGTTTTTTGCAAAACTGCAGATATTGAGACTGAAAAATTTTACAAAATTTGATAGAATTTTTTATAATTTGCTTTTTAAGTTAATTAAATTTTCTCAAACAACATGAATGTCTGGTTTTGTCATTTGTGCTGTTAAAAAGGCTTATATTAAAGGCAGAATTGATTAAATTTGCCTAAGTCATTCAGAAATATAATGTTAGGAAAACAATGGAACAAAGACGCAAAAGTTAAACAACTATATCTTGGCTTTGATAACATATTTAACTGAACAGAACATGTTCTATCAGAACTGCAAAACTGGTGGACAATTGTTTAACAGCAGCATTGTTTTTGGCCAGTTTATTATAAATGCAATGCACACTAACATGCTTTAAATATTGGCATGAAGCAGTCGACATTTACTCTCATCAAAGCACTTTTTCACCTCACCCGGACTTTTTTCATTAATATTCTCATGCATAGAATGCATTTGTTCTTCCTCTTTACTTAAAGATTTACAAAATCCTTCTGTAAGATTTATTTAAAGTGAAATGAAGCACATCTCAAGATCTCAGAAGGTATTGTTGACTTTTTGCCTAACCTTAAGTGGCACTGTATCCCCATCTAGTGGGCATATTCATGGCTGCAATAAAAAGTTATATCAAGCAAAATTTGAGAATAGAATAGAAAGAGAATATCAAATCCCTTTATTGTCCCACAATGGAGACATTCTAGTGTTTACAGCAGCAAAAACATTATAGAAAAAAATTGTCAAACAAATGTGGACCTTAGAAAAATTTCTAAGAATAACGTCCTGGTGAAGAGTTAAAATATAAACAATAAAATACTGTACTTTAAAGTAACAATATAAAACTGTGCACCTGGAGAATGAATACTCAAAACAGCTATTGACATTTTTACAGTAATGGATGTTTGAAAATAGCAGCAACATCAGAGATGTGCAAAATGACAGCAGCATGTTATTTAACTGACTAAACTGTGCAAAATCAGCATGAATGTAACAACTTAATGAGGTTGTTGGGAACAGAGGTGGTTATAAAGGCTTACAGCAGCTTTGAGGAAGGATCTGTAATAACGCTTCCTGGTGCGTTTAGGGTACAGCAGTCTGTCACTGAAGGAGCTCTCCAGTTCTGCAACAGCTTCATGCATGGGGTGGAAAACATTATCCAGAGTGCAGAGGGCATCCAATCACAGAGCTGACCTTCCTGATCAGCTTATCCAGCTGCTTTGTCTCAGTAACAGATAAACCACTGCTCCAACAGACGGCTCCATAGAAGATGGCTGATGCCACAACAGAGTCATAGGAGGTATTTAGGAGCGCCTGATGCCTCAGTGTTGTGAATCCAGCCCAGTTTGTTATTTAAGTGAACACCAAGGTACTTATAAGAGTCCACTATCTTAATGTCCCTTCCATGGATTTTAACCGGTGTCAGTGGAGGTTGCCTCATTAAAAGAAATTTTTGTCATTTTTATTGCTTTAACTTGTAAATACTTATTGTTTACATAGCTATAAATAATTAAATAGATATAAAAAAGAAAATACTGCAAAAATTAGAAACTGCTTCAGTAACTCTAAACTAAACTTTAGATTCTAGTTTCATACGTGTGGTTTCTTTTCCCCTTCTGAGATTGTGAAAGCCATGTGCTGTGCTTGATTTGGGTTAGCTGTGTTTTCTGAGGATGCTTCTTTGGGTAGAGACTAAAGCTTTCCATTATTTCAGGTTTTATAACAACCACTGAGAAATCTGCTTACTGTTTCACAGTTATATATGGAGACAAACAGGATGGCATTCATAATGTTGATTAGGTCTTAAAAAAAACAAAATAGCCAATAATGTTTTTTTCTGTAGCTTCAAAAATGTGACAAAATTGTAAAATTACATTAAATATGTTCTGAAACAAAACAATTAACCAGTACAGATAATTCATCACAGATGCTTCATCACTCTGATTAAATTACCCTCTGGATGGATATGAAGACATCACTGCCACTGCCACTGCTTCCGGTTCACAATAAATGCTTCTTCATGTGGTCTGTTGTGTAAATTGCTATAAAATATATGCATGCTATGATTGTAAAGTGATACATTTTTAAAGTTTTAGAAGCTTTAAAAGCTTGTGCAAGGCTCTGCAGCATCTCAGTTGGCATAAAAAGAGAGAAAAGTGGCCCGTAAATAAACTTATTTAACTTATGATATATCTGTGTTATATTTAAGGAATAATGACTAAAAGAATAACACTCTTAGTAATAAAACTCCACATCTACACTATCAGCTGTTGGTTGATTAGCTTTAGATTTTTGAACCGTAACGTTAGCGTTAGTTTCTGAGAGCAGCATGACTGACGAACCCTCAAGAGTTCATTGACTCATTTACTTGCAAGTCATACAGGGCATTTGTATTTAGTAGTTAACATTTAATGACTCATTTGCTTTAGTCATTTTGAAATGAAAAAAACAAAACAAACATTCATTGATGTTGTGTCTTCACTGAAAACAGGACACTGCACATTAAATATCCTTGGAACATTTCTGAAGCGATTTTCAACCAGAGTGCACCTGTTGCTTTCAGGATGCTGAGGTCTCTTTTCGATCACACAAAGCGGAACTAAATGAATGTGTCTCAGGACAAAACTAACACCTTTTAATCATTTGCAACTACACAGTTTCCGCTGGATGCTAACAGCTGCAGCTGTAAGGCCCCTGAGAAAATCCAAAACGGACACCTTACAGCTTCGGTTCTTTGCCACCCCCCTCCACCTTGTTGTGAGTTGTCTCTCCTAAATCTGTCGATTTAATATTTTTTGCTCATATATTTGTCAGGATTGTTTTTTGTTTTTGTTTTTTTCAAAAAAACAAGACCCCACCAGCTTTCTAAAAAATACTCCCTACAGACAACAAGGGAAGAGGATCCTACCAACCAACACATAGATTTAACCTGCTATGGGCAACCAAAGTCAATATTTTGCAAATATTACTGCAATTTAGTAAGAGGATCTGCAATGTCCCAACATCCAGAGATTAAAGCACTTTCTGCAATGAATCCAGACTTGGACAAACTTTTATTTAATTTTCCGATGCGTACAACTTTCAGCAGTGAATGAGCATTTTACAACAGTGAAATGAACGTTACCATTTATAAAGTGCAGCAGTGATCAAGAATTGTAAACCGTGTAGGAGAAAAGGAAAACCAGTTTGAACTCTGATGGCAGCGGGGGGAAAGCTGTTGCAGAACCTGCTGGGCCAGCAGCAAATGCTGCAAAGCCCCTTCCCAGAAGGCAGCAGGGAGAACAGTCCATGGTGGGGGGGTGAGGGGATGAAATGTCTTTAGTGGAGGGAAGAGCAGCCCCAATGATCTTCGCTGCTGTTCTCACCACTCTTCTTACTTTCTTCCAGTCTGAGGCGCTGCAGGCTCCACCCTACACAGTGAGACAGCTGGTCAGAACGCTCTCTATGGTGCTTCTGTAGAAGGTGGTGAGGATGGGTGGGGGCAGGTGCGCTCTCCTCATCTTCCTCAGCAATTACAAGCCTTTATCTGCTCTTTTGACCAGTGAGGTGGTGTTTACAGTCCAGGTGAGGGTGTCTGTGATGTGCACCCCCAGGAATTTGTTGCTGCTGACCACCTCTACAGCTGAGCTGTTAATGACCAGTGGAGCGTGGTTAGGCCGGTTCTTCCTGAAGTCCAAGATTATCTCCTTCGTCTTCTCCATGTTCAGGATCAGGCTGTTATCTTTGCACCATTCCACAGCTCCTCCACCTCCTCTCCGTAGTCCTGGTTGTTGTCATCTCTCACTGTGGTGTCGTCTGCAAACTTCATGATGTGATTGGTGGTAAACCTGGGGACGCAGTCATGTGTCATCAGGGTGAACAGCAGGGGGCTCAGGAAGCAGCCCTGAGGGGAGCCTGTGCTTAGACTGATGACATCAGAGGTGTTCTGTCTGACCCGGACTGACTGAGGTCTGTTGGTGAGGAAGTCTAGTAGCCAATAGTAGAGGGGTGTATTGAAGCCCAGCTGTTCCAGTTTTCCTATCAGATGCTGTGGGATGATGGTGTTGAAAGCTGAACCGAAGTCCAGGAACAGCGTCCGCACATGGGTGTTCTCCTCCAGGTTTTACAGCCTCAGGAGAAGTCCAAACATTAAGTGTCATGGTTTACCTTGCTTACCTACCTTACCGGTTTCTCCTATGCAGATAAACTAGTAAGGAATCAATGGAAATATTCTGAACTGAGTGAAACTCTTGTTCCTTTAAATAATAATAATAATAAATTATGACCAGGATAACCAGTATTGGCTGCCCATTTATGAAAGCATAGTTAGAGCATGCTAATAATCTCTTTCCTTCTATTGGTGTTTTGCATTTTGAAAACTCAGGGGAATTCATTCTTAAGAGGTAACTTTAAAGGGTGAAATGTAGTAGAAATGAGTTTGCAATAGATATATATAATAACTAAAATTAGTGTTAAAGATTTTGAGTACAGAAAATATTCTTTTCACTAAATGCCATTCAAGTAGTAATTTAGGAGGATTTTTAACAGAATCTGTAAGGTTTACTGTGTTAGGTTGGGTGGAGGCTTTGAGGACCCAAACGCAGATAGGAGGAGGCAGACATGGGTTTGATTTAATAAGGACTAACGGGCAAAAATCCAGAAAGAATACAAAAATACTGAAAACCAAAAAAGATCCTAAAACGTCAGGGAAAATACTAGAGGGAAGCAAGAGACGAGGAAGCAAAGGAAAACAACCAAAAGAAGACAGAAACCAGCACTGAGTGAAGGCTCTGCTGCTCTTTAAAGCCCAGCATTTTGATGTGTTGATTGTTTGTTTTTTATTTAACATGCAAATATATGAAGGGATTTGATTTACACAGGGTTTAAAGGATCGGTTTGTGCTTTGCGATTTTACACATTCCATTATCTACAGTAAACCTTTATTTATTTAAGTACAACCTGTTTGAGAATGACATCTATTTTCAAAGAATTATCCGGTTTTAAGTTTCAAAAGTGTGATTCATGAAGTGAGATTTATGGAGTCTAAAAACCAAAAACATAAAAACCCCGATTAACTAGTAATAAAAACATGACTGACTCAAAATCGAACTTTTTGCACAGTAAAGTAAAGCAGATGCTGCGAAATCACCCAATAGTTTTACATAATGACGTTGTGAAAGTCCATTTTCATGCATCTACACGTATTTCTCACATTTTCCAGAAATGCTCAGAAGTTCATTGGTGCTTGTCAGATAAGAGTCATGCTGCTGGTTCCATTGGTAAAGACTGACTGCACAGCAGAGCTCCAACCTTTTAACTTCTCATTTGTATTTTTTAAACAAATGAAAGTCTGATTAATGGAAAATCTTTAATAACACAACAAATCGTAAAAAAGTTAATCCATGATGCGAAACAATAACAAAAAATAGCCGCTCACCAACTAAAACCTTTAACATGATTTTGCCATCGAGAGTTTACAACACTGCAGACAGATGAGGCTCACGCTGCTGTGCAACTAGGGGTGGATGCGTTCACAAAATCCACGGTTCGGTTCGGTTCACGGTTTTCGGTTCGGTTCGGTATATGTTTGCTGTTACACTGAAAAAAAAAAAAAAACAATGAAAAAAATTTGAATGAAATCCAAAATGAATTTTTTTTTTTTATGAAATTAATGAAAAAATCCACAAAAAATAATGAATTGTAATTATTTTTAATGATCCGCAGAAACCATGGATCATTTCCGCATGCTCTCTACCATCTCCAAGGAACTCAGAGCGGACGGGAGCCACAGTGGAGGCTGTAGGCTTTGCTTTGAGCAGGTGGTCTGGAGCGCAGCGGGGTGGAGCGCTGATGCAGTATGTGGGAGTTCGGGGTTAGCATGACATGTTGGTCATGTTGCTGTTAGCATAAACAAAACGTGTTGCACAATGCTTGCACACTGTTGCACTTTTATCCACAACTTTCTTTCCGCCGTCATCGTAGGTCACTCTAAATGCAAAGTGGTCCCATACAGCAGACCTATAAAGTGCTGCTGGCGCGTCTTCCAACTCCTGTTCTTTCCCACTCGCCATACCCACACAACTCTCCACAACAACAGATTGTTTTCTGCTACACCCGGCTAAGCTGCTTCGGCTTCTTCTTCTTCTTGTTTCCAACTGGTGGTTGGCTTTGTTCGCAGTACCGCCACCTTCTGCTCTGGAGTGTAAACGCTTCGCCTATGAGAAAAAGGAGCAGCGCATGAACCGAACGCTTCGGACGGTTTTCATAAACCGTTCCATCCCTATGTGCAACACTTCAAATCATCCACACTAGATGGTCAGTGCAATACATTTATTAACACATGTAGAGGTGGAGTTGCTGGTAGGCATTGGGTCATTTTCCTGACCAACCAAGGCAGTGAAGACATCATCACTGAGATTAGAATCAAGAAACATTGAATAGAACTTTCTGGTAGGAATGAGTGGTTTCATCAGTTACCCAACCCCAGACCATCACTGCACCTTCGGCATGTCAGTCTGCTGGTCTTTCTAATATATTGTTGGTTTTACTCTAGATGTAACACGACAGACTTATTGCGGAGTTGAAGAGATTGGTTTTTGCTTTGCGATTTCACACATATTCCAAATAGCCATTATTATTGAGAAAAGGTGTAGGATTGTATCTGTTTCTGCTCCTGGTTTATAACATCTGTTTGATGATCTGTGTCCTCTGACAGAGATCTTCCAAAGTCATAATTTTTCTTTGTTTGAATCTTCTTTTTAAATTGTTTTCTTTTCAGTGATGTTCCTCTGCATGACCCACCTTCAGCACAGCTTGATGTGGAGATCAGAGACGGATCAGCAGCTCCACCCACCGGCCTTGCATACTTTGTTTATTAGTCACAGTGTACCTCAGAGTTCATAAATATTGAATGTAAATTGTTTATGAAAATAATTTTTTTCCCCCACCCAGTTATGCTTTATTTTATCTGTTTTTCTCCACATCCACTCAGCTTCGCCTTTGCTGTCCATGCTCTGCCACCTTCTACACGAAGGAACTACTGACAGTGAGGTCTGTATATTCTCTGCATGTTGCAGTAGGCTGATGGCAGAGTGACCCCACGATCCCCGTCTGTGTCTGATTGGCTTATCCTGCATTCATTACTGCCAATTAGAGGGACTCAGCCCTGTCATAACTAGGGCTGTGTATTTTCGCCAAAGTCCTGAATCGATTTGATTTTGATTCATGCAGTTCTAAATCGATTCATTTCGATTCGATCTGTTTTTACAATTATGAAAGTGGTTCAACTGTGTTTCAAAATACTCATGTATTTAATTTTTTTTCCTGTCATTAAACACAAAGTGCAAACTTGTAAATCGGACAGTTTAAACTTGAGATGTGTACAAAACTGTCTCAAAAGTGCAAACTTGTTTGTGAAAAGTGAAAAAGTGAAGCCTCACATGAGCGAGCAGACGTGACACAGCGGGGACACAGCAGACATGCATGAGCTGCATTATCTCCACTGTACAAACCATATTTGAAGCTTGTCTGCAACAACTACAGAGTGTTTGCTGTTCAGACTCCATTTGTTAATGTCTTCAGTCAACCTATTTGCTATATTTGCAGCTGTCTGGCTTCAAGTCATCTTGAGAGCATCTTTGCTGCTCATTTGAATGTGAACGTCACGCGCATCACTATAAAATTAATCGATATCATTTCCTAGAAATCGATTTTGCAAAAATGTAAAGGAATCGATTCAAAATCGATTAAAATCAATTTTTTTACCCAGCCCTAGTCATAACCCCTGTACGAAGGACAATCTACTACCAAAGTATCTTATGATGCACCAATTGCACCAATTTGGATTTTTTTTTTGCCTTTACTGTTTTACTTTAACAATGACTCAAACGTGAATGTGTTGCACTTTCAGATTTAGCCACATACAGAGAGAATCACAGTTTTCATCAGTGAACTACGAGATACCACAAGTAACTTTTTCGCTCAGTATATTAAACCATGAAGTCGTGACCTGTTTATTTCTTCTAACTTTTGCTCTGTGCCTCCATGAAAAAACACGGACCTCAGCCGGGTCCTCTTTGTAAATTTGGTTTAGAAACGCAGCTGAGTTCAGACCAGATCCTGGCTAATGTTTCATGTTTAAAGGTGCCACAGGAGATACTGGTAAAACGGTTCCAGCAAACTATATTTTTGAACATACACAACCATGCCTCTACCTTCAGACCACCTCTTGAAAAACAAATGAATGAGCATGCTGTCTGTCGAGTTGTTCAGACGTTTCTGAGATTGAGAACGAAACAAGCCGAGACCGAGTACAAGTGACAGGAGCTAACAACAACATAATGCTACGTTCACACCTAAAGCAAAGGAGGCAGCAAAAGCAGCTAGTTTATATGCAAAGTCAATGTTTGACGCACATCATGGCACAGCAAAAGGTCCTGCAGCCCGTTTTGAGCAGCAGGAGCAGCTGCTGATCTGGGAGCTGGCAGGGAGACAGACACAGCACTGATGACGCAGAGCCTGAAACAGGTTTCAAAATCGTCCGGGAATTTGGAGCCGTCAGCTCGGTGCTGCTCCAGGAACTCCGGCGGACGAGGGGAGGGAGCCAGCGGGGGACGGAATGACCGGCTTCCCCCCGCCTGCCCGGTCCCCCCCACCAAAAAAGTGTCAGAAACCCAAAACTGCTCACCATATACATGAAAAACGCCTTCCAGCCGTCGCGGCAAACCACGAAGAGGCGACCGGGCCATAGGCTGCTGTCGAATGGGATTCCTAGTGACAGCGCACCACCGGTGTACGGGGGTCTGAGCGGCTCCGACAGAAATAATATTTGAAGGCCGGATGGTAATCTGGATGAACTGACTGCACTGATCATGTTTTCAGGTGGACTTTCTCACTTCAAAATAGATTCAAACTTGTTTTTACCCACTGATCACAGCAAATATAGCTGCCATTGTTACAGGCAAAGAAAGGATAGGGTAGCTCCGCCCAACGCGCATCAGACCCACTTCTCCACCCCGCAGCCATAGCAGCAAAGATGCTTCAGCCGCGAATCAGAACTAAACTTGTACACACATTTTTGCTGCTCTTCCTGCTTTAAATGTGAATATAGCATAACAGTGGCTAGCTTCCAGCCATGGCGTCCTGCACGAGCATTGGGGGTTGATTCGTTCATGTGTCAGGGTACACAGGGGGGGGTGACAAGCAGATAACCATAATTGACCTGTCATGAACCAATAGTTAACTATGGACTGTATTTTGTGATTGGTGGACGTTATTCATTGATTTCACACTGTAGCGGTTCCATTTATTTTAGTTTCACTTCCAGACCTTCTATTTCACTGCTTGCTAAGCGGCTGTGGGAGATCTTTTAGCCACACGGTAAAAAATGCGTCAGAAAAGATCTCCTACTGCCCCTTTAATTTTAGGAATCACTGCTGTAAAAAAAAGGCTTTAACTTAAACTAAGGAACCCCATGTCTTCACCCTGATGGTCGCAGTCTGTATTATCAAACATAACGCAGTCGGGCTTAGAGATTTTAGCTCCTCCCCCTAGAACATTATGGAAAGAACAATAAAAGTTTTTTGACAGGATGGCTCTGAATGTGATATATTTTGTTTTGTTTTTTATATGCAATGAAAACACAACATTGAACTATTTGAACATTCAACATTAAGCAAAATTTCAATTTATTTATTTTTTTCAATCAATGAAATGCTATGATTGTTTGTTTGGAGATGATGATAAACGATTTGAACATTTACTGAATTATAATCACATCCTGTTTTTGTCCAACGCTTTGAATTATTGAATCTTAGATTTCCTAATAAACTTTCTGTCTTAACCTTAATTTATCTTAACCCTTTTTTCACACCCAAACTGTATCGTTACCTTCCTTAGTCAAGTTCAAATTCATAAAATGAGCTGTCCTTTGTATTTGAGTGGCAAATATTTGAGTCTTTAAATTTACTTTAAGGCAGATTTGATTTCTTTATTATTTAAAATATGGCACAAGGTTAAAACAGATGGTTTCAGTTGCTTGCGTCTAATAATATGCAGACTTTATAGTGGCCTGGCAACAATGTTTGAGTATTTAGGGGTGTGTTTGTGGGTGGGGGGGCTCCAAACACACCAGGGGGAAGTCCCAAACCAAATATGGTCATATCCAAATTAGCATCTATGATGAAAAAGAGGACTGAATTTCACGCAGCTAATCTGAAACACAGATTCTCCAATTCGCCTCTTGGTCTCATAAGGTAAGAGATCTCTGTGCACATTATAGCAGAAATAGAAAAAGAAGGAAACAATATTAGCATGTAAAAATTTCAGGTGTCTACTGAGCTGGATGCTATTATAGAACCTTTGGATTAATAAGTTATTGTTTCATTCGTAGCTAAATTAACAGAAAGAACAGAAAGAAAGACCGAAAGAAGAGCTAAGAAACACATTAAGAGGTTCAAATTACATACTACAAAAACAGGATTAGGAGATTTTACAGTTATAGAATTTATTTAATATCTCTCTTTGCAGTTTGGATATTAATACCCATCAAAATATTGTATAAAGTAATAACAGCTTGGTGCTTGGTAAATCAGAAAAAAAGACACAGGCTGCTGGTTGCTGGGGTGTGACCGATGTACTCAAGAATAAATCAGGCCTGCAGCTCTGAGTTTGAAGGCAGGGGAGGGTGCACCAGATCAGTGAGCTTTTAACACTCCGCTGCTTCAGTGCTCACTGGAGCAGAGAAAACTGTGTTCAGTAACAACAAGATGGAAGCCCTAAAGGGACTTTAGCTCTGACCAGCCTGGGATGATCATAAAGAAGCTTTTTTCATGGTGTAGGAAATCACTTTGACTACTGCCATGTTTGTTTTTAAAGCTGCACAAAGGTCCAGAGGATAAGGCAGCGCGTATAACTGCCCTTCGAAGCTCAGTTGTAGGGAGGAACATAGAAAATGACATCTTCACTGCATGTGCAGAATGTGAGCACTGCAAACACTATTGCTGTGCACTTTCAGTGGCTGATTGTGATGAAGTTAGTATCTGATTGCATGAAAATTATTGAAAGGTTGATATTAAAAGTCTCAATTTTAAAAGAGTCTGGCATAAGAAAATGGCTGCGTATGAAATATTTACACTGGTCAAACCTTAAATGGAACTATTTTGTGCTGAAAGGACATTTTTAACGATTTGATGCCTGTTGTTGCTAATAAGCAACAAACCTCTGGTGTTACACTGCAAAAAATGTGAATCTAAGTAAAACAAATTTTCTTTAAAAAAGAGATTTTTTTCTTTAATTGAGCAGGTAGGTGAGACACTTTGCCATTGGAACAAGACAATGTACATTTAAAATAAAAAAGAACTGCAGTCTCTTATTTTAAGTGCATAATATCAAATTATCTTATTTTAAGGGTAAAAATGCTAATTCCACTGGCAGATCATATTGTTTTCCTACTCATATTAAGGGTAAATACACTTATTTCAAGACATTTTTACTTATTTTCATAACATTTTGCAATGTAGGCAAACAGCCGCCATAGCGTTTTTTGCATCACTCCAGTGCTAGTCACAGTGTATGTTATTATGTAGTTATAACTACTGTTACAAAATATATTTTACCTTTATTTCTATTTATTTTATTAACCATTTTAATTTGGCCTCTCATTTAAGGGGAAAAATATGCACAACATGTCTTTTTGTACCGTATGTATATCAATTCAGGCTTCAAGGGGTTAAGATATTATTTGTGATGTTATCACTTTTTTTCTATTTGTTAAAACACAACAAAACGTGTTCGACCATCTCTTGGCATTAGAACCACTTTATATTGAGAAAAAGAGTACCTAAATTAAAACTGTAGCTTTAATAAAGATACAACACATGATCTATAAATGCATAGTAGAAATGTGAAAACAGGAATGTTAGATTTCATAAGAAACATTGTCCTGTGAGCTTGTTTTTCAAGGGGTGGTTGAAAGATGGTCTTATCCACAGTCCCATTCATGCTATAATCAAAACTTCTGCCACAGCAGTTTAACACTTTTACACATAATCAGAACTCCTCATTAATAGTAACAGAAACATTCTTATATTAGCCCAAATTTCTGACCATAAAGGTTTTTATTTTAGTTTTTCAGTCAACCTTTTTTTCCAGAAAGTTCCATGTAATTCAATTCTCTGTAAAATGGAGACGTAATCAACAAGGCAAGAGGTAGAAACTAAAGATTTGATAAGGCAACCTGTAACTTTGGATACAAATGACAACTTTATTATCTTAGCTTTCTACAATAAGAACCGACTTTATGTCAAAAAGTTGAGACTGTAGCCATTCAAATGGCTATAATGGCTAAAATAATACCAATGACTGGGAAAACAGGAGGTCTTAAAAACATTGAGGTCCAAATACAAGTTCTCAAGAGCAAGCTAACAGAGCTAATAAAGACTTCTGGATACATATCCAAACATCTTCAAAGGAAAAAAAAGGAGTGCAAGTTACATTGCATGCCTGTGGTTGGACTGACCAAGACAAATTTGCCCAGGCACATAAAAAATCTGAAATCTGAAAAACTCACAGGGAGAGAAAGGACAATTAGAAGAAATGTATTGATATAATTACTCGGTCTTTGGCGCTCAGACCTCGGCAGGAAACATAGCGCTGGATTTTGATAGATGCATGAACAGGAGTAAAGAATGGGGCTGTTTCTCCCCCCAGGCCTGAAACTGGTGGTGGAGTGGAGATGGATGAAGTTGGTCAGTCTGTAGACTGCTGGTTAGCGAGACGGTATGCTGAGCTTAAGGGGAGATCCGGTGGACTGCATGAGCTGATGCTAGAGCTTCACTCAGGGACCTGGAAGATGGAAGTCCAGTTTGGATAACACAGGTTGAGAGAACCTGTCCATGATGAGCAAGCATGAAGCGACAGTGGAGAGGAAAAACTCCCCCTTTGGAAGAAACCTCTGGTAGAACCAGGCTCAACATGGCGGTCTTCTGCCGGACCGTTAAGATGAAACAGGGAACGCAATACGAGTCCGGGAGGAATGACACTCTGATGAAGCTTTAGCTATGATGGTGGAGGAGGGGCTGGAGGAAAAGCTGATTGGTTGTTTCATAGGGGGATGTAGGCGAGTAATCAGTTTCTTCAGTTGAAGTTCCACATAGGCTCCATACAGGAACACTTTGGCTGTAGATGATCAAATCATTTGGTGCCATTCCAGCTATGATTATGATCTGACCTAAAGCCAAGCCCAGTTTCATTAATGATATCAACTAAACATTGAATAGTTGTTCCAGATTGTAGAACCTTTTTGTAGCTGTTAACAATCTCCTTGAAAATTGGCAGCTGTATATTTTAACCCAAATGACTGGTCAGCATTTACTTTACTTGGTTGGTTTTCTGCCTCCAGCCATAATTTTAAGGATAGTCTATAGATCCAGTCTGGATGAGGCTATATTGAGAACATCCTGATAGCATAACATGAGTCAAGCATAGTTATGATGTCTGATTGTTATTGTTGGCTTGCTGAAACTCATATTTGAGCCAAATTTACCTCCATTTTATCCAAATTACTAACCCAATAATAAAGTAATGTTTATAAAAACAGGAACGACTGAAGAATCATCAAGGTTCATAGAAGATGCTGGAAAACCATTATCACTGCAAGTTGTTCATGAGATAATCATCTAGTTCAAATCTAAAAATCTTTAACTTCCAATGAGCTTAGATTCCCCTCGCAAATGAGATATTGATCTTAATGTTTTTTTTTATTTTTTTGAACAAAAGAAATGAACCAAATTAAATTAAATAAAAAATTGTACAGACCAAGCATGGTGATGGCAGCATCATGCACTGGGTCTATTCTACTGCAATGGGTTGCAATAATAGTGCAAAACAGCTACTGGCAAGTTATTTGAACTTGCTTAAAATCAACATCTTGAAATGTGAATAAAGCAGGCAAATGATCTTAAGATTCAAATGATCCCGTGTTTTCTGGACAGGGCCGCCTTTTATGTTGCTTTCTGTATCTCTGCTCTGTCTCCTTAAACCCCAGTCGGCCTCAGCAGATGGCCGCTCACACTGAGTCTGGTTCTGCTGGAGGTTTCTTCCTGTTCAAATTGAGTTTTTCCTCTCCACTGTCGCTACAAGCATGTTTGGTGTGAGTCATTGCCTTTGAGTCAATTTGTGGATGGAATCAACTGGTTTTCCTTAGACAGAAAACTTTGAATCAATTTGACTGTATGATCTGGTGAACTGTAAAGTGCCTTGAGAGGACATGTGTTGTGAATTGGCGCTATATAAATAAACAGAATTGAATTGAATTGAAAATTAAACACTCATAAAATCTAGTTTGGAAGGAATAAACATGCCTAATATTAAACACTTAGAATCTCACCCATTTCAAATCATCTCTCTTTAAAGCATAGGTCTCCCTCCCAGACATAGTCAAGTTATATGACATTTTTAAATCTACATGCCAGCTGCTTACTCCAGTGAAATACAACGTTTTTTCTGAAGGATTACCATGCTTACTACTCTATTTTTTGTGTTTTGCTCGTCTTTTTTTTTATTTTTGCTGACTTTGTTAGCAAATAAAGCCGTTCGCGTATATATATATAACAACGGATGTATGATATTCAACTATTTCTGAGGCTAAGCAAATTTGCGCTCACCAGTGAAGTTGTTAAAAGTAATAAAAGAAAGTTAGAAATCCATTGTGAAAGAAATAAAAAAGAGGAATAATTCTTGAATGTGATTAGAATATGAAGACTGGTGGTGACTGAAGCAGAGCTAAAGCTCAAGAGGAATTCAAGTGTCGCCACACAGTTGATGAATGTGGGGGCAAATATCCTCATTAGATGTGATACTAGTGATAGTAACAATCGCTATACTTATTTAATTGAAATATGTCCTACCTTAATTCTGTTTCCCACTTTACATTTGTTTAAAACAAGAATTTTCTTTTTCCTTGATGTTGTGATAAAGGCTCTGGGGAGGATTCACCTGAACTTAGACTTGCTGTAGATCAGTTTATTTAATTAATATTAATTGGTTATCAACAAAACACAAAGCTATTGCTTTAACACGGGGCATTTCCCATCCATCCATCCATGCTTATCACGCTTAGGGCCCAGGGCTGGAATTCTGTTTAGGCTTAAAAGGGATGAATAAAAACACTATGAGGAGTGTTGCTTGGTGTTACTTACCTTATTTTAACATGATCAGATGGTTTTTGGTCTGTTTTGTATAGACATTTAACGTTACTATACCCCTTCAAAGTATACTTACCAGTTTTAATTAGAGTGACTAAATATCAAGCCAGAATTATGCAGGCATCTTGTTGATGGCATTGGATTACATTGGTTTACATATGGTTACATGGTTACATATATATGGTTTTATGTGGCTTACTAAAAGATCAATAGTTTCCTTATTTAGTTATTTTTTTCAACTTTATTTATACCTATGGCATTAGATGGAACTGAGAAAAAATGTCCATGAAATGCCTCTCGCCTCTTACCAATTCACATACGACACATCCTTATAAAAGTCTAAAGGCGTTCCTTAAAAGTGATGAAGACTAAAAGATTGGTCATTAAATGGAGAGTGCTACCAAGAATACAAATATAAATCAGGAAACCTATAAAAAACCTATTTCCCGTTTTCAGTGTTTGTTCTATTTATTTGGACCAGGGTTTAGAAACAACAAATAACAGCCCCTCAAAAAGTCCCCTTTTTTAACTGCACTTGTAAGACAGAACTTCTTGAAATGTTTGCCAAGATAGAGGTGTTTACCTAAAAGCTTCCTTTTAAAAGTATTTATACCACCTGGAATTTCTTAATTTTTTTTCATATTCAAAACAAAAATATCAATATATTTTTGGGGAATCATATCTGAAATTTATAACAAGCTTTTCGTACCAAAGATGTTCCAAGCATTTTACAAAAACTTTGTGTAGCAATAACTTTAAACTTCAGATCACTTTGAAGGCACCATTCTGAGTGACACACGGCAGTGGCAGCATCATGGTCTGGGAGTTCTGTGTTAACAGAAAGAGGGCAAACCTCTGCGGCATTGAATAGTGGCCAAGAGACACTTTCTTTAGAAGATGTTGTATAATTCACCCTAATGGTTGGCTGCCATTAAGCCCTGGCTTCACTTTATCTGAATATTTGTTGAATATAATTATATTATTATGCTCCTGTGTTTATCAAATGTGGTCAAAGTGAAGGTTTGATTTATTCATGAGATTATACCACAGCAATAAAAGAAGAATCATGTAAATACTGGTATCAAATGTATAGGGAATTTGGAGACTCAAAAATCAAATCCTATGTCGTATAAAAGAACTCATCTGTTACTGAAGACAGTTATATTTAAAAGTGTGTGAATTTTAAAATTGCTTGCATTTCTTACAAGCATGTCTGCTGTTCCTGTTTCTGTTTGTGCATTTGTTAGGGTGAGGCTTTTTAGGGGACGATGGTTCGAAGATGCAAGGAAGATGAGCATCTTGATGGCCTAACCAGATCCTGTCAGCCTTGCCGCCTGCAGTGTCAGCAGCCGCTTGGAGTCAGTAAATGTGATGTTTACTGCAGTGAGTCCACACGCACACACGTACTCACACAGGTGTCTGTGTCTTTACAAGGACTTTGAGTTCACTCTCATTCATTCCAAAGGCATAGCCACTACCCTAACCCTGAATCTAACAGATACCTTCTAATAATTACCTGTTTTTGTTGGGTAAAAACTTCAGGCTCTCCTTAAGTGATAGCATAGAGAAAAATTTTTTTTTTTATCTTAACAAGGACTTTGCATTAACTTGTTTTCATTTCTTGAGGAAATTAAATATCTTAGGTATGTCATGCATGATCGAAACTGATGATCTAGTTACAGCTCGTTGGGGGTGTGACTGTACTCAGTCAAACTCAGTAGGAGGATCTCTTTAAATATAAATGTAGTTCTGCATGGGATTTATATTTGGACTTAAATGGACATATAAATGTGCTCGGTTCTTTAGCTGTTTTAGCTTTTTGTTTAGGGTTGGTGATCTCTTTTCTTTTCTTTTCTAGAATCTAATGGGTTTTCCTTCAGGATTCTGCTCTTTTTATCCACTTGAGACACAGACAGTTTCAGTAATGTAGTGGATTTAATCGTTTTAGAGTGATCAGAATAATTTCTTGACATTTTGAAACCATATAGTTTTCCCTCTACTTCATAGAAATCCACTACTTTGTCTTGGTTTACCATATAAAATCCATGGGAAATACAATACTGATGATTTTTAATATCGCTAAATTTAAAATCTAAGGGATACTAATATGTTTGAAATTCTCTCACGCTTCATTTTTTTCTTTCATTAAGAGGCTGCACTCTGCACGGCTAAGCCTGGTCACTACTACGACCGACTGGTCAGGAGATGTATAAAGTGTGCAGAGATCTGTGGTAAACATCCAGCTGAGTGCAACCCACACTGTCCCAGTAAGTACAACGCTGTTAATTGTAAAGAAAATAATAAAATTTAAATAAAAAAAGCCAGGCTTCCAGTTTAAGCTCTGCAGACAAGGATTGCAGGAAGCTCAGTGGAAAAGATTTAAAGCAAAGGAAACAGCTGTGAACTTAAGTCAAATTCAATTCAGTTTATTTATATAGCACCAACTGACAACATATGTCATCTCAAGGCACTTTACAGTTCAACCAGATCATACAGTCAAATTGTTTCAAAGTTTTCTATCTAAAGGAAACCAGTTGATTGTATCGACTCATTGACTCTTCAGCAATCCCTCACACTAAGCATGCTTGTAGCGACAATGGAGAGGAAAAACTCCCTTTTAACAGGAAGAAACCCTCCAGCAGAACCAGGCTCAGTGCGAGCGGCCATCTGCTGAGGCCGACTGGGGTTCAAGGAGACAGAAGCAGAGATACAAAAAGCAGCTGTAAAAGGCGGCCCCGTCCAGGAAACACACAGCCAGGCAGAAAAGCTCTGAATCAGCTCCCATGTCAGAGGATGAAGAGAGCACATTCAGCCAGTCACAGTCGGAGAAACAGGACCACACTGGAAAAACAGGCCGATCTCCAGCATCTATAAACAAAGGTGTTGATGGCAGCAGCACAGCTGATATTTCTCTCCAGGATGGTGTCACAGCCTAACAGGAACAGACCAGATGAAGCTACTATGAGAAAAGCAGCGAGAGCAGAACGTTAGAGATTGAACTAACAGATTCTGCAGAGTGGGAGAATAGAGATAGAATGAAGCAGAATGATGAAATGAGGGTCCCTATGTCCTCCAGCAGTCTAAGCCTATAGCAGCATAACTATAGAGATAGCTCAGGATAACCTGAGCCACTCTAACTATAAGCTTTATCAAAAAGGAAAGTTTTAAGCCTAGTCTTAAAAGTAGACAGGGTGTCTGCCTCACAGACTAAAACTGGTAGTTGGTTCCACAGGAGAGGAGCCTGATAACTAAAAGATCTGCCTCCCATTCTACTTTTAGAAATTCTAGGAACCACTAGTAAACCTGCAGATTGAGAGCGAAGTGCTCTGTTAGGAACATAAGGAACAATCAGATCTCTGATATCAGATGGAGCTTGGCCATTTAAGGCTCTATGTGTGCTTTAAAAACTAACTATAACTTTAAAAAATCAGGCAATAGCAAACTTTAAAGACTAAACTAAGATGCATCTTAAAATCTTCCTTCTGTTTCCTCTTTTAGCTCCATCACTTCCTGTGACGACCAAAGGGCTTCACTTTAACGTTAATGAACACGGTGTAAGCAACAGCCAACCTGTGGGACTGCTGCAGCACACCACCCTGCTGTACTCACTCCTGGCTGTGTGCACAGTGCTGATACTTTCCAGTCTATGTCTTGCCTTGGTTGTTGTGTTGCCTTTAAGGCATTTTGTTAAATAGATAAGTTCATGGGTTAAAGAAATAATATTAAAAATGTTTTAATGCTGCTAAAAGTGATTAGAAGTTGAATAGATGTGTAATTCATAGTTTATTTACGTTTTTATAGAAAAATATTATCGGTAAAACCTACTTCCGGTTTGCGGTGACGCACTTCCGGTTCCGGGTTTCGCTAGGAAACAGAGAGGTCCATGTGCTGCAAACGGTATGGAAAATGTGAAATCTGATGCCATCCACGCTGAATTATCAGACAGGAATGCCGTAAGTTGCATTATGTTGTTGTTTATGCTGAAATGTCACTTTATTCAGTTTGATGGACTTTTAATTTGTATGCAACGACTCTATGTATAGAGATTAAGTTTATTTTCTGTTATTACAGTTTTCACCGCATTTCGATGAAGGCAATAAACACGCTTGAATCGCACCTGGGTCTTCATTAGCGGTTTAACTCGGTGTCACCAACATCTTCGAGGTTGAAAACACTACAGTGAAAAGGCACCATTCGATTATTCATCGCGGTCAAAATGGCTACCAGCAACAAGTCTGCACGCAGCTTCAGGACCGGCCACTCGTCTGGATCAGCAGCAAGCGCTGCCCACGCTCGAGCTAAAGCAGAAGCTGCTAAGGTTAGAGCTCTCTATGCAAGTAAAGAAGCACAATTGAAAGTGGAAAAAGCACGAAGTGATCTGGAAAAGGCTAAAATAGATGCAGAATTGGAAATGTTAACGTTGCAAAGAGAAGCCGATGCTGCAGTAGCTGAGGCACAAGTGCTAGAAGAAGCTGAGGCAATACAAGAGGAGCCAGAGAGCAGGAAATCATCTGAAAAAGTCAAATTAGAACGTACAAGCGAATATGTGCGATCTCAAAGGGACATTGAACAATCACAGTATGCTCCAGAAATACCGACCACCTCGCGCCCACAAGTAAGCTCACCCAACACCTTTGTAACATGGCATCCCCCAGAAGAAGGCAATTTAGAGCCGCCACCCATTAGTTCTGAACCCAAGCTTACTAAGGACAATGTTGCTGCCTTGACTAATCACAGCATGCCCAGCCAGTTTAGAAGTGAAACCAAATTCAAATTAGAGAAACCAAATACCTCTCTCAACCCATTCAGCTCCCCATTCACGCCTCACTATAACGCACCGGCCAGTATCTCACATCCAGCTGAGCCATTTGCCCAGTATATGGCACGCCGAGATCTCATCACTTCAGGCCTTTACCAATTTGACGATAGGCCAGAGAATTTCAGAGCATGGTGCTCTTCATTTACTAGTGCCACAGCTGAGGTTCAAATCAGTCCCATTCAAGAGCTGGATCTCATGACAAAATGGTTGGGAAAGGAGTCAAGTGACCAGGTAAAACGCATACGCTCAGTATACGTCAACAACCCCACATTAGCCTTGAGCAAAGCATGGGAGAGACTAAACGAATGTTATGCAGCACCCGAAATAATCGAAAAGTCACTTTTCCAGCGATTGGACAGTTTTCCCAAAATTACAGTCAAAGATCATGTCAAACTCCGTGAGCTAGGGGATCTCTTGCAAGAGATTCAAGGTGCCAAGGAAGACGGATATCTCCCTGGCCTACTGTATCTGGACACTTCTCGCGGAATCGGACCAGTCGTAGACAAACTTCCATTCGGACTTCAGGAGAAGTGGATGTCACACGGCTCTCAGTACAAGGAGGAAAATAATGGCTGTTTCCCACCTTTTGACTATTTCTGTAAATTCATAAGCAAAGAGGCAAAGAAACGCAACGATCCTAGTTTCAACCAACAAAACAGCCAAACACATTATAAACCAGAAAAACCTTACTTAAAGAACTTTAATACAAGTAACACAAGTAGACCAATAACTGTGCACAAAACCGATGTTTCACCCCCCAACAAGGACATCAACAGGAACTGCCCGCTGCATAACAAGCCACATCCGCTCAAAAAATGCAGAACGTTTAGGAACAAACTGCTCGACGAGAGAAAGGCCTTCCTCAAAGAGAAAGGAATATGCTTCAAATGCTGCTCTTCAGACACTCATCTTGCTAAGGACTGTAAGGCTACAGTAAAGTGCTCTGAATGTGATAGTACAAGACACGACACAGTCATGCATCCTGGTCCTCTACCACAGGCTAACAAGGCTCCTCCACCTGCACAAGAGAATGGCGGGGAGGGAGAAAACAGTCCCGACACAGTCAACGTCACAACAAGCTGCACAGACGTGTGTGGTCCAGGTCAGTGGGGTCGTTCATGTTCTAAGATATGTCTCACATGGGTGTACCCTAAAGGTTACAAGGACAGAGCTATGAAAGCTTATGTAATATTAGACGATCAGAGTAATCGTTCCTTGGCCAGGCCAGAGTTCTTTGAACTTTTTGACATCAAAACCGAACCCTTCTCCTACCATCTTAGGACATGCTCTGGTATTGCAGAAACATGGGGTAAAATGGCTGAAGGCTTTCAGGTTGAGTCACTAGATGGATCAGTGGTTATCCCTCTACCTCCGCTTATTGAGTGTCAGGACATTCCCAACAATAGGAGTGAAATCCCAACCCCTAGTGCAGTGCTATGCCAGCCACACCTTCAGCATATAGCCGAGTACATCCCAGAGCTAGACCCAAATGCTGAAATACTCCTGCTGCTAGGGCGAGATGTTTTACGTGCTCACAAGGTCAGGCAGAGAGTCAATGGCCCCCATAACGCACCCTTCGCCCAACGCTTAGATCTAGGGTGGGTTGTAGTTGGGGAGGTATGTCTGGGTAAAGTTCATAGGCCCACAGTTAGCACTCTAAAAACTGTCGTTCTGGAAAATGGCCGTCCTACAGTTTTCGGTCCATGTGACAGCCTTCTGCAACTCAAAGAAATGTCACACACAAATAGGCCAGGTAAAGCATCTGAACAAACCCTGGGACAAACAGTGTTCAGTCGGACAGAAAATGATAATAAACCAGCTCTATCAATACAAGACACTCTGTTCCTAGAAATAATGGACAATGCTATGTACAGAGACGAGGAAAACAGTTGGGTCGCCCCGCTTCCTTTCAAAGAACCGCGCCAGCGATTGCCAAACAATAGAGAGCAGGCAGTCAGTAGGTTCTCATCCCTAAAACGCAACCTAAATAGGAAACCTGATATGCAGGGACAATATTTGGCATTTATGGAAAAGATCTTATCCAATGGTCACGCAGAAGTGGCTCCTCCACTAACACAGGGAGAGGAGTGTTGGTATCTGCCAACATTCGGAGTTTACCACCCAAAAAAGCCAAATCAGATCAGGATTGTTTTTGATTCTAGTGCCCAGTACACCGGTGTCTCACTCAACGGTGTTCTCCTCACTGGTCCCGATCTAAACAACACGCTCATTGGAGTCCTTCTCCGCTTCAGGACAGAGAGCATTGCTGTCATGGCAGATATACAGCAAATGTTCCACTGCTTTATGGTGCGTGAGGACCACCGTAACTTCCTCCGTTTTCTGTGGCATAAGGACAATGATGTAAACAAGGAAGTTATTGACTATCGCATGAAAGTTCATGTATTTGGCAACTCACCATCTCCCGCAGTTGCCGTTTACGGACTACGCAAAGCCATTAAAGCAGGTGCAAAGGAATATGGTTCTGACACAGTCAACTTTGTGGAGAGGCACTTTTATGTAGATGATGGCTTGATCTCTTTGCCCTCTCCTGCTGAGGCTATAGACTTGTTGCAAAGAACACAAGCCTCACTCGCAGAATCCAACCTGCGCCTGCATAAGTTTGCGTCTAACTCACAGGCAGTCATGCAGGCCTTTTGCCCTGAAGATTGTGCACCAGTCATTAAGGATCTAGATTTAGGTGGTGAAGAAACACAATCTCAGCGAAGCCTTGGCCTCATCTGGGAAATAACAACGGACACGTTCACTTACTCAGTGGCCACCACAAACAAACCATTCACTCGGCGTGGCGTTCTGTCGGCTGTTAATAGTGTCTTTGATCCTCTGGGCCTATTAGCACCTATCACAATCCAAGGAAGAGCTCTACTCAGAGAACTCACTTCAGAAAACTCGGATTGGGACACACCCCTTCCAGTGGACAAACAAGGTAGATGGGAAACATGGAGAAATTCCCTTCAGGACCTAAAGGATCTACATGTTCCTAGGACCTACACTTCTACCTCACTCAGTAAAACAACGCACAAAGAACTATGCCTATTCTCAGACGCATCAACTAAGGCGATAGGAGCCGTAGCCTACTTGAAAGCAGTTCAAACAGACGGCAAAGTTGAGGTCGGATTCATAATGGGCAAAGCAAAGCTAGCTCCCTTGTCAGAACCTACTATTCCGAGACTAGAACTGTGCGCAGCAGTCTTGGCAGTAGAAATGGCTGATCTCATTCAAGATGAGTTAGATCTACAGTTCGACGCAGTGCGCTTTTATTCAGACAGTAAGGTAGTACTAGGCTACATCTGTAATGAGTCAAAAAGATTCTACACATATGTCCACAACAGAGTACAGCGCATTCGCCAGTCTTCAAAGCCGGAGCAGTGGTATTATGTGCGCACAGAGGAAAACCCGGCAGACCATGCGTCAAGGTCCTTGCCAGCAGCTCAACTCACAAAGTCCACATGGTTCACTGGACCATCCTTCATACACCATTCTTCTGTGGAAACAACACATGTCAGTGAAACATTTGAGCTGATCGAACCAGACAAAGACTCTGAAATCAGGCCACAAGTCAAAACTTACGCCACTCATCTCCAAGTACTAAGCAGTAAACGCTTCGAGATGTTTTCAACATTCAAGTCGTTGGTCAGAGCAATAGCAAATCTTGTCCACATTGCAAAATCCTTCAATGGGACTAACCCAAACAGCGTATGCAAAGGCTGGCACAGATGCCACCTTCCACGTACTGCAGAGGAAATAGCTCAAGCAAAGAACGTTATTCTCAAAGAGACACAAAAGGCTCACTTTCAAAAGGAGCTTTCTGCTCTTAACACTGGAAAGCCAGTCTCAAAACAGAGCCCCCTACAAAGGCTCAGCCCAGTCTTACAGAACGGTCTCATTACCGTGGGAGGCAGACTCAAACACTCCGAAATTGAGAACTTTGAGAAAAGCCCAGTAATTCTCCCCAAAGACAGTCACATCTCCCTTCTGCTCACTCGTCACCACCACGAGTTGGTGAAACACCAAGGCCGTCATCTGACGGAAGGAGCAATCAGGGCTGCAGGTTTGTGGCTCATTGGCGGCAAAAGACTAGTAAACTCAGTAATCCACAAATGCATAATCTGCCGCAAGCTGCGCGGAAAACAGGAACAACAACGCATGGCAGATCTACCACCCGAACGCCTCAAAACATGTCCTCCTTTCACCTACGTCGGCCTTGATGTTTTTGGGCCTTGGACTATAACAACAAGGCGTACCAGGGGCGGACAAGCCGAAAGCAAGCGTTGGGCTATCATGTTCACCTGCATGAGTTCGAGAGCTGTGCATATAGAGGTGATCGAATCTCTAGACACATCCAGCTGCATTAACGCCCTACGTCGTTTCTTTGCACTAAGAGGCCCCGCCAAACAGCTGCTATCTGATCGTGGCACCAATTTCATTGGAGCTTCGAAAGAACTAGGAATGGACAAATCAATGCAACAATATCTATCAGATCAAGGTTGTACCTGGGAATTCAATCCGCCACATGCCTCACACATGGGAGGCTCTTGGGAGCGCATGATTGGCGTCGCCCGCAGAATCCTGGACTCCATGCTACTTCAAAATAAGTCGCAACTGACTCACGAAGTGTTGTCCACACTCATGGCCGAAATCACAGCCATCATAAATGCAAGACCACTCCTCCCAGTTTCCTCTGATCCAGAGAACCCCTTTATCCTATCTCCCTCAACACTCCTTACACAAAAATCTTGCCTTTTACCACCCCCTGGAGACTTCCTGGACAAAGACCTTTACACCAAGCAATGGAGGCAGGTCCAAGCTCTTTCAAATCAATTTTGGACCCGCTGGAGGCGAGAGTATTTGCCCACACTGCAACAAAGGCAGAAATGGACCGTATCCCGCAGAAACCTCCAAGTCGGTGATCTGGTTCTGCTTAAGGACAAGCAGGTCACACGGAACAGCTGGCCCATGGCAAGAGTCACTGCCACTTTCCCAGGCAAGGACGATCGAGTAAGGAAGATCGAGGTGAAGGCATGGGACCAAGGCTGTGTAAAGACTTTTATGCGACCGGTTACCGAGGTTATTCTTCTCATGCCAAAGGACTGAATGTATAATGTTTGTTTAGTACAGTGGCCTCAGGAGGCCAGGCGGGGAGTGTGTTGCCTTTAAGGCATTTTGTTAAATAGATAAGTTCATGGGTTAAAGAAATAATATTAAAAATGTTTTAATGCTGCTAAAAGTGATTAGAAGTTGAATAGATGTGTAATTCATAGTTTATTTACGTTTTTATAGAAAAATATTATCGGTAAAACCTACTTCCGGTTTGCGGTGACGCACTTCCGGTTCCGGGTTTCGCTAGGAAACAGAGAGGTCCATGTGCTGCAAACGGTATGGAAAATGTGAAATCTGATGCCATCCACGCTGAATTATCAGACAGGAATGCCGTAAGTTGCATTATGTTGTTGTTTATGCTGAAATGTCACTTTATTCAGTTTGATGGACTTTTAATTTGTATGCAACGACTCTATGTATAGAGATTAAGTTTATTTTCTGTTATTACAGTTTTCACCGCATTTCGATGAAGGCAATAAACACGCTTGAATCGCACCTGGGTCTTCATTAGCGGTTTAACTCGGTGTCACCAACATCTTCGAGGTTGAAAACACTACAGTTGTGTTTCTGAGGAGAGGAAAGGCCAAAAAGAAAAACTCCAATCACATGAGTACCAGAGACCAAATTCAGGAGTATGCCGTTCAGCCAGGACAGGAGTCTGCCTTCCCAGGACGTCAGGCTGGGAGAAGCCCCAACGGTCAGTGTCAGAAAAACCAGTAGGCCTTATCAGTGCAGTTACCTTTGCTGGAATATCGTTTCTGTTCTTCTAGATTTTCAACCAAGCTCAAATCATCTCATCTACCGTGAGCCATCAGAGGACTCCTACCCAACAGAGACCTGTGTGTGCGTACACTGTTTCCCTGATCTGAGGGGGCTTGGCCAGGACAACAACGGGCTGCAGAAAGCACCACACTCCTACCACCAGGGCATCCTTCACAAAGCCCACATCCAAAACAGGGGCTCCCTGTGGCCCAAGGGAAGCCAGTGCAACTCAGCTCTGCAGAAAGCAGCAGTGGGATGAAGTTTAGTCTGCTAAACTAAACGAGGAGGAATTCAGTCTTGGATGGAAGAGTTAGCCAATAAAAACAAAGTTCCCTGATAAAGGAACGTTTTTTTTTAAATATAAAATGCAGAAATTTGAGTTTAGCTGTAATATTTTAAAGCAAAGAAGTAGCTGCTTTGCAGCAGACATATAAAGCAAACTTTTGTTTTACCTCAAAAGAACTGATTCTGACATTTTGGTTAAGTAATTTCTCTATGACGATACTTAAAATCATGGGAGCAGGTTTGTATAGGGACCATAGGGACAAGTCCCTACCAAAACTTTTGACGGACCTCCCTGTCCCTACCGACAATTAGATGTGAATACCATGTTTATAATTTACAATACAGCGTTGCTACAGCAGTAGAGGAGTTCTGGAATGGAGAATATTGACAGACGAAAACATGTTTTATCTAAAATGGAAAATGTTTATTTTTATTTTTTTTACAATTTTGGTATAATTCTTGCTCTAAGTTGGTCGCTCTGTGAGCTGAAGACATCTTTTAGAGTCTCGATACTCCAAAATGATCAAGCGATCATTAAATTTGTTGACATTATTTCAATAATTGATTAATCCAATGAATTGTTTCAGCCATAAATAAAATACATTAAATGGGTTAAACAGAGTAACTAGAGCCTAGATGAAACAGAGTAACTAGAGCCTAGATGAAACAGAGTAACTAGAGCCTAGATGTAGAGCTTGTAGAGTGAAGTTAATATATTAAATGCTCAGTGTCAGTTCCTCTTCTATTTCCAGTGCTCATGTAAATGCAATACATTTATTTTGCGTCCCTTGAATCTATTATTTTGTTTTACAAAGAGAACATTTAAAAGATAAGAGTTTTACCTCTGAAAAAAGTATAAATCCACATATAACAGACATATTTAGACTATAATCTGTTAAATAGGCACAGATTTACCTACTGTCTTAGGTAATTTCAAATGCAAACCTTTTCAAGGGTGGAAAACAGTCCTATTTCCTCATTCATCAGAGCCAGTAAAGCATCAGTCATTGATAAACAGCATCTAGTGTGTGTAGTGCTTATAAAATGTGTATAAATGTAGCAAAAAATGCTGCTTTTCTCTTTAAATGAAACACACCCTGATTTTCATGTCGGCATAAAAAAACAAACATGTATATTTTTGCATAGGACCAATGACATCAGACCAACAGTGTCTCTACCAAAGTTGAAATCAAACCTACACCCTTGTTTAAAATATAGTTGAAGAGCAACAAAACAAATATGATTACAATGTCTTAGGAAAGCACAGAACTTTATCACTTTGTGACATATCACAACCAAAAACTTCATGTGGGAGACCAAAAAAAACCCAAAAAACTAGTAAATGAAGGAACAGGTAGATGGGTTTGAAATAATTTTTACAGTTCAATATCTGTGACACGATTTTTTTCATCCCCCTTTACTCTGCTGCACCTAAATAAATTCCACTGTAAGCAAACAAACACCATAAAACAGTACATAACCTTATGAGGTCCTTTTTACTTGGCCTATGATCTACATTAAACATCACAGTTAGGTTAACTGGCCTCTAATCATGTTCATGGTCAAAATTATATTTAGCTTTGTAAATATATGTGTAAAAATGATGGGGCTTTACTGTGATAATCAATGCTGGTTTTGTTTTAATTTCTTTTGATGTCTGCACAACTTTGTCATCAATTTTTTTTGCCTTTTTTCCTTCTTTTCCCCCATCACCTGTCTTATTTTTGTATTAATTAAGATAGAATTAGAATAAAGGATTAATAGGTTAATCCAGATATATGTTTGCTGAGTTCTTTTCAAGGCAATGTTGGAGTAGTTTTAAACATACAAAGAAAAGGCTGAGAGTTTGTTAAATATAAGAAACATCATTCTCCATTTATGTTTTTTCTTACATATACTATGATGCTTTAAGCTTTAAGTTCTAATGTTTCACTCAATGTCCTTTAAATGTCAATATAACTGAAGCAGAGAATACTGTATTTTATTTTTTTTTGTTTGGTAGATAAGAAGATCGTCTGGCCATGTCTCATTACGTCTTGGTTTCGGTTGGTGTGCTCTTGAATGAAACACTCGTGAACAGGTTAATGACCAGAGGAGAAGAAAAAAAAACATTGAATGGAAAGATACTGGGCAGAAGGACTGGGTCTGATAACAGAATAGATGTTTGAACCAGGTGAATTTCAAACCATGGAGTTTACATGAAAAGATCAGACACTTGCTAAATACACAACCTGTCTGATAGAAAATTGTGACACTTAGGTTCAATGGCGCCTCCAGAAATGTTTTCCAAGGGATTGCCCAGGTGGGGCCACTAAAAATCTTGGGGCAGCACACTAAAACCAAAAGCCATAATTTCATAGTTTGAATCTACTATTGTGGTAAACGTGCCTGTAGTGTCATGGTTTTGGTTTTGTTCAAGTTTTAGTTCTTTTTCATTCTTGTGTTCTAGGTATTTTTAATTGTATTGTATTTTAGTTCTTAGATAATTCTTGTTTGCTCTCTTGTGTCAGTCTGATTTTCCCTAGATCCCTTCTTGCTTCTGTTCACACCTGCTCCCAATCTGCTAATTAGCCTGGTCTTTCTTCTTCTTCCTCTTCTTGTGAGGTTTTATGGCGGTTGGCAAACTTGTGAGAAGTGCATTACCGCCACCACTGATATGGAGTAAAGCAAGGAAACAGGAAACGATTCACCCCAGAAACAAAACAAAAAAAACAACAACAAAAAAACCTCTGCAACTTAATCCAACATAATACTAAATAACATTTGCCCTTATAATTTTAATTTATCTTTAAGTAATTGTCACTTTGTCAGTTTCTTATGGTCCTGGTTTCCCCATCATGCTTTCAACCATTTCCCAGTTTAAATCTTTCACTCTCATATTTTTCTGCAGCTTTCACTATTATTTTGATTTTTTTCGGGGTTTTTTTGCTGTCTGTGCAGTACAATTGATCAATTCAACCATGAATAGAACAAAATCTTTAACAATTAGTGAGTCGTCTTAAATTTTTTGACATTTCTCCAAAGGTTTTGAATTGACCATGTGTTGAACAATTGGTTTGTTTTTTCCTAACTGAAAAAGCCTGGCCTTTGTTTCTCTCTCTCCCATTTATTCTCCTCCTGCTCAGTCACTCTTTGCTGGTTTGTTGTCAATACTTGTCCCCTTGTTGTGAGTAGTCCTGGTTTTCAGCATTTTTGGATTTTTGTGGATGTATGTTTTGGATTTTTGCTTCTGTTACCCTTTTTATTATTAAACATTCAACTAACCACCTCAAGCTTTTGTCTGCATTTGGGTCCTGTCAGACCACCTACATTGTGACAGTAGGAAGGCCGTGAAGACAGCAACAAACTAGGACCTCTGGAGGACGGCCGTGAGGACGGCGTCTCTCCTGCAGAACCCTTGATTATATGGGCGAGAGAAACAAAGACCAGTCTAATAAGCAGATTGAGAGCAGGTGTGAACAGAGGCAAGAAGGGAGCTAGGAAAAAGCAGACTGACACAAAAGGGCAAACAGGAAATATCTAAGAACTCAAATACAATCAAAAATACCTAGAACACAAGAATGAAAAATAAGACCAATGAAAACTCAGTGATAAAACTTGAACAAACCAAAACCATGACATGTAGAAATCATAAAGACTTACGTATGCACGTACTCATATCTTGGTTTATTGTGTGATTTTTAATGTTACGTAGCTGGCTGTGCATAAAGGGATTGAATGCTAAACTAATACTACAACAATTTAACCTGGCGACTGGCCAGGGCCACCCTGTGCAATGTCCTGCCCTCCCCCTGGTGGCACCACCGCATAGGTTAATTTCGTACCTTTTCATGGCAGTCAGAATGGATCAATTCTGATCTTTGCTGCTCCAAAACAATCTGATCCATTCAACCTCCATATATGGTGCTAAATCTGATAATATTTTAAAACATCTGCAGTCTCATTTCATGCAACTTTCACATCATAATCGAGGCTCTGACTACACTCCAGCACAGCAGACACTGATCCACAAAAATAAATGGTGCATAATTACCTTTCTTCCTCTTGTATGATCTGATTGTAATACTGTTGAGATCTTATAATGACACAGAGATGCAGACATATGTTATCACTTCCCGAGCAGACAGTGCTGATACTTTCCATTCTCTTGTTGGTTGTGTTTCTGAGGAAAGGCCAAAAAGTAAAACTTGTGACACATGAGTTCTAATGTCCTTCTACCATGTTTGGACATGTGCGCTCCACATGGTCCTTCAGTGGGACTGTCCTGCGCAGTCTGATGGTGGCCGCATTTAAGCACTAGTCTGAATGATCAGATTTTACAAATAAAAAACAAAATCGGAATTCAGCATCTAGACCTGCAGTGTGAACGCAGCCATATTCTCCTGATTAACACTGATGTAAACTTTCAGACGGTCTCTATAGCAAATTTTCAAGTCAGATGACTGACGTATAAACTGCGGTAAAGGTAGCCGCCTCTTCAGAAATAACAGCCCGCTCTCGATTTTCACATGCGCGACAGCTCCAGACATTATGGTACCGCCATTTACGTGCTGCTTTCGCAATAAAAGCACGCATCCGGTCCATGTTTAATCTACTGGAAATAGATTTACAACGGCTTCAAGTTTTAGACTTTGTATTTATGCTGAAAGACTCCGTTGATCTGATGTGTGTCAACAACATCTGATGTGTCATTTAAAAATAAAACTCAATTAAAAAAGCACTTTTTCACTTTTTTAACCTAAGTTGCCATGCCCATTGCTGGAAAACTCTCTGTTTCCAATGACTTCTAGCACATCTGGTTGACAGAGGGACACCTCTAGAACACAACCACAAACTGTCAACAACATCTGATGTGTCATTTCAAAATAAAACTCAATTAAAAAAGCACTTTTTCACTTTTTTAACCTAAGTTGCCGTGCCCATTGCTGGAAATCTCTCTGTTTCCAATGACTTCTAGCACATCTGGTTGACAGAGGGACACCTCTAGAACACAACCACAAACTGTCAACAACATCTGATGTGTCATTTCAAAATAAAACTCAATTAAAAAAGCACTTTTTCACTTTTTTAACCTAAGTTGCCGTGCCCATTGCTGGAAATCTCTCTGTTTCCAATGACTTCTAGCACATCTGGTTGACAGAGGGACACCTCTAGAACACAACCACAAACTGTCAACAACATCTGATGTGTCATTTCAAAATAAAACTCAATTAAAAAAGCACTTTTTCACTTTTTTAACCTAAGTTGCCGTGCCCATTGCTGGAAAACTCTCGGTTTCCAATGACTTCTAGCACATCTGGTTGACAGAGGGACACCTCTAGAACACAACCACAAACTGTCAACAACATCTGATGTGTCATTTCAAAATAAAACTCAATTCCAAAAGAGACATGGCAAAGGAAAGGAGATCGTTTGCTGAACTTATTCTCTCAGCATCTGGTGTGTGTGTTGATATTAAATGATCCACCCTATTTTTCTGTATTACGTCGCCCATTTGAAATTCAGAGTTTGCTGTTATTAATTTTACATTTAACTTGTGTGTGGTCTTAACGTCAGTCACTGTAAGAAGACATGATGACACATTTTATGTAGTATGTGTGTGATATGTAGATTTTTTAAATTTCACAGTTTTTACAATTATTTCACAGTTAACAATTTGATAAACTGTGTTTAATTTTAGTTTTCGAGACAGGGAACAACTGCTCCCTGTGTTCATTGGCAAAACCACCTGGAGCGGGGCCTCCAATTACAAAATGGGTGAGACAGTGTGTTGTTGTAATGTCATTTCTGTTGACAAGTCTTCATTTCAGGTGTTTAATTTTTGGACATTTCTTATGTTAAAAGTTCGATATGACACAACTACAATATAGTTTCCCAAATTTAAATTTTTGACAAATGCAATTTTTTTCGGTATTCAATTTTACATCTTCATACATTTCAGCAACAAGGCACATAGAAATGCCTTTTTGATGAAAGGAGCTATACAAATAAAATGTAATTGATTGATTAATTACCTCTTGATCAGTGACTGCTAGAAGTAGACACTGGCCACACCTGGACCATACAAGGATAACTAGGTTAACATAATGGTTTCTTAATAGCTTTCATACTGTAAGAATTTATAATCTTATTAAAATAAACCAACACATAAAGGGTTAAATGCATTTTCAATGCAAATTTATGTCAGTTATTAGTAGTGTCCATCCTCAGTGTGAGTGCCAAAGTGTGGTAACTTGTCCGACATGAACATTTAAAGTATATGACGAGTTTAACATACTTTACAGAAACATTTGCAACGTATTTGTTTTGATTTTGTCATAACATCAAAACCACTTTAATACAGTTGCTTTCAGTCACATGTAAGTTAAATGAATTTTTTACATTGAATATATGAAACTTGAAACAGATGTTTAAATACATATATTAGAAATTAAACTCTTCAAAAACAGTTTTACTCTGTTGAAGTTGGTTCAATAGCCATCTAGTGTTGAGTTCTCAAGATGCTATTTCACATAAACCTATGGGTTATACATAGCTTTAGTAATATAATAATAAAAAGAAGAGACACAATAGGTAAGTTGTTTTCCTCCTATTGCATACGTTTTTGTTTGTTTTGTTTTTTCAGATTCAATGTGACACTTGTGAAAGGTGGTTCCATGAGGAGTGCCTAGGATCATCTGAAGAGGAATTTAAGAAAATGCGTGTAGAAAAATGGAATTGTCAGTTGTGTGGTAAGACGTTTATTCAGTTTTTAAATTTTTTTATTATAAATATGTGTAACATAGAACAACAACTATTTTTGTAAATCACATGCAGATGACATGAACAAATGCATACAAAATATGCAGCTGAAAATAATTATTTATTTTGATTGTATTTGTTTTTTTTGTCTTTAGATGAGAATAACTAATTTTACTACTTCTACATATTGTAGTAATTTATTTTTTGTATTTGCTTTGTTTAATCCCACACTCATTTCTTGTCCAGGCTGATAGCTGAAGGTGGTGGAGGGTCTCCAAGAGGTCAAGTTTTGATTATTGTTGGCGTGACCAATGTTGAGGTGTGTTGTTTAAACATAAATGTTCTGTACTGTAAATATATAATGTAAAGTGTGTTGAATAAAGTGTGGTTTACATTGATTTTCAAACACTCAATGCCTTACTGTTATTCTGTTTCGCAAATCCAAGGTGTCGTTGACACCTTCCAGTTACCGTGCTATGAGAGTTGCCTTTAAGGGGCTGAGAATCAAACAACTTCATAACTTTGTGTTGTAACAACTGGAAACAGAGAGTTTTCCAGCAATGGGCACGGCAACTTAGGTTAAAAAAGTGAAAAAGTGCTTTTTTAATTGAGTTTTATTTTGAAATGACACATCAGATGTTGTTGACAGTTTGTGGTTGTGTTCTAGAGGTGTCCCTCTGTCAACCAGATGTGCTAGAAGTCATTGGAAACAGAGAGTTTTCCAGCAATGGGCACGGCAACTTAGGTTAAAAAAGTGAAAAAGTGCTTTTTTAATTGAGTTTTATTTTGAAATGACACATCAGATGTTGTTGACAGTTTGTGGTTGTGTTCTAGAGGTGTCCCTCTGTCAACCAGATGTGCTAGAAGTCATTGGAAACAGAGAGTTTTCCAGCAATGGGCACGGCAACTTAGGTTAAAAAAGTGAAAAAGTGCTTTTTTAATTGAGTTTTATTTTGAAATGACACATCAGATGTTGTTGACAGTTTGTGGTTGTGTTCTAGAGGTGTCCCTCTGTCAACCAGATGTGCTAGAAGTCATTGGAAACCGAGAGTTTTCCAGCAATGGGCACGGCAACTTAGGTTAAAAAAGTGAAAAAGTGCTTTTTTAATTGAGTTTTATTTTGAAATGACACATCAGATGTTGTTGACAGTTTGTGGTTGTGTTCTAGAGGTGTCCCTCTGTCAACCAGATGTGCTAGAAGTCATTGGAAACAGAGAGATTTCCAGCAATGGGCATGGCAACTTAGGTTAAAAAAGTGAAAAAGTGCTTTTTTAATTGAGTTTTATTTTGAAATGACACATCAGATGTTGTTGACAGTTTGTGGTTGTGTTCTAGAGGTGTCCCTCTGTCAACCAGATGTGCTAGAAGTCATTGGAAACAGAGAGATTTCCAGCAATGGGCATGGCAACTTAGGTTAAAAAAGTGAAAAAGTGCTTTTTTAATTGAGTTTTATTTTGAAATGACACATCAGATGTTGTTGACACACATCAGATCAACGGAGTCTTTCAGCATAAATACAAAGTCTAAAACTCGAAGCCGTTGTAAATCTATTTCCAGTAGATTAAACATGGACCGGATGCGTGCTTTTATTGTGAAAGCAGCACGTAAATGGCGGTACCATAATGTCTTGAGCTGTCGCGCATGTGAAAATCGAGAGCGGGCTGGCTTAACTGTTATTTCCGAAGAGGCGGCTAGCTTTACCGCAGTACATATAAGGATGGGGTAACAAAATGTTTTTATTGGCTCTTCATTGTTCTTTTTACCTGTTGGTGACAATTCCAGAAAAGAGCCGCAGCGCTGGAATCTGTAAACCATTTCTCTGCCTAATTAAGATCAAATGTGTAAAAGTTCTGTTAAGATTTGTCCCTTAGCACAGTGATTCCCAACCATGGGTACTCGTACCCATGGGGTCTGCGAGTGCATTGCAAACAGTACTTGAAAATATTTTATTTCTTACATAGTAAAATAAAATAGGGCTGGGATCTGTTTGATTTATGAGGACCAAACTAAAAAATAAAGCTTTTTTCAAACAAAAAATAACTTTTTCTTTGAGTTGACCTCCAGCTTTGACAACACTGATCAAAACCAAGCAGAAGATCAGCGTGGATGCAAAGATTGAAATATATTATTTAAAAAAATGCTAAAATTAAAAAATCAAGTGAAATACTCTTGTAACCAGGTTAATTTAATTCTCACGCCCTACAAATTGAGCTGCAGCAACCTGCACAGCTCTTTTAACTCAGCTTACTTATGATGTTGAGCTTAGCCACAAGGGGGCAGCAGATGATCAGTCACCCTGCTCTAAAGGCGAAGAATCACCTGCTCTCTATAAAAGTTTTTTCGCCGTCTGCCGTTGGCGTGTATGGAAGCAAATCGTTACCATATTTTAAATGAAAAAGCTGGGATCCTTTTACTTAATTAAAATGAAAAAGAAAAAGACATTTGAGATTTATTTTTCAAAATGCACCCCAGCAAATACATACCAAAATTCAATTTGAAATGTAAAATTTGAAAATAAATAAAGCATTTCCAGAAATGCATTTTTCTTTTTAAGAATGTGGCTGCATTATTTGGCTCATAAATTAAATTAGTAATCAATCATCCTATTTGCATTTTCATTTTCTTCTTCAACACTGCTCATCCTTTTACTTAATTAAAATGAAAAAGAAAAAGACATTTGACATTTATTTTTTCAAAATGTACCCCAGCAAATACATACCAAAATTCAATTTGAAATGTAAAATTGAAAATGTATAGGAGCATTTCTGGAAATGCTTCTTCATTTTAAATATGGTAACGATTTGCTTCCAGTGAGAAGAAGAATTGTTAGTGTGACGATTTTCACAGTTAGGGTCGTGACCCACATTGGGGGTCTTTGAGATCCACCATGAAAATTAAATTAATAAATACTTGTGTGAAAGTGTTTAAAGATGTATACACTCACCGGCCACTTTATTAGGTACACCTGTCCAACTGCTCGTTAACACTTAATTTCTAAGCAGCCGATCACATGTCGGCAACTCAGTGCATTTAGGCATGTAGACATGGTCAAGACAATCTCCTGCAGTTCAAACCGAGCATCAGTATGGGGAAGAAAGGTGATTTGAGTGACTTTGAACGTGGCATGATTGTTGGTGCCAGAAGGGCTGGTCTGAGTATTTCAGAAACTGCTGATCTACTGGGATTTTCACGCACAACCATCTCTAGGGTTTACAGAGAATGGTCCGAAAAAGAAAAAACATCCAGTGAGCGGCAGTTCTGTGGGCGGAAATGCCTTGTTGATGCCAGAGGTCAGAGGAGAATGGCCAGACTGGTTCGAGCTGATAGAAGGGCAACAGGGACTCAAATAACCACCCGTTACAACCCAGGTGGGCAGAAGAGCATCTCTGAGCGCACAGTACGTCAAACTTTGAGGCAGATGGGCTACAGCAGCAGAAGACCACACCGGGTGCCACTCCTTTCAGCTAAGAACATGAAACTGAGGCTACAATTTGCACAAGCTCATCGAAATTGGACAATAGAAAAACGTTGCCTGGTCTGATGAGTCTTGATTTCTGCTGCGACATTCGGATGGTAGGGTCAGAATTTGGCGTCTACAACATGAAAGCATGGATCCATCCTGCCTTGTATCAACGGTTCAGGCTGGTGGTGGTGGTGTCATGGTGTGGGGAATATTTTCTTGGCACTCTTTGGGCCCCTTGGTACCAATTGAGCATCGTTGCAACGCCACAGCCTACCTGAGTATTGTTGCTGACCATGTCCATCCCTTTATGACCACAATGTACCCAACTTCTGATGGCTACTTTCAGCAGGATAATGCGCCATGTCATAAAGCTGGAATCATCTCAGACTGGTTTCTTGAACATAACAATGAGTTCACTGTACTCAAATGGCCTCCACAGTCACCAGATCTCAATCCAATAGAGCATCTTTGGGATGTGGTGGAACGGGAGATTCGCATCATGGATGTGCAGCCGACAAATCTGCGGCAACTGTGTGATGCCGTCATGTCAATATGGACCAAACTCCCTGAGGAATGCTTCCAGCACCTTGTTGAATCTATGCCACGAAGAATTGAGGCAGTTCTGAAGGCAAAAGGGGGTCCAACCCGTTACTAGCATGGGGTACCTAATAAAGTGGCCGGTGAGTGTAAGTATCCCTTGGAAATGGAGAAAACTCCGTAACTATTTCATGGGTCAGGGGCTGAAAAATGTAATAATCTCTGCTTTAGAGTAACGTCCTGAGAGTCCCTGATTTTCTAACATGTCCCTATTTTATTTTTTTTATTTTACCTTTATTTTACCAGGAAGTCCCTTGAGATAAAATCTCTTTTTCGAGGGAGACCTGGCCAAGAGGCAGCAGTACAGTAAGACATATAAAAACACATAAAAACAACATAATAAAATCAATCATAAACTATTGATTTATCATAAACCCTATGAATGTATCTACGACTGGGCGTTCCTCTAATCTGGCTTGGATTGAGCAATAATCTAAGCTGATTGATCTCTACTACAAAAGAAGGCACTCTGGGTTTTTTTTTTTTTGTCGATACGTTTCTTTATTTGAGTGCGTTTCCATCAGTGTGTCCAGTTATGCAGCAGTAACTTGTGTGTGTGAGGAATGGCTGCCGAGCTCAAGTTCTACGGGATCAGCTTCCTTCCAGGCCGGATCCAGCAGTGTAGAGGAACGACTTCCATCAGCTTTGAGGCTTCACCTTTAGTCTCATACATACCAACTGTACACATACACTTATACACACGTCATCAACATGTGAACAGAAAAAAAAAATAAACATATCAAACTGTGATACCAGCTTAGACAGCATGCTGACTGCAAGTACTGATTCAGTACACAAACGTACAGTGCATACGCACGACACACGTGCATACAAACGAGATCTCACACTTTGTCTTTTTTTTTGTCTCTTTACACACAGAAACACATTTTGTACAAACATCTACTCTAAGTTTGGATTTTCTTGCTCTTCCTCAGACACACAGATGGATCAATCAGAGCAACATGCGGCGGACGGTTAACACTGCAGGACTGAGCCTTTGACCCTTTACACAAACAGCCTTCCCCCTTTTTTTCGCCTTGTTTCGTTCAGGCTGTTTACCTGAAACAGCAACATGACAACATACTGACAATGTGGGGGAGAAAAAAGAAGAAATTCCTTTACTAAAATAAAAATCTTACTGTCGTAACCTTTAGAGATGAAGTAAAACCCTTCGAATAAATTCATCTTTTACTGCAGTTAAATAATCTCACAGAAACTTAAGAGAACATTTACAGTATTGAAAAAAAGTCATCAATAGCACAATTTATTTTTAATCTGTATACTTTTTAAGATGACGGGTTTCTAGCAACTAGAAGTTTGATAACTTCCTGTTTCACTGAGATGTAAATATATAACAAGGGTCTATTTTCTACTCAGGCTCAGAAGATCCACAGAATTAACGGAAAGGAGAAAATAAGCTCAGTGACCATTGGACACCTGGCTTAAAACCAAAATAAGATGATAAATATGTGGAAAAGCAGAATCTAAACTATAGAAGATGATTTAAAAACAGAACCTGACCTTCAAAGGAAACAAGGCCTGAGGTCTGCGTTAGCAGCCGACTGCTGTTGTTAAACATGGTGAGGACGCATTTATTATTAACATATAATAGGTCACCTTTTTTTTTTTATCAGCTATGCGGCTTTAAAGCTAAGCAAAGCAATACATATGTTTAATCCTTTAGAATGGCAGACGTCTAAAGTGTCCAGCTCTGCATCAACTCTGCTGCAGCATATATTCAGTTTGATCAGCAGTTTGGGAAAGAGAAGAGATCCAGTTTTAAAAGATATTTAAAATCAACCGTTTATCCAGACAATAATCCACCTTTCCTACACATCTGAGCCCTCTGACCTCAACCTGGAAGAAGAAAGTAGGTTTGCTGAGGAAACTAGAGAATAGGGGAGGAGCCTAAAGTCTAAAGGATCTAAAATGACGATGAGGTCAAAGCTCCAAAATGTTACAGGAAACATTGAAGTGCTGTCCAACCGGCAAAAAGGAGAAAAAGTACTAAAACCAGAAATACCAACAGTGGTTTTAACAAATCTGGATTTGTTTTTTTTGTCAACTGAACTCAAAGGCTTACATAAAGTTTATGATTCTCCGTTTTTCATGGTGAGATTTTGGTAACGCAGCAAAAGAGGAATCAATTTTAGCAGTAATTAACCTGGACATGCTGATAAATACAGGAAGTAAAACAAACAAAAAACAGTAGCAGCAGGCTTCATAAAAATCCTAAGCATCTTTTTATCTTCGGCGTATAAAAACACGATTGACGGCGTGATTTAAGAGACGAAAAACATTTTTCTTTTTTTTAAACGCAAAATGATAAACAATCATTTGGATGCAGGATGTATAAAAATAGACTGACTGGGTCTTTCTGTTCCTCTATTAGACCATGGAAGCTGAAAGAGAGGCTGACATTTATTTTTTAAATAAAAAGTACCACTTTGACTTAAAATAATCTCACCAATAATAAACGGAACAACGTTAGAATACTGTCAGCTGATATTCTTCCATTATTCCCAACAGATGCTCTCTGAACTAGAACTGCATAAGGAGACAAGTTCCACTCTGAAAATATTTGGTCTTGTAGAAAAGTGTTTGCATGTTAGACTAAAACAGCGGAGCTTAAAGTATTTAGTCAATGACTGTTGTTCAAGTTCTTCTACTTGGAAAGATGACAGAGGTTTGTTATCTTTAAATGGATTCACTTCAACTATGAGAGACAACATGAGGGGATAAAATGCATGAAATCTCATTTTTAATTAGTTTGTTAATTATGGTAGAAAATAAGTATTTGGTCACCGAGCAACAAGCTGGATGTTTTGCCCTCACAGACTGGAACTTTTTCTTTAAGAAGCCATTCTGTCCTCTACTGTATTAATGGTTCCTGTTTGAACTGGAACCCATCTGCAACTCCAGACTCATTTCAAAGACCAGCGAGCTGCTGAAGGACACCAGAAGGAAAACTATCGATCTGCACCAGGCTGGGAAGAGTGAATCTACAACAAGAAGCAGGTTGGTGGGAATATATCCACTGTAGGAGCAACTGGAAGACTATTAATAACCTCCATCCATGATCTCAACCTGTGAGGATAAAATGGTGAGAAGGAAGGTAAGCGACATGAAGGGATGTGGCTAGTGAGCTGCAGAGAGCTGGGGCCAAAGTGGTACACTACGACCAGAGGGACAGGTGTGTCCCCTGTACGTGTCCACGGCGTCACCAGAGAGAAGATGGAACAAGAATAGAACTTTTGGCACAATGCTGGTGAAGATTCTCAGTCATCCAGGTCATAGTCATTCCAACAAAAGTTAAAAAACAATCCACTGGACATTTCTCTTCCCATCCAATAAGCTTTTTTCAATTCAAAGTGTCAGAAATAGCATTGAGTTTGAGGTTTTATAGAGTGGACCAAAAACAAACAGGTCCGCCACTTTGGTATGGGCACAAGTTCAACTTTTCAGGTTTGAAGGGAGAAGTATCCCAGGTTGATTCCCAAAACACCAAACCTACGGAGAAGCATGGGGGTGGAACCATCATGCTTTGGGGCAGTTGTTCTTCCACCCTGACTTAATGACTGATTGGTGTTAAAGGAAGCATAAATGGAGCCATTTGTGGTGAGATTTTAAGGTATAACCTCCTCCTATCAGTGACAGAACTGAAGATACAAGATGGTCAATGACCCCAAACAGACCAAGGAGCAATAAAAGCCTTTCAGGGTCCAGACGTCAGCCCCCTTGAACATTTGTTGATTGAGTTTAAGTCTACGTTGCCCAGCAACAGCCCCAAAACGTGATGCAGCAATGGAGCAAAACACCAGCTAAAGTGTGGAAATCTGCTAAAGAATGACAGAAAGAAGGTGACCTCCATCATTTCTAATCAAAGTTATGCTACAAAGTGTTGAGTTGAAATTTGTTATTGACCAAATACTTGTTTTCAATCGTAATTAACAAACTCAATGATTTTCTGCTTTCATCATCTCCCTTAACAAAAATGAAAGACCGTCATCTTTCTAAGGGGGAGAACTTGAACGATCAGCGATAAAACCTTTTGCTTTCTCCCTGTATGTGCTTGTGTCCAGAAAGATGTGGTGAAAACCATGCAGGTGCAGCAAGCAGAGAGCTACAAGGCCCTGGATTTGAATGCAGCTGTGCGAGCGTTGAGACAGATGTGGGGGTATTTAAAAAAATGGATCTGAGATGAAGTAAAACTTTCTGAAGTTTTACATCCACGGACCAATAGGAGACGGTTATTGTCCATTATATGAAGGATGAGCCGACTGTCAGCTTTTTCCCCTCCTTGTGTCCTGAACTCAAGTGAAACCTTCAGCTCGTCTTTATTTAAGACCATTTGAATTTGTTTTGTCCTGCAGGGCAGACGGTGGATCCGGCTCTGCGTTTAGAAAAGTAGCTTCCACGTTTACAGTGAGCCTCATGATCTCCTTGCTTCTTTCTCCATCCAACCAATCCCTCCTCCTTGTTGGATTCCTCCTGGAAACTTTAAACTACTCATACTCCAGAAACTGTTTGTGATAAAACAACAGGTACCTGAGGAGAAAGGAGCAATGCAGCATCATAACCAATCCCAGCAGTTTAAGGGTTACATCTGCTCTTCATGAGACCCGCTTACCCTTCACTGTCCAGGACATCTTTGATGCTAGCCTTGGTGATGATGGCGTCGTCGCACTTGAACCACTGGTCCTTATGCTGCCGGATGAAGGTGGTGTAATGGCCGCTCTCTAGTGTCCCCTGGTGGTTCACCACCGCAAACAAACTGTACCTTAGACGACAAACGGACAGAGGGAAGATTTTAGATTGTGGGTGTCTGCATGATTCGGCAACCAGATTGGACTTTGTGTATTAAAACTGTTTGTATGGGAAAAAAATTGATTAAAAGAAACTATGCTTACTCATAAACCAGCCAACTTTCCTTAATAAATCCTTGCTGACCTTCGACAAACCCACATTCAACCAGAAACGTTCCACTCAAAGCACCAGATTAACGCTACAGTGTACTTAAAGAGCCGGCTGATTGATTTTATTCAATGGTTACCGTGGAAACCACAGTGATCGGAGAGAAAGGAGTTGGTGAGTGAGAGGGACAACCAGAGAGAGATGTCAAAATGTGGTTCAATGGTTACTTTAAATACGCCTCAATCTCTGGATAAATTCATGGAATGAATTTTTCCTAAAAGCGACTTAAGGCTGATTATGTTTATTGTGTACGTTTGTGTACGTTTGTGTGTGTGTGTGTGGGGGGGGGGGGGGTCATACTGGTAAGAAGGCACAGCAAGGTTCACAGCAGTGAAGACTTCAAACCAACATTATCTGGGGAAGCAGCACATCCAGAAACTCATTTTGAACATGTTTCTTATTTTGTTTTCAAATTGATGAATAGTTTCTCATCAATCTAAACTGTAAATCGAGGTCATGAGACACAGAATAAGAGAAATTAATTGATCCTTCCAAAGCATATATTAAAGAATAAATTGATGTTTTATGGCTTTTTGAGGTCGACCACTTCTTTTTTCTGAACTTAGAAAGTAAAACTTAAAAATCTAAAGGATTTTTTTTTTTCCAACTGTGTTTTTCTACATTTAAATTGAAGAAAAATTTGGAACCTAAAATGAAAACGGATGGTAATTTTCAGAAATGACTTCTTTGTAGATATTAGTTAATCATAAGCTGATGTTTTCTAAAAGCTGGAGCAACATCAGTTGCCCTGATACCATTGGGACTTAGCTGGACTGAGGATAGATGTGGCTCCTTGGATTGTAAAGGATGCAGACTTCTGTTAGAGGAGACGTTCCAGAGAATAGTAACAATTTAGATCATCACTTTGTTCCAAATTCATGTCCCATCAGTCATCTATTCATCCTGTCAGCTAAAATTAGAGCAAGAATTAACAAGTTTAAGACAACTAAGGGTGTAAATAATAATCGTTTTGTATCGGTGCATCGATCCAACAGCCAATGATCCGATGCATCGACATGTCTGCCAGAGTATTGATTCATATTTTTTTTTCCTCCGGTCTATTTTTACCCATTTGCTCCTGGACATAATTCTGACTCCCGTGCTGCGGTGGCGCTGAACCTATTTTACCCTCTGACCTCGCCTCCGTTAGCCACTACCCTCTTTCCACTTGCATACACACACACACTCGCGTAAACAGTAGGCACGACAGACATGGCGGATTCTGGAGTGTCAAAAATAATCGAATCGTTGGGTCAAGAAATTGATACTGAATCGAATCGCCATGATGAGTTTGATTTACATCCCTAAAGACAACAGGAAGTGATTAGTAAGGCTGAAAAAATCAATTTCATTTTAGAATTTTGTTTATCATCCTCCACCCACTGGATCGATATAGATCCAGATAGAGAAAAACAAACTGTTGGCCTGATGTCAAAATAATTTGTATTGATCTTGAAAATCTGAATCAGTGGATTTCAGTAATGAAGCCATAGGAATTTTCTTCTAGTGAAGAGAAACAGAGCTGTGCTGTTTGGGTGAAATAGTGAGGAGGATTACTGATGCAGGAAATCAGCTTTCATTCCTCTTACTCAAATAACATCCTACCATTGACGCTGGAAGAAGCAGCAGTTATTGCTTTTATCGAACAACATAAAATTATTTGGAGAGCAGAGAAATCAGGCCAACTGCCACTGCTCTGGTATCTCCTCTGAAGAATCATAGCTGCCAGGTCCACCAGTTATTAGGGGTGTAAATAATAATCGTTTTGTATCGATGCATCGATCCAACAGCGGACGATCCGATGCATCGATACATCCGCAAGGGAATCGATTCATGTTTTTTTTTTCCTCCGGTATATTTTTCTCCATTTGCTCCTGGGCGTAATTCTCCCTCCCGTGCTGTGGTGGCGCTAAACCTATTTTGCCCTCCTAACTCGCTTCCTGGTTATACTCTTACAGCAGTTTGTTGCAGCAAGCTTGACACAGACATTTTTAAATTATACTCAATATTGAAGATGGTCTGTGCTACACACTGTGGGTCTAGATACGGCCGAGGCGGCGAGGAAGTGGGGGCGAGTTTAGTCCGACGACGGAGGGACATGAGGGCCAAAAAGAGCGGAGATCCAGGTGGAAAAAGGGTCCCAGCGTTCTCGCGCACCTCGCTCTTATAGAGGGTCAAACTTCACGAGTTGTTTTCCTCAATTTCGGTCATAAAAACAAAACAAACCGGCCTCCTGTCTGCGGCACTGTTTGCCGTCAGCTACAATTTGGGAGAGGAGCAGCGGAGCGTCTGCGGAGGGGGCGGGGATGTCTGGAGCCGAGGTATTGAATTGCACTCATTGAACTGACTTTGTGCAGTATTTTTTGATGCAAGGCCTTTCAGAATCTATAACGCAGGGGCATTATTATTTTTCAGTGAATGAGGTTTTAATAGGAATAGGTGGAGTACAACTTTCTACTTGTGTTATTTTCTGTAGTTTCTCAAAAAAAAAAAAAGCATAACGATATCACAGCTTTCATTGATTTATTTCAAATTTGAAACATTGTCTAGCCTGTAAGGTGTAAAAAAATAAATAAATAAATAAAAAAAATAAAAATAAAGAAATGAACCAATTAATAGAATCGAATCGTGGTGTATTCTTGAGTATCGAAAATATGCTACTCCTGCTTCTAGAACCTTTTTAAGACAAATTCTGCAAAGTCTCAGAAGAAAAACTACACAATAAATTATATTCTTATCTGCTAGGTGTCCGTTTGTGTTGAGATTACTTGTTGTCATTGTTGAAGGTTTCCACAGCCTGCTGGTACTGCCCGTTCATCCTGCTCTCCTTACTGAAACAACAAAAACGTAGAGAATGAAACAGGCCTCAGATCTCTTTAGTTTCCTGTGATACATGAGCAGCAGCAGGGTTGAATCATGTCAGCAGTGTTGGGCAAGCTACTTGTCCAGTGTAGTGAGCTAAGCTATCAGTTACTCAACAATAAATTAAGCTTCACTACACAAAAGCTACCACCTAAAGAATTATAGCAAGCTAAGTTACACTAATGTGTTAAAAGTAGCTTAACTACATGAGAAGCTACTTAACGTTGTACCAACCTAATATCAATTCAAAATGAGTCTGATACACTGGTTAAAACATTTATTAAAGATCAGCCAATGACATAACACAGTGTAAAAATTGCTTTATGATCAGCATAATAAAATAAAAACTAAAGTTATTACTAGTAGAAAAAAAATAAACAATCTTCTGTTATTACAACCAAATTAAAGGTACAGTGTAGTGTTCTACACATGGAGACATGGCTATGAGTTTGCATTCAATGGACATCTCTAGGGAAAACAAAACCCTACAAAAGGCATCTTATTTCTTTAGGGTCTCCCTTAGAGAAAACTTCTTCAGACCTCAATTAAACAGTCGATTCAAGTAACAAATTAAACTGTTTACAAAAAAGGTGAAAAAATAAAGAAGCTAATTAAGAGATATATATACATTTATGTCTCACTGTATAATTTAATTTCTACCTACATATTTATTCATTGCATTTTGGGGGGTAATTAATTGAATGCTTATTTATTTATTGAGCATGTATTTATTTTTATATATGGGAGAGCTGTTCCTCCATACCTAAAAAATCTTATCTTTGCAAATAAGCCTTAAAACAGATTTATGCAAACATCCTGTCTGGTAAATTAGGCCATGAAAATACAATATCTAAGTTTGGCTACTGCTCTCTAATGAGAATATCTTAGTGGCACTCATCAGATTGAACTATCTGGAAATTAAAGGCGCCAATAAAGTTAAAGCTGATATATTTTTCTCATTTTTATTTCAAAAAATTGACTGCAGTTGACTGTTTTAATGAGTGTTTGGCTATGTAAAACAAATGGCTAGTCTTGGCCACATGAGCGCTCTATGGCCAAGAACCGAAATTTGAACACGTACTTTTTATCAGAGGATTCAACAAGTTTCAAAATCTCTGAAGATAAGGCGCTCTGCTCCTGTCTCCTCCTCCATCCTGTGTGTGTGGCTCTGTGTGTGTCACTCTTTGAGTTCCACTGCAGTGCGCATGCGCATGTTTTGTAGATACAGACAGGAGAGGCAGAATGGATGCTCATGCATGAATGTCCAACGAATAACTCCGATTGTTGTTTCAAAAATAGAAAACCTGCTTTCATTACTTAGTTATGCCCTGGATGTTGTAGCGTTTGTGGACGCTACGTCGCTACTTGATAAAAATAATAACGTCACTACTGGAAAGTTACCTGATAAATAAAGCAGCGACGCTATGGTCAAGCTACTGGAAAATGTAGTTAAACTAATAGCTTCGCTACATGTAGCGGCGCTACTGCCCATCACTGCATGCCAGCATCATAACGAGTGTTGGGAGTTTTACTGCGGCAGCAGTAACATAGTGAAACATTGAACTGTTCATGCCTTCAGTCCGTTTCTTTTCTGCACAAGTTAAATCCAAACTTCTGGTGTTCTCTAAAATTTGATTAAATTCCTGCACAGCAGCTGAGCTTCTGTCCAAAGGCTGCAGATCCAATTATTTTCAAATCTGCTCACCTAGAGGCCATGAAGGGAGTCATGTCCAGCTCCAGTGGGAATGAGACATAAGTAGTGATCTTCCTCCGCAGTTTGGCTGAATGTTCGAACCTCTGCACAAACACACAGACAAAGGATTGTTAGCTCTCAGCTGGGGTCGTCATCACAACCTTTTAAAAGGTCAGAATTTAGTTGCTTTACTTTTAGGTGAAAGCAGGCCACAACGGGCAGCTTCTTCATGGTTAGCTGCTTGGTGGACTCCTGGTAACTATGGCATCCGCTGCACTTGATCTTAGCGCTGCTGCCCAGGTGCTCCGGTCTGGTGAACCTTAAGAGTTTGTATTTGTTATTTTACTTATTCAAAGAGCTACTGACAGTTTAATAGATGTAGAGAAACAGGTGTGTTGTTACCTGCGCAGACAGTCCATAAGTGTGGTTGCTCCAGTGGTGTGACTCTCTCCGTTTAACGTGGAAACATCTCCTCCGGGGCTGAGGGGCCAGAAAGGCGTGGAGGATCCGGGTAGGTCCAGGCTGATGTCCCAGAAAGGATCGATGGTCGTTGAAACACCACTGATAGAAATAGATTAGACGGATCAGACAGGCCCTTACAGCTATCATCCAGTTTCCTGCACGGTGTTGTGGTAATGAAACATTCTCACGTTCTGTGGCACCGGCTTTGTTTGCTAGATGGCAGTGGCTGCGTTATGTGGACCGATCATATTTTGTGTTTCGTTTGTCTGAAAACAGTCAGAAAAAAAGTCATACCTAGAGACAAATTTACAACCCCTTTGTGAAGGCCGGCTTTTCTAATTGGCCACTGAAAATTGTTTTATTGTACGGTCTAATTAATAGCGCATATCTTCACCTGAGAACTGATCAATGTTATTATTGATGTCTGTGTAGACATGTAGAGTGTTAATTTTATGTACACATGCATATTTTTATCCTGTGCGGGCTGTGCTTTTATTTTTATTTTATTTACTTTTATTTATTTTAGTTATTTTATCTTTTTGTGCAGCACTTTGGAAAACCTTGTGTTTATTTAAACCGTGCTATATAAATAAAGTGGACTGGATTGGTCTGTGTGTTACAGACCCTGGTTGCGCGCACTAAAGTGTATATGACAATAAAGTAGTGAATCTCAATCTATTTATGGGTTTTATTTTAAATAGGCCTATAGGCTCATAGGTCTTTTTTGCAAAAAAAATAAAAAATTTCACAGAATCCCCTGTTCAAAATGACTTCTAGCGACCCTGTTACTGTACAATGATAGACTCCTCATTAGTCTTTGCAAATTAATGGCAGCAATCATCTGTTCCTCTGAGGTCAGAGTGGATCTGCTGCATCAACAAAGGAGCCCTAATCGTTTTCAAACATGTCTGGATCAAATCAGGACAATACTAAATAATGAAATAGATTAATTTTAACCAGTGCTGCATATCAAAGGGGTATAAATAAAAAAAGAAAAACACAGGGGATATATTCTAGAAGCATTAAAGCAGAGCAAATGCAAACCCTATTACAGTGAACCCTCACTATAACGCGGTTCACTTCTCACGGTCTCGCTGCTTCACGGATTTGCATCATGCATTGTTAAACTTTATTGTCGAACATAATCAATGGTGGCATGTTGGTTTATAAGGATCTTTTGGCCCAGAAGAAAAAAGAGCGACAACAACTACCGATAACTATGTTCTTCTCTCAAAAACACACACCTGCACCGCAGGCTTTAGAAGAAAAAAACGCCACAGAGCAGAGTCATGATGCAGCGGCTCCGTCAAACAGCAGTGAAACACTGTACTGTACACGTCAGTCACTATTTGTCCTATTTCATATTCATTTTCTCCCATTCCAATCCGTCACGGCGGGGCGGTGCTGATCCCCGCAATATTAACTCTTCATTTCGTATTGATGATTAAAATTATTACTTATTTATTTATAACTATATTATTTTACAGTACAGTACAGTAGTTATTTGTAAAAAAAAAACAAAAAAACAGACAACAACAACGTTTATACCGTACTTTTATTTGTTAAACAAATGCTTGGGCCTGTAAAAAGTTTTTGTTCCTTGATTTCAATGTTGTATGGAGTATTTCATTGTATGATAACTCTAAAAAAATAAAGGTTTCTACTTCACGGATTTCACCTATCGCGGGTTCTTTTTGGAGCCTAACCCCCGCGATAAACGAGGGTTCAGTGTATTGTTAAAGTAGATCCTGGTTTACCCAACAGACACACGGTCGCCTGTCTTCTTTAAGTTGTAAACATTTAGGCTTCTAGTAAAACATGCTTATATCCTTTTTCACAGCTGCTATTTTTGATTTACAAAAAATTCGGAAGAAGGAAGTTTTCTCAAATAGTAAGTATTTAATCAGAGCTACTAATCTGGATGATTTAAACTGTTGTTCTTCATCTGATAGGGCAAATCTATTATTTTATATGGAAAAGTGCCCCCTAATGGTAGCTCAAAGCATAACAGGCAGATGTCAAAGGTGTGCTATTACAGGGTTTATACAGAAATGAGGAACTCTAATTTTGTGCTTTTTAATGCTCTAAAAAAGAATTTTAATGCCATCAACAAGTACCCATGACTCTCACATATACATATATGTGATTTTGGTGTAACACATATATATATATATATAAAAATGGCAAAATCCTTGGTCATATTTACCGTCGGCAGGATGCAGCCATGTCCTGAATTCCTCATTTCCAGGCACTTTTGTTAAAATTTGCATTTTACCTATTCTCTAGCTTTTTCTCCACCTTGATCTTCTTTAACAAACATACGGCTTTACAATCAACCGGAAGCAGCTCCGCACAAATAGATTATTGGGATATATCTGACGAAATTGTTTTTATAAAATTTTTTTTAAACAAAGCATTTTAAATGCCACAATAGTCACATTTAATGAATTTTAATGCCAATTAAGGTCCTCATTTAAAAAATAATAATTTAATGATTTTTAATAATTTCTAACGACCCCCAGAAACCTTGTAATAGGAGCCAACTAAATGTTGCAGGAAGTTTCATGAGGTTTATTTCAGGATACTTAACATGAACCTATATAAAACAATAATTAAAATGTTAACTTCCAAGAACTTATTGGTTATAAATAACTAAGAATTTTCCGGATTAAAACACGTTGGACCAGCTATGCTCTGTCAGTTTAGAGACACAGAGCATTGTACTCATAATGCCTCCAAGTAGCCAATTTTGAAATAAAGGATGAGCTAATTTTACAGTATTTTTAATTCCCAGTTATTTTGTTTAGTTGTTGGTTTAATGATACTGAAACATAAATCCTCACTTCCTTCATTTGACCTATAACATCGATGATACTTCCTATTTTAAGGCAAACAATGTAGGATTTTTTATGGCCAATTTTTCAGTCCTGAAAGACCAACTTCTTATCAGGAATCGTAAATCAGTCAGCTTTCACGAGGCGATCGTATCCTGCTGTTTAAGCACAGCTACGAGCACATTTACCTCAATCTTGCCATTGTTCATCAATGGACAAGGGCATGCCTCCACAGGGAGGAGAGGAGGCATGCAAGAACCATAAATGGATCCAGAGTCCATTCCAGGATTATTTTCACTGTTTAACAGCGATGATGAACTTTATTTGGTTCTGTTTGTAAATATAAACACTCAAACTACAGTGAAACAGCAGCCATTTAGTGCTAACTAGCTTGGAGATAGTTACCTAAAACTTTTGTAAGATGAAAGAAAAAGACATTTTACTAAATTCTACTAATACTAAACCAGAACTGCCTCTTTAAAAGGATTGCTAACAGTACAGACTCTGCCCACCCGACTGTTTAATCACATTAAAAAAAGAGAACTAGATCAGTAATCGTTCACTTCAGAGAAACAAAGTGGTGTAACAGTATGTCAGAGTGACATACCCTGTTTTTCAATGATAGTTTTATTTCTCTGTACATGGAAAATGATAAGTTTCACGTTTTATTCATCTTTACTTCTATACAGTAACATAATAGGTTCCTGTTTTGTTATATCACAACAATAAGTTCAATAATTTGCAAACAAAAAAACATGTTTTGTTTGTTCAGTCAATATTTATTAATAGATAAAATGATGTACTGTAAAAATTATATTATATATACATAATTCAATATATATATTAAAATCATTACACATTTGATTAATTCATTAATCAATTACTTGCATCCCTTTTACTTATCGAGGTTTATGTAAATAAATTAGATTTATTAATAATAATAACATAAATTTAATGATCTCACATTGGAGAAATGTACCGCTGCATTTAACCCGTCCCCTTGGTGAGCAGTGGGCTGCCATCGTGGGGCGCACAGGGAACAGTGTGGGGTTAAGGGTCTTGTTCAGAGACCTAGAGTGGAGGCTGTGGAATATGGTTTCAAACTCACAACCTCAGGATTCCAAGCCCAATGCCCTAAACACTAGGCCGCCACTTCCCCCAATTCAGGGCTGTGAGAAACTAGAGCTGATTTAAAACCCAAATATGCGTCCATCACTTTCTATTAAAGGTCTTAAGGAAATGTTGGGATTCAGACAACAGAAGCACGAGCAGGGCTACATTAAAGTGTAGTATAGTGAAGGATCTTCACAAATTTTGGAAGACCTGCCCAGTCCACTATAAAAAAAAATGTACAAGCACAACCCTGTACCCGCTCCCAAGAGGGAATGCCTATTAAACTCATGCGAGTGCATGCAGGAGCCCATTTCTCCTTGTGCACGCTCTGTTTAAAAGTTGGTCTTTGCATTGCTCATGCAAGCTTACTTTGAACTTTGAAGCTTACTGAACTCACCACCGGTAAGTGAAAATGGGGACGAGCACGTAAGATGGCTTACCCAAACAGGGTTTATACAGGAATTACTAACTGTAATTTAATGCTTTTTAATGATCTTTTAATGATCTTAGAAATAATTTCAATGCCATCAACAAGTACCCATGACTCTCATATATATATATATACTCTATATACTCTGATATATATATATATCATCATATTATCTTTACAGAGGACAGGCTGCAGCCATGTCTCAAGTTCCTCGTTTTCCAGCTTCTTTTCCAAACATGCGGCTTTACCATTAACTGGGAGCAGTTATATTTGATATAATATATCTGTTTTTATTCTTTTTTTTAAATAAAGCTTTTTAAATGCACCAATAATCACATTTAATGAATTTTAATGCCAATTAAGACCTTAATTTGAAAAGTCATAATTTGAAGGCTTTTAATAATTTCGATGATCCAACCTGAAAAAACAATATTCTCCACGATGCCTTTAAGGTAGGACTGGATTCCTTATTTAAATTTAGTTGTTTTTTTTTCCTTTTCTCAAGCGTGTTTCCCAAACTTTTTTTAAACCCTACATAATAAAGAAAACGTTTATATTCAAACACAAAAACATGTTAGAAAGGAGCAGTTCAAAGCTGCAATTGTAGCATGGATCCAGCAGGTGGAGCTAGAGACCAACCATAAGGCTTTCGGCCTTGTTGCTGCTGCAGTGAAGCAGCTCAAAATGCAGATGTGGGAGAGATCAACAGTGAAGCTCAGGGTGGATCACAAGCAGACAAGAACCAGAGTTTAATAGAAAAAGCATCATGACAGCTTCCTCTTTTCGTTCTGAGGTTTGCGATTTGACTCAAACACACACTTACTGGCACACTTGGCAGGTGACGTCAGACTGCAGCCCCCCTGTGAAGATTTGGTCAATGATGCAGTTACAGTGGTTTGGGTTGTTGGCTTTCTTCCCGTTGTCGTCTGCGGAGACACAGAGACGTATAAAATGTTTTATAAAAGCCATCCAGGTGAACTTTAACGTCCCACTCAAAAGTAAGACAGATCTGTCAGCCTGTGAACCGCGTTCCTCCCTCATCTCTATTTTCACCTTTGCAGTGTCGGTGCAGCACGTCCAACGCCGCGATGAGGAACTCGTGAGCGTCCTGCTGCTCGTAGCCGGCTAAGTGGCGGGCGTGGGTCCACACCAGGTGCAGGAGGCGAAACGGGATGTGAGGGGAGCGGTGGCCTGAGTAGAACTAGAGGGGGCGAGGAGAAGGGAGGAGATGAGAGCAAACTTTCCCTGTTAGGCCACTAGGAGAAAAAAAAAAGGAAGGATATTCACCTCCTGGAAGAGTTGGGACATCTCGCACACTAGACACGAGTTGCTCTGCATCTCGCATTTGTGTCGGTCGGACAGGAAGAAGTCCCGTAGCAGAGGCGTGTGCGTCAGCGCCTGGACGATGCAATTCATGAAGCAAGTGTTGCCCAGGTTGATCAGACCACGCAGCCCTGAGGGAGAAAAACCGAGGGATTATCATCCCTCTGATGCCCACAGATTAGATCTGCTACTATTTAAACACAAAGGCAAAGAATTAAAGGCAACCTGCAAACTAGAACTCAACAGATCACAAAAATATTTCACCCAAATTTGAAGATTTATAAAATATTATTACATAAAAAAAGTGTAATTTACTTTTAGTTTAAATCATTTTAACACAAACCTATAATATAAACACATGATGTAGATTTGTTTGTATAATAATGCTTTTTATTTCAAATACATAATTGTCAGGTTTACGGTTTTATTATTTATTCCATAATAATGGAGTCTCTTCATGCAATTTCAAGCTTTAGGCATTGAAATAAATACACTCAGTGATTAGTATTACTTTTGAATAAGTATACTTTATTAATTCTAAATACCTAAAACTTATGATTATGCATTTCAAATAAATAAGCTTTATTATATAATTGAATATGCATCATGTAAGGTTTCTTAAAAAAGTGAGAATTTCTTATGTAATAAATAGGGCTGGGTATTTAGGTCAAAGTCCTGAATCGATTTGATTTTGATTCGATCTGTTTTTACAATAATGAAAGTCGTTCACCTGCGTTTCAAAATACTCATGTCTTTTAGATTTTAAGTCGTATTAAACACAAAGTGCAAACTTGTAAATCAGACAGTTTAAACTTGAGATGTGAACAAAACTGTCTTAGAAGAGGAAACTTGTTTGTGAAAAGTGAAAAAGTGAAGCATCACACAAGCGAGCAGACGTGAACAGTGGGGACACAGCAGACATGCATCTGCTGCATTATCTTCACTGCACAAACCATATTTGCAGCGTTGTCTGTAACAACTGCAGCCCCCATTTGTTAATGTTTGCATTAACAAATTTGCAGCCGTCCGGCTAGAAGTCATCTTGGTGGTCTGTAGCATGAGATGCGAGGCGCCACTCATTATCAATGCAGTGGGAAGTCACCTTGATGTCACATATCCAGCACATTATCTTTATCTATTTTAAATCCAAAATGGTTCCAGACAGACCTCAGTGGGACAGCTTGCTGAGCGGTGTGTTACTTTGGTCGGCATTTGCACACGCCTGCTCATTTGAATGTGAACGTCACACGCGTTACTATAAAACTAATTGACCTCATTCCCTGCACATCCATTTTGCAAAAATGTAAAGGAACCGATCCAAAATCGATTAAATCAAATTTTTTACCCAGTCCTAGTAATAAAATCTTAAAATTTGGGTGTAAAACATCAATGACAGCAGTGGGAGGCAACAGTCCCACTCAGTTTCACATTTATCAGAATTCTAGCATTCTATCACATTTATTGATCCCTGCAGAAAAAAATGTTTAGTCAAAGTAAGGAAACGTGATCTGTAAAAAAAAAAAGAAAGAAATAAGGCTAATAAATACAGTCTTAATTTAAAAAACAACATATGTGGACAAATCTCCATGAAGTTGGACAGAGATCATTCAAACTAGCCATGTCAGTAGTTAGGGACAGCTGGTTCTGTTCAGTCTGACAGCGGCGGGGATGAACTATTCACTGATTAAACTGCAGAACCCATAATGGAGAGTATGGTTTAACTGGATCTCAACATATAGTGGCTGAGGGATGCTGATCTTTCTCAGCATTAACTATATTTGTAACTATCATTTTTTAGTAGCATAAACAGGTTTCTACACTAGGGCCGTGTTGTTATCCTGTAATAAGCTCTCCATCACTGCCTGCTGGAAGAGAAGCAGATAGTTTTCCTACAGACCTAATCTTCTCAATATGCTTGTTTTCTATGTGAGCCCCAGGGACTGATAGGAGCCTGCCTGACTGAACACAGGCTGATGGACGATCAAACCTCAATGTGTTTACTGGATGCATGGAGAAACAGGGTAATAATTCACCTCAGTTAGCAGATTTTACATTTGGCTTCTTTAACTCTGAGATCCATGAACAAAATCTAGGACATCTAATGGAAATTACATGAATCCTGTTTGTCATTAATCCCAATCAAAATTCAGAGCTTTGAGAAAACTGAGACCAAACATCATGATGAGCAGAAACACAGCAGTCATCACAGAGAGGAGAGAGAACAGCCGTTTGTTGTAATGAATCTACTGTTAGAGAATTTAGGTTTATACAGAAGATATAAAACCATCGGGATTATTATTTTTCTTATTCCATCTCCTGTTTGCTTCATGAGAAGCAACATTTCTATCAATATAGTAATAATTAGATTAACAGTTTTTCGACACAGGCAAGAAACCCTATATATACACTGTGTGCAGAATTATTAGGCAAGTTGTATTTTTGAGGATTATCTTTATCATTGGGCCACAATTTTGTTCTCAATCAACCCAAAAGACTCCCTAATATCAAAGTTCCATATTTTTCGAATGCATGAATGATTAAAGACTAAATTTGACTTTTGAAAATCCAATACCAAACGCCCATAAGATGGCAAAAGTGCATCCATATCTAGTGTGAATGAGAGGTCGTGTTCTGCGAGGGAAGCACAAACCCTTATTTCCAACTCACATACACGGTCAGTTATTGACGCTGGTAAATCAGCTGTTGCCGTAACTCCCGGCAAACATGTAGTGCGCGCGGCCGCACGAACAGCAGCTTGATGACTGGCGTCTAATTCATGTTTGGTTAGTCCCTTTTCGCCGCTGGATGTTTAAATAAGTCAGTGCAATTCCGTTCTCTTCATTGTCCTTCTGTCCAAACTCAAAGTTGAATTTATTTGTTTTTTGACTTTTAACACGTCTCTCCGTTGAATGGAGCCGTAAACGACGCAAGTTGACTGTCCCTTCAGCACTTTACCACAATCTATCTGGCGGTATGCTTTCCCAAGACCCGCCCCCTTCTTCTTCTGATGGCTAATACTGTTAGTTTGAGAGTGGTCGTCTTTTTATTTTTATTTACCCTCAATTTATTTTTTTGTGATTTTTTTTACCCATGGGCAATCTCAGAATACTTTAATCCCTGCTTATCATTACCCCCAAACCATCTTCCTGTGTTAAAACAGCCTAGTCAAAGTCCCAGCATGTAGAGCTATTCTGCAGGAAGGATAAGGCCAATAATAGGGGGGCGAGGTGCTTCCATCTGCCCTGATGAAGGACAAAGCACTTTCCCCGATGAGAGGGTGGAAATCAGGAGGAGGAGGCCGTCTGATTAGCAGCCAGGATTCTAACCCCCACCTTGGTGCCAATTATGTTAATAGCGCTGGGCACTTCTCTGCAAGCTGCTACAAGGTGATAAAAGGTTTGCCAGAATCAGTCAGTGCTGCACACAGCTACATAACATTCACTGATGCTGCACCAACTACAGCCCAAACATCAGCTAATGCCTCAAATAGACAGTTAATCTAGGAATACATCATCTGAATTAGGACTGCAACTCACGATTATTTTTTCGATTAATCGATGAATCGGACAAAAAATATTTTTCATATTAACCTCTTTATTCCAAAATAAACATTTTAGAAAGAACAAACAAGCACACAAGTACAGGTTGCTCATTAACTGTACTGGTGCAATATGAAAAATAAATGTTTGTGTTAAAACTACGCAAACTTACATGAGAAATGTAGCTGTACATCCACAAAATATAGGGTACTTTGTTTCATAAAGCGCAAAAAAGACATTTTTGTTTTTTAAAGCCCCTAAGGGGTTCAAACAATAGGCCCCCCCATTTCAACAAATGAGTTTTTTTAGACTAGAAGAGTTCTGCCTTTTAAGACAGGAAAGTATAGCAGTTAAAGTTGCTACTTGAGAAAATACTCAACCATAGAGATAAAAATAGCCCTGTGATTCAAATTATAAATTGTATTTGGAATAAAAATGAGAGAACTAGGGGTGCTAAAACACATCCTCCAAAGACAGATATTTACATGGGAATGTGGCATATAATTAATTGACATATTACTGATCTTGCTGGATTTTATTCTGCTTTATTTCCATAAATTGCAGGATCTTCTTTACTTTATCTTTGCCAGAAGATTTAAACTTTAAAAGCCTTGCCCTCATAATTTGCAAGTTAATTTATTTATAAAGAAAATATAAACGCTGCTTAAGCTAATTCAGATGAAATTAAAAGTAAAATAAGTAGCCAACCTTATCACTGTCTGTAACCTACTAACAAGGTAAGGAAAGCATCAGATGAGCTACCTGAGAAACTAACGTTACGTTTCCCCACTTTAAAACAAAACAAACATGGTCGCTCACCCTGCTGATCAGCTCTCTTCACTGCCATCAAAGGCTCCAACGTGTTTCCTTTTCAGGTGCTGCATCATAACAGTGGTGGTTCCGTGCCATGTTAATTTGTTTTTATAAAAGTTGCCTGTTACGACTTTTTTCGCTTTACAAAGTGCAGGCTGTTTTAATTATTGTGATCAATTTGCGCCGTCAATCCCGGCGCATGCGCGCTTCATTTGCAGTCTGGACGCTGAGGGTAAACATCCTCTGACTGCAGCGCTGAGAGGGACTCCTGTGGGAGCGGGACAACGGGGTTGGGATGGGGGAGGCGCCCCACGGCAGCAGCTGCCGACGGCGGGGGATGACGCATTAATCGCACGACACAACTAATCGATGATAAAATTCGTTGCCAACGCTTTTAAAAGTCGATTTTTATCGATTCGTTGTTGCAGCCCTAATCTGAATGTAGCAGGAAATGGCTCCATCCATCAGGGCTTACAGCTAAAGGAAGCCTTTAAATAAAACATCTAGGCTCTCCTCCTCAGCTGATCTCCAATCCATCTCGGACGAGGAGCTGATCAGGACAGCAATCTGCTCCTAATCCCTGACAGCTATGAGTTCTGGGAGCGCAGATGCACCAACCAATTGTACAGTTGGAGGTGATTCTCCTCCTCTTGGGATTGTGGCGAAGCAGCTCCAGCTCCCTCTTGGTGGGCTCCCACGTCGAATACTTTTCCCCGATGCCTGCAGCACAAATGGAAATGAGTTTAAACAAAATTTGCATGTATAAGTAATTTGTTTCTATTTTAGGACTTATAGAGGGAGGACTATTTGAATAACACCTCGCAACAGCATTGTTGGAAACTATAAAATCCACATTTAGTCAGAAAAAGAAACTAAAACCAATGAATACCTCATGGAGTCTCATTTTTGGTGCTAGCTTTCAGTTTTACATCTATAATAGCTCCAAACATCTACAGACTATCATACTCATTATTTCAAACTTGGCCAAATTTCCACCATGAGAATGTAAGAAAAGAACATTTCAAATCTTGTATAGATTCTCAATTGTATTCAATTCAGGCCTTTGACTAGGCCATTCTAAGACATGGCTTTGTTTTGAGCTAGACCATCACATTATAGGTGGGGGAGAAAGAAAGAGGAAGAAGAATTCAACTTTATTGTCATTACACTGTCACAAGTACAAAGCAACGAAATTCACTCTCTCTCACTCAATCTGTTTTATTATATCACAAAAATAAGTTCAATAATGTGCAAAAAAAACAAAACAATTTTGTTTGTTCAATCAATATTTATTAATAGATAAAATTATATACTGTAAAAATTATATTTAGCTATTTGTGTTATGGAAAGATTATCTTAATACAAGAGGACTTGCTTATCAATGAATCCATTGATCAATAAAATCATTCAACATTAGATTCCTTCATTAATGAATCACTTGCATTCCTAAAATATAGTTTTATTTATCGAGGTTTATGTAAATAAAGTAGATTTATCAATAATCAAAAAATAAATTTATTGATCTCACATTGGAGAAATGTACCACTGCATTTAACCCATCCCCTTGGGAAGTAGTCAGCTGTCATTGTCCGGCGCCCGGGGGGCAGTGTGGGGTTAAGGGTCTTGCTCAGAGACCCAGAGTGGAAGCTGTGGGAGGTGTTTATGCATCCATGTTATACATTGAATGTTTAAATAGAAAAATATGAAAAAAAATAGAACATTTTTCCATTTTAAAATCTGAAGTAGAGAACGACAATAGCTCAGTTTGGTATATAGACAATTTCCTGATTCACATATTTTATAAAACACCTGAACTGACCGTTGGTTATTAATCTTAATGAAGAGCAGTGGGCTTTATTCTGCCCTGCAAGGCTTTAAACCTTGGTCTGAATAGCAACAAAGCCATTCTAAAGCACATATCAAGAAGCTCATTTTGAGCCTGGATTCATATTTATTTTTGATTCTATTCATGGTGGAGAATCCTGCTTCACAGCAGCAGGTTGAGCCAAACATCCTCTAAATGTGCAGGGTCATCTTCGAGCACGCCATTTCACTTTTCTTTCACCAGTTCACGGTGCTTCTTCCACTTTTTCCTCATCATCTTCTCCTTCTTTCTCATCACCCAGCTTGCCACAGATTTGCCTGCTGTGTCTAAAAGTAGCAGCAGCAGCAACCCAGACTGACAGCAGCTCATTGGCTAATTTAAATCAGGTGTGGCTTGAAAAATGTTCAAAATCAGGTTGGGTCCGGATTAGCCAGCAGGTGGGTCCAGATCTGGACCGTGGTCCGCTAATCCATGACCTCTACATTAGACCACCACTCCCCCGCTGAGGCAAAAAAAAAAAAAAAAAACAGAGCTGTGCCTATTTTACGCAGAATATCCTCCATTCCTTACTTCAAAAATTATCAAAACAGCTACTGATGCTGCGATTGGCTAAAATCTTGACATGGGAAGGAAGTTCCACTTGGTGATTTACCCAATCAGCTCCAAGAATTTAACTGAATGTCTTTCCTTTTGCAAACACTTTCCGCAGGAAAAGTGTGGAGAATCCAAACTGAGCTACACTGATCAATCTGGCTTATATGAAGTTAAATAAATGCTCCTTTTGTCCTTTTTATCATGTAAACAGAGAGAGAAATCAACATTGGCCTTAAAAATTCGCCCAAGAAAAACATAAATCAGCAGCACATATTAGGGACGGTTAAACTGATGTGGAAACAATCAACATCAGCTCCAAAAGCTGCATCAGTCGAGCTGTTTCTCACTAATGAACTGGTTGTGTTCAGTGCTGAAGTACCTTGCATTTTCCAGGCTTTCCTCTGCTCCTCTTTGGACATTTGCTCCATCTCTTTGTCATAAATGTAGTCTTGGCACATAAAGCAGTAAATTCCCCCATACAGCAGGTCGATAGCTGGAGGATGGGGAGAGAGACAGAAGGATAACAAAAAGCAATGCATAAATCCACTTCATGCAAAATCAAAGAGGGTTTTGGTTTACTAGACAGTGAGGACGATAATGTTTGTGCAAAATGTGCGAGCCACTTCCTATCAATAATCTGAAACCATTTACAACAACACACACCCTGAAATCTGAGGAAGAAACTCAAGTGTTTACAGAAGTCAAACACATCCTCTATGCCCCTTCCCTCCTTTCTCATCCCCTCTTCTGCAACCTACGTTTACCTGTTTAAGGTTGCCATAACAACCAGCCTGTAGGCCTCTCAGCAGCCGACCATTGCAGATAGGGAGCAAAAATAAGAAATAGAAAAACTACAGGATAGTAGGAAAGGACTCAAAAAAAGATCTGGAACAAAGAAGGTGCAGTTGATGAAAATCCTTGAACGTTTATCCGTATCGATGGGGTCACTGGGTAACCATGGGAACAAGAGGGCCAAAGACAAGAGGATGGGGATGCAGAAAAGCCTACATGATGCAGCAAACAAAAATGGTTGAAATAGGGAGGTAAAGGACGAAAGGAGATTTATTTAATATCTGCAGGTTTCATGGGGTTTGTTAAGGATGCTTAATTACTCTGTCGCCGCTCTGCAGAGATCTGTCCTTTTCTCTGCTTCTTAACCATTTTAAAGCACATAATTCAGCAGATAACCTAATTAAACTTACAATTATACTCAGTGGGGAGTGCAACGTTGCACACAGCAGGAGGTCTTCCTGAGCAGAACGATAACTCAGCGTGGGGGATAGGGGGGGGTTGGGGGTGGTACCATACATAGGTTTCTCAAAATCTGCCAATTCTAGATACCCTCTCAGCTCCTCGCTGCCACGCTCACCTCCAGAAAGGGAAGAATGAAGACCCTGAAGCTGCATCACACATTTACATCACCAGGATGATGCTCTGGCTAAAGATTTAAAGCACCTTTTATTGCATCTTTATGACGGCGGACGTACATCTAGCCTTAAGATACGATAAAAAATGCAGCTCCAGAGGCAATTGTTAGTGACTTGAGTCTAAATGTGTCTGAGGCCATGTTTTGTGGTTAACAGAAACCACAATAACCGGTGAGTTCTCTGAGAACGGCACCGATTCTAAGGGAAGCTTTTTAAAAACATCCAGGTTGCAGGAATCTTTCTGTTCGGCGGTAAATCCGACAGAACCGCACTACAATACCTACACATTAAACAGGGGGCATTTATACGCGTACAAATGTTGAGTTTTAAAAACCATATCACCTAGTTGTATGGCAGGAAGACCACACACCTTTTAATGCTTTGAGTAGTGTCTGCGTCAAGACTGAATAAAATGTCAGCATATAGGGAGGTTAACTAATAATCAACTTACTACTAATTTTCAATTAATGGTTTAATTGATTCAAATGCATCACATCTAAATAACTAATAAAATCCATATGAATTTAATTTCCCTTTGGGATTAAAAAGTGTTCTGGAATTGAATTGAGCAGAACGAAGGAAAATTTATTTTTCTGACGCATAGCCTCTGCAACCATCAAATCGGTCTCTGTCTCAGGTTCGCGCAGCTCAAAAAAATCCTGATTACGCTTCGGATGGTCACAAACCCGCGCAGTTCTCAAGCGGAAGGAATCGGACAAAAAGCAGCTGTGATTGGTCCTTGGTATGCCTTTCCGGCTGTCTGTGTGGTCGTCCTCCTCGATTTGGTGGCCGGACGCGCCATTTTTAAAAATGGAGGTAGAACTACAATGGGTAACTACGCCGAAAGGTTAATTGAGGAGGTTAGGAAGTACAATCCGCCGAATTTCACACAAGTTTTCGAATAGGCTTCCCCTTGCGCTTTGGCGGGAAATTGTGCGTCCCTTGAAATTCCGGACCAATGGTGCAGAAGCACACCAGCCAAACTGGTTCGCGACCAGACGCAAGCAACATTTGATGTGTGCGTTTGCAGAAGTCTAATCTGCCCTTTAAGTGGAACCTTAGCGGTATTTGGAGGAGAAGTAACTCCAGAGCAAAGGTATTCCAGAGCTGAAATATTAATGTATTTTGATTCTATTTTCTCCCAAGGTTGATGCGTTTTACTTTGAATTGTGCCTCTCCTCCCGTCAGGCCTATAAAATCGCCCCTAAATTGCTGTGTAGTCTCATTAAAATTGAAATGGAAAATGGTCCGTCCTTGTATAGCAGCTTTTCAGGGCGGTAGACTTGACCAAGGAGCTGTACACTACATTCAGTCATTAACTCACACACTGATGGTGGGGAGCTAAATTGTAGCCACAGCTGCCCTGGGGCTCAGTGACAGAAGAGAGGCTGAATGTAGGCAATCAGGAGGCAACGTGGGTGAAGCTTCTTGCCCAAAGACACAACGCCGTGCGCCCTCAGGGGCCACATGGGGGTGTCCACATCATCTTCTAAAAACAGCACAACTCACCAGTGGGCTGAGATTGGAATGTTATTTTATTCTGTTGCCCTTCTCTTTTAATCATTTATAGAGCATTTTAATCATACAGACCATTTAAGCATTTATAGAGATTTGAATGACAAATTTCATAAGGAAAATTAGGAGTTAAAAGAAACAAAAGTATGTTTGTTATGTATGAAGTTAAGGTGAATGCTGATCCCTCAGTTCATAGGGATCAGAAACAGAAAATCCTGCTGGGTGTGTTCATCCATATTCTCTCTTAATGAGCGCCAAGAAACACTAAATGATTTTCTGTCTGATCGGATGCAACACTCTCTTTGGTGTGTTCAGGGTTTAAGGTTGCAAGTAATATAACGGTGTTAGCAATCTGTAAAAGTGAATACTTAAATTAAGGTTTTAATTAAAAAAAATTAACTCTGTCACTAATGGCGTTATTATGTAGCGGCTCCGTCACTCAATGACTCATATGACACAGAGGACCACTTTACAGGAGTCAGAGTTCCCCTACAACCTAAGAGCTAACTAGGCTTAAAAGACTTAAACATTTTGTTTTTTTTAGCGTTTTATTGTCATTACACTGTCACAAGTACAGCACAACGAAATTCACTCTCTGCATTTAACCCATCCACTTTGGGAGCAGGGGGCTGCCACTTGCAGCTCCCGGGGAGCACTTAGCCAATTTTTATTATCATTTTGTATACAAAACTAAATTCCCAATTCATAATGTGCTCATCAGGGGCTGCTCAGTGCAGGAAGAAGGTCTCAGGTTTGATCCCCGGGGTCTTTCTACATGGAGTTTGCATGTTCTCCCTGAGCATACGTGGGCTCTCTCCGGATACCCCTGCTTCCTCCCACAGTCCAAAAACATGACTGTTAGGTTAATTGACTTCTCTAAATTCTCCTTTTTGTCCTGGTTGTTTGTCCTATTTGTCTCTGTGTTGCCCTGCGATAGACTGGTGACCTGTCCAGGGTGTACCCCGCCTCTCGCCCGTAGACAGCTGGAGATAGGCACCAGCACCCATCGCGACCCCAGCAGGGATAAGCGTGACGGAAAATGGATGGATGAATCAGTTCTTACTGGTGTATTTCTGCTTAATAGGCTGTTATGCTGAAAATCAGGTAAAAGTTTTAATGAGCGTATCTTTGGGCTTACTGCCTACCAAAATTCAGCAGACACTGGTCACACCGAAACATTTAGAATTACAGTGGAACTATGCCGATACCCAGACTTACAATGAGCTCAAAGTCCACACAAAAAAATGGGTTTTTAAGCACATTTACCTCCTTATTTACAAATGTGCGCAAGGGTGATGATGCCATACACGCGCCTCTTTGTTTTTAAAACATATAAATATAAAAAATTTAACCGCGGATGTCTGGGGGACAATGATTCGCCTAAATGTTATGAATGCTGGTGTACCATAAACAATACATTATGAACAGTTTAGTTTGTGCCTTCAAGTCGTTGCCCATAGGAAGACGTTACTTGGATATAACCTAACGGTATATCTTCGGAACGGCTCCAAATGACACAAAACTCATATGGGTGAGTAGAACATGATGTAATAACGTAAAATCAAGTGGCCAAATGTAAAAAAAAAATGGCGTTCCCCCTTAAGGTCGTCATTGGTTCCCAGAAGAAGGCAGGTGAAAACACTCCAGCAGTGACAGCAGACAGCAAGCTTTAAAAAATCCTAGTGAGTGAATGTGTTTTTGTCTTTCCAATGCGCTGAGGGAAACAAAGTGGTGTCACCCGTCGCTTTAAACCTGGAAGTTAAATGCCTAACACCTCTAGTAGCTAAAAGTTATGGTGTTGCTTTACATCAATATCAATTCATATTCACATATTTTCAGGAGTTGGGTTTCATACGTCATCAAATAGATGTTTATCGTTTTTGCACCCTATATTTATTTAAATAACATCCAATCAATATTTGGTTTATCACAGCTTGTTTTGTCCCTGAGGGACTATCAGGGAGGGGGTAGGACAAAGAAAAACATCTTATCCCTACATCTTTACTCAAATTCATACAAAGATATCATTTAGGCGCCAGAATCCATCCTTGGCAGTGGAAATATGCCAAGACAGCAGCCTTTGTGTGGGCAAGTTGGTTCAGTTCCTGAAACAAAGCCCCAGACAGCTTTAAGGAGGTATGTTTTACTGCACTGGAGGGATTTACCTTCCTCCCACAGGCACCTCAGAATGAAGCAATTAGCTATACAATAATAATAAAAAGAGAAACATCAAATAACAACATGGTGCAGCTAATCTTCATTATCTATCAACCTATCCATTAGTCACGTCACCAATGCTTGTTTCTTCAAATGGGCTACATGGGTCCAAATACACCAGTGACATCATTATTCACCCCCTGAGGTTAATCTCTCTGTGAAAGGTGTTGCAATTATGTTGCACTGGCTTGCGTAAGAGCTGCTATGTGGCTCTTGATAAAGTGCCTCTCAACGCTGCCAGTGTGTCACCCTGAGGTTGGAGTGTGTTCAAACATTAACAACCTAAAGACCTCCTTATACACTAACACACCCTGATAAACAGAAGGTGAAGCAGGACTTATAAACAGCTGCTAAAAACATCTAGAAGAGCGGTGTTTCTTAGCATGGCTCACTGCTCAGGGTAGCATAGGGCTGGGCGATATAGAAAAAAAGCTTATCGATAAAAAAAAATGCATATTGATCGATATCCATAATTATTGAAAAGATTTGAAACCATATTTTATGTGCAGCTCTGCCTGGACTTTTTATATTGCTAAATGATTTAATTTTAATAAAGAACACAAACACAGACTTCCAATTAAATCTTTATTTAACCAACTTTTTTAACCATAACAGAATTGTTTTAAAGAAAAATAACTTAAAAGACCTGAGTTATGTTATTAAATACTGACAAAGAATAAACTAAAGTGACCAGAAAATGACCAAAATAAATATAACAAATAAATAAATGCCCCCCCACCGCCCCCGTTTCCTGCTTTAACCTGAGTTTTTACTTTGAAGTTTCTGGCCCCTCAGCATTTTTCTCTCAATTGTTAGAACTACGTGAGAAACTGCCCAGAACTGAAAATATATATATATTTTCCCGAAGATTCCTCGGAGGAGAGCCGCGCCGGGGCCTACACAGTTGGTTGTGTTATCAGACTTTGTTTTCACTGGTTCCCGACACATTTTACAGATGACTGTGGTTTGTTTTTTGTCCGACTTGCCATGACCGAAATACTGCCAGACTGCCGAACTACAAAAACCCTTCTTTGGAACAACTTCCTCCGCCTCTCCTTGCTGCGACATCTTCATGTGCTCTGTGTTGTGGTTTGAGAGGGTGGCGCTTGGTGACGGCGTGCCTGGGTCCGCGATTGCGATTGGTTGGGAGGAAGTAGTGACTAGAATAAACCTACATGCTAGGCTACAATGAGAAGGAAGGAAAACTGCGTTTCTTTTTTATCAAACTTTTATCGACCCTCTTTTTTTCTATTGCGCCACACGTCTATCGATCGATATATATCGTTATTGAATTATCGCCCAGCCCTAGGGTAGCATTAGGTCATCTACAGACCACCGTGTGGTTCATTTAGGTAGGGAGAGAAAAATTTCAAACAGACAACAGGAAGGCTTAATGGAGTGCAGCAAGGTTGATTTTTGTACCATTTTTAGCTGTCAACCTATGGCTTCAAGAGACATTATGTAAGTCTTTACTGAAAAATATCAGCCTTTTTTGTTTGACCCTTTACAACTAAAACATTGTTTGATTAGTAGACTGAGGCCTCAGTATTTCAGGGCTGATGCATCTATTAGCCTGTAGCCTATTTCCCCTGAAGGGACCTTGGGTCAGAAGTTTCTGCACTGTTCTGTGGAGTAACGTCAAGCTTGTTCAAGTTAAATGGGTACAACCTAGCAAATAATCTCAGCGTTATATGGTCACTCAAAGTAAGGTGAAAAAAAGTTTTAAAAACAAAAAAAGATTGTCATGTAGGAGGGCAAGCTAGGAGAATGAGCAGAGGGGTGCTGCAAATCTGTTTTTTGGCCACAGGAGGCAGTATCAGTAGAAAACTGTCATGCCTCTTTAACAATTTAAATGAATTTAGAAATCAGAAAGTTTTGGGCAATCAAACTTTCTAAAAACAGGCAGAGGCCATTTTAGTAGTGCGAGCTGCCTAATATTAGAGGCAGGTCAACACATTCCTATATTATTTTTTTGGCTCAGATATCAGACCAATTTCTAATATTATTATCGGATAGGGACGTGCCTAATATGGGGTCTTTTTTATAGAAATGTGGTCTAAAACTTGGTATGCAACATGTACTACGCTTAAAAAAAAAAAAAATAGCATGAAAATGTAACACAAACTGTAAACTATGTGAACGAGTCACTCGGATCTTTTGAGGCAGGAGAATCGGGCAACATGGATGGGTATGTGGGGAACTGAAGGCAGATAATAATCATAATTCATATCATCTGCTTTCAACATTTAAACCCTGCTGTTAAACCCCTGCTCTGCACCTAGCGGGTTTTCAGGGATCACTAAGGCTAAGTTCAGCCTTGATGCTCATTTCCGATTTTTTTGTGAAATCCGATTTCTTTGCGTTGTTGTTCACATTTCCAAATATATGCGACTTGTATATGATCTCCTGTGTGAAGTGCAGTCATACAACCTCATTGTCCCGCATGGGCAGTAGAGGAAGCAATGACGTCACAATCAAGCGTGCTCTGTGTTTACGGAAGTAAACATGGATGGTAGTGCTCGAGAACATCTAGCGATCTTTCCCAATGTAGATAACTCAATCTTTCCAAGATGGTTAAACATAAATACTGCTCTCCGCATTATCGTCCACCATTGTTGTTGTCTTTCTTGCCACTTCTGCGAAGCAAGATGCAGAAAATTAACCACTGTTGGGTATTGATGACATTTAGGTCGGATGGATGCGATCTGGCCATTTAGACTCGGGTCGCATTTAAAAAGATCAGATTCGAATCGGATTCAGGACCACAAGTGGCCTGGGTCGCATTGGAAAACATTGGATGTGTTGTTCAGACTGCCATGAAAATATCAGATCCAGGTCGCAATTGGGCCAAAACATCTCATTTGAGTCACTTCAGGCTGCGGTGTAAATTTAACCTAAGATGACTGGCTTATAATTAGGGCTGCAACTAGCAATTATTTTGCAAATCGATTAATCTGTGGACTATTTTTTCAATTAATCGATTAATAATCGGATAGCCAAAGGTTCTTTTAAGAACTTTTACTAAATTAAACCAGGTAAAACTCAAACTTTCCCACTTGTGGAGTTCTGGATAGAGCATATTGACAAACAGAATTCTTATTTAATCTTAAATGCAAAATGTATATATTTTTCTACAATTTTAGTATAATTACTGCTTTAAGTAGATTGCTCTGTCAGCTAAAAGCACGTTTTAGAGTCTCTATAATCCAGTTAACGATTACTATATTAGTTGACGACTATTTCAATAATCGATTAATCGCTATTAATTCTTTCAGCCCTGCTTATAGGTTTATACTTCTGCAAACGCACACATCAAATGTCGCTTGGGTCTGGTCGTGAACCAGTTTTCCTGGTATAATTCTGCACCGTCGGTCTGGAATTTCTAGGGTCGCACAGCAGTTTGCCGCCAAAGCGCAAGGGGGAGCCTATTAAAGAACCCACAAGAACTTCGGCGAATGTTCACGAGAACTTCGATGGTGCCAGCGGGAGTGTTTATCTTCCAAAACAACAATGGTGCGTCTGCAAGATATCATGGTTAGGGAGAGGGATCTAGAGTTGTTAGACATCAAAGAGGATATATTTATTTTTATAATTTGTCTGAGACGTCGTACAAGTGGTTGTACTCCCGAACCTCCTCGATTATCCTTTCGTCGTAGCTGTCCATTGTTCCTCGGTTTTTAAAAAAAGGCACCCCAGCACCGAATCGAGAAGGACGACCAGAAAGGCATACCAAGGACCAATCACAGCTGCTTTTTCTCTGCGCACTTCAGCTTGAGGTCTGCATGGGTTTGCGACCGTCCGACGCGTAATCAGGATTTTTTTGAGGTGCGCGATGACGGTTGCAAAACCTCTGTGCGGGTGGCGTGGTCACCCACAGAGACAAATTTGAAGGATGCAGAGGCTATGCTTCAGCAGCATAAATTGGCCTTTACACTCTCAGACCATTGCACTGCTAGATGTTTTCAACTGTGTCCTGTATTGGACAAACTGCAGACCCACACCACCCTAGTTCATCACAGGGTTAAACAGGAGGTCAGCGAACACATCTGGGAGCACGGTTCTAAAGGAACAAGATTAAACATAAATAACCAGTACTTCATGATTCATTTAAGATTTAAAATATATTATAAACTATCAGTATACATAAATGCAAAAAGATTTCTGCTTCATGCTGTAGGCAGCTCATTACACATCCAAGATGGTCTAACTATCTACTGCATAGAGATTAGGAAACATCTAAATATAATAAGATCCAGCTCACTAGAACCTCTGCTAATTACACAGATTTGTTGTCTGCTGTTTTACATACTAATTTACATACAGCAGGAGGTCATGAGTGAGACTGTGTGGTCATACCCAGGTTATGCCTTTTGCTCTTGGCGTGTTCATGGATGTGTTTTTTGGAGAAGCAGGCAAAGAAGACACAGTAGAGGCAGGAGTGGAGTCTGTTGAGGTGGGCTCCGCACATGTGACAGATGCATGACTTGGCCTGCAAAAGTAGAAAAAGGTGAGTTTGGGACAGAAAAGGCAGTGGGTAAGATATTCGACAAAAAATATCACCAAAGCTGACAGCAGCACATCATGTAGGGTAAAAAAAATAATAAAAGAGCAGCTATAATCCACTCATCCTAAATACTAAACTTGAAAGATGTGAAGAATTGATTCAAAATGTTGGTTTTCTAAAGAAGATTCGCCCAAAAAACATCTGAACTTTACGTTCAAACTGCAAATAAAAGACCCTCTGTGCCAAAAAGCGAGGGAGGGAGATGTGAGGCGTGCATGGAGCGTAGATTGCAGCAGTTCAAAAGCATGCAGATGATATGCTGGCATGAATATCAGAAGAAATGCATAATGCTGGGGAAAAAAGAAGGAAGGGAAGAATAAGAGGAACACAGATGGAGGAGGGGAAGGCAAGCATGGAGAAGGTGAAATGTAAGCCTTTGTGCATTGATAAAGTGAAAGCTGCTGGAAGAGATGCATGCGAACGAGGCTGCAGAAATAGAGTATTATGAACAAAAAAAAAAAGAATGCTGTATGTGGTGTCAAAATAGGTTTCAAAATGCACAGACTAAAAAAAAACTAAATGCTCTGAAAAACCCCAGAGTGAAAAAAAACTTGTTTAAAACGAAAAGTGGGTCATGGGAAACTGAGGCTCACCGATGCATGTGGGAACTGAAGGGTTTGCTGCGTGTTCTGTGGTCGAACATTGGGAAAATATATTAAAGGCATGAGGATGTTTCTACACATCATTAGGTGGATGGGACAACCACCGATGGAGAAGTGTTGCCTGGTCAGAGGACGGGGTCTGCATTTTAAACCTGCCTTGTGTTGCGCTAAAATATTTCTCCTACCTAAAACCCTCTGCCTCAACATATTACATGACTTCCATGTTTTTTTTTTTTGTTTTTTGTTTTTTATGGGGTTATAGTGGTGAACAAGCTTTAAAAAAAAAGAACACGACCAAAATTATCCATGTGTCGTACATGCAGATGACTGTGTGGTGGTAGCATCGTGCTATAGGGGGGATTTCTCTGACAGGGACAGAGAAGGAGGTTTGAGTTGATAGAGGGATACGTGGAGATGAGTATGGATATAGAAACACGATGAGAGACGACAAAGGACTGATAACTGGAAAGGAGGGTTTACCTTTAAAAAAGGAAAGCTGAATATTTCAATATTTTACATCCTTTAAATGATGCAAACAACTGCATTATTTGCAGGATTCTGCCTTTAAGCATCTGAAACTGCAGACATTCAGGGACTGAAAACACTCAGGCCTGGTTTGGCTCTACTGGCTCCACTCTGAACTTTTTTGTGACCATTTTGTGACCAAGAAATGGAAACCACAGAGTCTAACAATGAGATGCAGGCTTCCCGGAGCATCACCAGCAGACTTAATCAACCTGCAGGTTTCCTGTTTTGGTCAAAGTTCTCCATTTGCACCAAATCCTGAAGCTGACGTTCATACACACATTGCTTCCAGTGTGCTTCATAAAACCACTTGATAACCACTTGAAAAGATGAGTTGGCAATGATGTCCGCCTGCAAAAAAGCTGGTAGACACCAAAATACCTTTAGGGTGGAACTTGATGGAAAGCTTTCTGTTCTGTTTAATTATCTTATTCTATTTTTTTTACAAAGTAATTATGGAGTATTTTTGTGTTTTTATTAAATTCAAGAAAAAGTCATCTGAAAGCAGAAAATAATTTCAAAGCAGGATAAATATATATATAAAAAACAAGTTTTCACGCTGATAGCAAAACAACTGATGCTAATTGAGAAAAAAACCTTTAAGAAAATATTTTCTCATTTAATAAAAGATAAACTGACATTTGGAAAATGATTACCAGGGAATATCAAATTAAAAATATATATATATATTTCTACTCTCAAACATTGTTTTGAAAAACATTTTCTCTCTCAAATGTTTTTCCTCTCTCTCTCAAAACCACCAATCAGCTGTCAGTTCTGTTGAGACTGACCAATAGGAGCACAGGCCCGCTGTTCTGTCAGGTGAGCAAACACAAAGTCAATACCCCTTTATCCCTGCAGTTTATCCCCGTTTTTCCCCTTATTTTATCCCTTTAGTTTTGTACCAAAAATACACTTTAAACCGACCTAAATGGGCGTGTATCCCTTTAGTCATGTACGAAAAAAAACATTTAATTACTATGTTTTTGGTGTTTTTTGAAGCGTATAGTGTAACCCTAACCCTGACCCTATTCCTGCACCTAACCCGATATATGTTTTTTTAATTCAACAATGGTACCAATGTCTTTCAAGCACTTTGTAAATTAAATTCTTGGCCACTTCCGGGTGATTTTACTGTTATTTATTCTTTGCTGTGATACAATTCTAATCCTAATTATTTACTGGCTTATATAAAAAGCTTTTTTTCTCTGCCTATTCTTTACGGTCAATTAAATAAACCTATTGAGTTATGTATTCTGCTGCATCTCCTGCTGTTTATATGAAAATTTGTGTTGCGCTGATGCCATTTTTTGTCCCCGATATCAATACCTGGCTGCGCAGTACTGGCCGATACCGATACCATCTGTTTGAAATTGACGTGTATGTGTAAATATGAAGAACTAGGGCTGGGCGATAATTCAATAACGATATATATCGATCGATAGATGTGTGGCGCAATAGAAAAAAAGAGGGTCGATAAAAGTTCGATAAAAAAGAAACACAGTTTTCCTTCCTTCTCATTGTAGCCTAGCATGTAGGTTTATGCTAGTCACTGCTTCCTCCCAACCAATCGCAATCGCGGACCCAGGCACGCCGTCACCAAGCGCCGCCCTCTCAAACCACAACACGGAGCACATGAAGATGTCGCAGCAGCAAGGAGAGGCGGAGGAAATTGTTTCAAAGAAGGGTTTTTGTAGTTCGCCAGATTGGCAGTATTTCGGTCATGGCAAGTCGGACAAAAAACAAACCACAGTCATCTGTAAAATGTGTCGGGAACCAGTGAAAACCAAGTCTGATAACACAACCAACTTTTTTTTTTTTTTTTTATCATCTCAGCCGCTCACACCCGCAGGAGTACGAGCTGTGTAGGCCCCGCCGCGACTCTCCTCCGAGGAATCTTCGGGAATTTCGGGAAAATATATATATATTTTCAGTTCTGGGCAGTTTCCCACGTAGTTCTAACAATTGAGATAAAAATGCTGAGGGGCCAGAATCTTCATAGTAATAACTCAGGTTAAAGCAGGAAACGGGGGCGGCGGCGGCGGTGGGGGGGCATTTATTTATTTGTTATATTTATTTTGGTCACTTTTCTGGTCACTTTAGTTTATCCTTTGTCAGTATTTAATAACATAACCCAGGTCTCTTAAGTTATTTTTCTTTAAAACAATTCTGTTATGGTTAAAAAAGTTGGTTAAATAAAGATTTAATTCGAAGTCTGTGTTTGTGTTTTTTATTAAAATTAAATCATTTAGCAATATTATAAAAAGTTCAGGCAGAGCTGCACATAAAATATGGTTTCAAATCTTTTCAATAATTATCGATATCGATCAATATGCATTTTTTTTTATCAATAAGCTTTTTTTCTATATCGCCCAGCCCTATGAAGAGCTGCATACTACTTGGATGTAAATTAATTGCCATCATAGCTTTGTCAAGCTGCTGCTTATCTTTGTGAAGCAGGAAAAAGACTAAAAGAAAGTGAATCCAGTAGAACTTTTTATTGCCTACCTGGAATGGGTGACAATAGTTGAATAAACTTTTGGCTCTCAAAATGGTATCGGTGTCCTATTCGTTGGTACTCGCCGATAACGATACCACCATTTTAGTGCTGGATCGGGGCCCCGTCCGATAATGGTATCGGTGTCCTATTCGTTGGTACTCGCCGATAACGATACCACCATTTTAGTGCTGGATCGGGGCCCCGTCCGATAATGGTATCGGTGTCCTATTCGTTGGTACTCGCCGATAACGATACCACCATTTTAGTGCTGGATCGGGGCCCCGTCTGATAATGGTATCGGTGAAACACTAGCTTAATTTTTTTTTTGTACACGACTAAATGGATACAACCCAGTCGAGGTAGTTTAAAGTATATTTTTTGTACAAAACTTAATGGATGAACGTAAATCTGACATCTTGCACATGCTTATTGATTATGGGTATGCTGGTCTGATGGGGTATGCTCATCTGACAGAACACCGCCCATTTCACATTTTTCACATGAGAGAAAAATACGGAATCAGCAAAGACTTAGGTTTGGGACTTTTTTCCTCTTTAATATATGCATTTTACTTTTTAAATAATTTCACCCCTTAAGGTAATTATTTTCTTGAGTTTAATAAAAATACAAAAATAACTCCATTATTGACTCAGAGTGGCCCACAGGACAATACTGCCACCACTGGTAATATCTAAAGACTTTCCATGTAGTCCTATCATACGAGTATTAGGGCCAGGGTAGAGATTTTTTTTTTGCTTCTATTACGAGAATAAAGTCATACAATTACAAGAATAAAGTTGCAATGAGAATAGTCATAACATTACAAGAATAAAGTTGTAAAATTACAAGAATGAAGCCATCATACCACAACCCTTTTCTGAAAGAGAGCTTCAAGCTCCAGCAGCAGACGACGGCCGACCAGCACCACCAATCAGCAACCTGAGTCCACTTTGACATCCTGCCCAATTTGATGGCAGTGCTAAAAGATTTCCTTATTTGTCAAACCAGAGCCAAAGTATAACTTCACAAGATGCTCGACGTTCCTCATTGTAGGGAAGAAAGTGCTTCTTGGAAAAGTTGTAAAATGCAACTTTATTCTTGTAATTTTAGGACTTTATCCTCTTAATACTACGACTTTATTCTCGTAATTTTTATGAATATTCTCGTGACTTTTTTTCTCGTTATATTACGACTTTATTCTCATAATGTTACGACTTTATACTAATAATGTTACGGCTTTATACTAACATTTGTTACGTCTTTAATAATGTTATGACTTTATTCTCGTAACGTTACGGCTTTGATAATGTTACCGCAATATTCTAGTAATGTTATGATTTTATTCCAGTAATTTTCCGACTTTATTCTTGTTATGTTACGACTTTATACTAATAATGTTAGGACTTTATTCTAATAATGTTAAGACTATATTCTCGTAATGTTACAACTTTATACTAATGTTACGACTTTATTCTAATAATGTTACGACTATATTTTTGTAAAGTTGCGACTTTATACCATGTTATGACTTTAATTTTTATTTTTGCAATGTTACGACTATATTCTCCTAAAGTTATGACTATATTCTCGTAATGTTACGACTTTATACTAATATTACGTTATTCTAATAATGTTACGACTATATTCTCATAATGTTATAACTATATTCCCATAATGTTACGACATTATACTAATAATGTTACGACTTTATAGTAATGTTACGACTTTGTTCTATATTCTTGTAATGTTACGACTTTATACTAATGTTACAACTTTATGCTAATAATGTTACGACTTTATACTAATGTTAAGACTATTCTATACTCTCATAATGTTACGACTTTATACTAATATTACAACGTTATTCTAATAATGTTACGACTATATTCTCATAATGTTATGACTATATTCCCATAATGTTACGACATTATACTAATAATGTTACGACTTTATAGTAATGTTACGACTTTGTTCTATATTCTTGTAATGTTACGACTTTATACTAATGTTAAGACTTTATGCTAATAATGTTATGACTTTATAGTATAAAGTCATAACATTATTAGCATAAAGTCTTAACATTAGTATAAAGTTTATACTAATGTTAAGACTTTATGCTAATGTTATGACTTTATACTAATGTTAAGACTATTCTATATTCTCATAATGTTACGACTTTATACTAATATTACATTATTCTAATAATGTTACGACTATATTCTCGTAATGTTACGGCTTTATGCTAATGTTACGACTTTATGCTAATAATGTTACGACTTTATACTAATAATGTTACGACTTTATACTAATGTTACGACTTTATTCTTATAATGTTACGACTATATTCTGGCAATGTTACGGTAATTTTAAGACTTTATTCTCGAAATAGAAGAAAAAATCCTCTAGCCTGGCCTAAATACTCTGCCTATATCAGAGTGAAGCAGAGCAATGATTTTTTCCTGCATTTCTTGACAGTAAGAAATGCGGGGGTGGGTGGGGGGGCTCCGGTCAGTGCCAGCCTCCTCATAGTAGAGCAGCAGAGGCTGAGTATTGGTGTAATGTAATCCCCACATACAGTCTGCACAATAACAGTGTTTGAGGGATTCATCAATAGAAATGCAAATGTAGAAAAGCTGCAAACAGACAGAACCAGCCGCACTGTAGTGAGGCCGGTTCTACAGTGAAACATCTACAAAGTGAAGCAGAAACTGGACCGATTCTGAACCCCTGCCGATCAGAAATGTTTTAAACTTTGATTCAGCGAATGTTGAGTTACTCATTGCAGAGGAAAGGGGGGAGGGTCATTTATTTATTTTATTCAAATCCCACAGAGGAGGAAATGCTGCTGCTGGTGGAAGGAAGCGGAGCCTCAGCAGATAGATGCACAGCAGCTCTGATCTAGTGCTTTAGGTTCTAACTGTGATGGGAGCTGATCTCTAAAGTGACACAGTCTGATAGTTTGCTTTAGTTTGAGCTATACTTCATGTCGAAAAATAAAAACACTGAAGTTTTTTTAATGTATGTATCTGAAAGCGGGTTTCTGGCTTTAGATGCGTCTGTATTGGAAGGGTGGGGAGCTCTTAACGTTCATAGAAAAGACAAAAACAACCAGGTTGTGTCGCCCAGTAGGACACTTGTCTCCCCTCCACTTGTTACCTTGCGTTTTCTGGTCTCAGCTGAACCGCTCCACACGAAGCACTGATAAATAAGCCTCAGGTTCTGCTTCCAGTTGTCCACTTTGAAGCTGTTCACATGAGGGCAGCCTGCGGGACTCATGGCAGTCACAGCATCCGGCTTTCCGCCTACTCCGAGCGACGAACCTGTTCACAAGCCGCCCCCCGCCACCCCGGTCCGAACGGGTTTTTTTCTCCTCCTCCAGCTAGCTCGCCAGCTTCGTTTATCCAACGGCTGCTGCGTTCAGGCTAACTGGCCATGTCCCGGTGGCAGGAGCTGATGCACACGCAACAGCAAACATGGAGGCAAATGTTTACACTGCGGTCTGTTTGCAGGTTATCATGGACGCGCTTAAAGCAGGGCTACGCAACACATGAGGCTCTTCTAATTCGCCCAATTATATGTTAGCAGGCTGGCTAAAGTTGGTTAGCACTGGAATTTCAACACGGCGACAGTCGTCAGGAGGTAGACCCTCCTCAGCCGTGGAGCTCAACCAATCAGAGTCGCGCTCTCAACGTGATTGGCGTGTGCCAATATTCGGGGGGTTTTTTTCTTACAAAATCCCGCCTCTACACAATGAGAGCTGCCTTGTGATTGGTCGGCCTGAACCACATCCGCTTGCTGACAGATGCTCACTGGATTCACTCCTTTTAACAGTCAACTGGATGGTCAAAATGAGGCGGTGTGGAAGGAGTTAGTGTGTTTTTAACTATAAAATACTACACTTAACTATTGATTATTATTAAAACGGTTGGTAGATGGGACACTTGAGAATCAAGGGAAGAAATGACAATATAGGAAGAAAAATGGAGCAAGGACAGAGATGGGGCACAGGAGGAAGGAAGGAGATAGAAAGGAAGGGAAATATGCAAGTGGAAAAGAAAGAAATGACAATGGAGGAAAAGAAAAATAATAGGAGGCAAGGATGAAAGGAAAGAAGGGGGAGACATGCAGAAAAAGAAAGATGAAGAAATTATAAACATATAAAACCTTGAGACAAAGGGATAAGGAATAAAGACAGTTTTTTTTTTTGCATACCCATCATGAGCTTTGAAAAAAAAAAAAAAAAAGGAAATACATTTTTTTTTTTTTTGTAAAATTTGTTTTTTCGATTTTGATTTATATTTTGATCTGCAAAACATGAGATGATTCAAGATTGACGTAGGGCAAAAAAAATAAAAAATACTACCTTTTACTGGTAGAAATTAATTTGATTGACTGTAATGTTAGCTCCACTAGTTTAGACTCACTGGCTTATCTAAATTGTGGATTTTCCCAACAACTGAACAGCTGCAATGTTTTTCTTAGACGTCTGCCCCTTCTCACATCAAGGTCACATCTAGGCTGATGAACCCCAACAAATGTTCTTTGAATCCCTCCTGCTCAAGCACACAAATTGCCACGCCGGGTGACAAATGGTGCACACCCCATGAGACAGCTTCAAGGCAATAACTGAGATTACGATCATTTTAAAAATGATGGAAAGTAAAGCAGAGTGTGCAGAAGAAGTTACTGAGACCTGTATCCTTAAACAATTTATTAACAGATCCACAATCGCAATGCTAAAGCTCCCGATTGACAAGACAGTTTGGTTTTATCTGACTTCAAGCTCTCAAAAACAGATTCTTGTGCAGTGCTCTAGCGACATCTAGTGGATCCGACCTAAAAACAAAAGGAGGGAAAGAAAAAAAAAAAAAGAAAACCAAAACAAAACAGTGCACCAGATTCTCCACACTTCTCCACAGCGCCGAGCTCCGTGGAGGGCAAGTCCGTGTGTACAGCTTTGCATTTGATATCTACAATCTAACCAAGGAGTGAGAAGAAAACCATCAGCACCATCTTTACAAAGGTGGAATATAATCATATTTATTCCTCGTCAGCCATTGATGTTTCGCTTCATATGCAATGCCCTCCAGTTATGGCCATCATGCAGAAAAACCAAAACAAACAGTGAGATTATTCACACAAGGTTGGAACAGATAAGTCCAGTTTTTATTGTGGTTTCTGTCGACGTAGCTGTGGCGCTCCTGAATATCGATAAATAAAACACTGACAAAAGTTTTATTTTTTTTTCTCTTTTCCCTAAGGATCTTTTTTTTATCCCCAAGACACGGTGAAGTAAGAATAATCAAATTCGTCATCATTTCATATAACTAGGTTTTCCTTGACCAAAGTTCATATGCGACAGAATGCTTGCTTTTCCTTTTTTTAAAAATCCAACTCATCCTGGGAAGAACGTGTTGGGGTGGCTGTGGCATTCTGGCCCTGTCAAAGGCCCCCTCATGAATAACTTGATGTTTTGCTACCAACGTCGTCGTCCTGCGATCCCATACTCTACAGAAAAAAAGACAAAGAAGATTTACGATCAGAAATGTTTAATTTAAACCTTGAGAGAAGTCATCATTTTGTTCTTGGCGACTTTTTTTTTCACGATTGTTTAAAAGAAATTAATGACACTTCAAACTTTAACAAAAATAAAAGGCTTTTTTGTTGCTCTGGCAGAATAATCAATGGACGTAAGTTCATTTGAGACTTGGCTTTATCTGCAGCTCTTAAAGGTCAGAACAGTCTTTTCATTAGAAGTGAACTAGTGCAGACTGAAAGTATTAATCTTACCTAAAAATAGTATTTAAATAATATATTTTATACATTTTGGCAGGTCCAAAATAAGTAGTTCAATATATATATAATAATATATATGCCTGTTCAAATTCTCAGTCATCCGGGTCACGGCAACAACAACAAAATGTGCTTAAATCGGAGGAAACCGGACTTTTGCTCAGTTTTTCTGAAATGTTTCAGCACATATCCAGGAGGCTTTGTCGGTTCTGTCGGATCGATCCAGACCAACCTGTAGTTGTAGTGCTGACAATTTTAAGCAGCATGGATGTCCATCCACCGAAGAGCATTCCATCAGATACAAATCCATGACCTACCCTTCATTCTCTTGTTTCAGTCTGTCATGTACGGGTGTTGTGTTTGGCCATTTGAATCACGATAAGTGTTCTTGTCTAACCTCTTTGGAGTGAGTTCCTAGCCTCATGAGACCATCCTGATCTCGCAAGCTTTCAAGGTTTCACTCGCAGATCAGTCTGGCTACTTTCCGTTAAAGAAAATTTGGAGCCGTTCACCAAACGAACGTCCAATCAGCGTTGGCTTTGAGGCAGGTTGAGGTGTGACGCAACGAGAAGCGCGACAGTTCAGTCTAAAGAACATGGCGGCTTCAGCCGATGAAACTAGCGTTAGCGTGGCTATCGAGTATTTCTTCACTGAAAGAAGAGCAAAACACTGCTCTGGAGGCTTTTCTCAGAGGAAAATATGTTTTTGCTCTTCTCCCGACTGGTTTCGGCAAGAGTTTGATCTATCAATTGGCTTGTGCCTGGCTTGTGGTTGTGTTTTCGTCGTCGCTCTGTTAGTACGTCATATGCTTCGTTGATCTGATTCGTTTATTTGGCCCGTCTATCACCAACATAGGCCAATCAGCTAACCAGTATTTTTGCCCCTTCCCAAAATTACTTCAACGGAAGGTTTCCAGATGGATATGCGGAGCAAATCCAGCAAATCCATCTGGCGGAGTTAGGTTAGTGAGTTCCAGGAATGAGCTTTAAATGCTTGGAAACTGAAACTTCAATCCTCCTCTTTTCAGTGACTGCTTTGGTCTTTTAACAAAGATGGCTTCCTGCTCCCTTAGACAATCTTCCCAGGATCTGAACACTTTGGTCATCAAAAGTGTCCTTTGTTCTCAAAGTGCTTTTTTAGCCGAATCCTTCTAGGAGCTGCTGGTTCTTTGCTGCTCCATCCGTTTGTATAGTTGGTATTTATTCTCTCCAATATAGGAGTCCAAGCTGCATTGCACCACATAATAACGCCAATCAGCTTTGGTTTGGCTTTGTAGAAAGAAAGCTCTAAAACCACAGGTGGCTGCGGTGTGAACAAACAGACACGCACTCCTGGATTGGTGTTGATACATATTCAGAGAAACTGAGCGGAAGTTCCATTCTTTCAACTTGAAGGAATAGCACACCCAAAACATGATTAGCCTTCATTTTCTACTCACCCCCATGCTGAACAACACTCTGGAGTATTTTTTTGATATCTCAAATGCACCTGAAGATCTAGGAGGCTTCTTGCTGTCTGCTGACATTCAAATAATGGAGGACTATAGTGCCCGAGGCAGAAAGGTCCATAAAAGTCCACAAAAAACTTGTCAATATTCCTCCATACTGCTCGTCCAATGTATTCCAAGTGTCCTGAGTGGGTAGCGTCCATAATTTACTCGAAACAAAGTCATTTAGAATGTTTTTAGAGCATAAACAGTAGTGTATAGGATTTCCTAAAAGCGCGCGCCTGCGAGTTCACGAGCCCACGGAAACCGCGGCAGACCAAACCAGATGAAAGTGCGCATTCAGCGTCTGCTCTTGATAATGCAAGCGTAGAAGAAGAAATGTGCTGTTTACCTGTGCAAAGAAACAAACAACGAAAGAAAAATGTCTGAGGACTTCAGTGTTGAGGAAGAGCATGAGTTCTTTACCGAGCTGAATGCGCACTTTCATCTGGTTTGGTCTGCCGCGGTTTCCGTAGACTCGTGAACTCACAGGCGCGCGCTTTTAGGAAATCCTATACACTACTGTTTTTGCTCTAAAAACATTCTAAATGACATAAGTACTCCAGAGTGTTGTTCAGCATGGGGGTGAGTAGAAAATGAAGGCTAATCATGTTTTGGGTGTACTATTCCTTTAAAACCAAAAATGGTTCAAATATTTATTTCTGATTTAAATGATTGTGTTGAGAGGAAAGGATTCTGCAGTAATAGGAATAGTAATCATGGTAACGGAGGTAAGAGATGCTTTCTTCTAGATGTTACATTTCTCAGATTTAAAGCTACAGTGTGTAATTTTTAGCGACATCTAACGTCCAGACTGTGGACCGCAGCAACATGAACATCCCCCCCCCACCGCTTCTCCCCCCCAACAGTACGGCGAGCGTTATGGGACAAAATGTCTTCCACGACGTCCGCATCACCTACCTTCTCAAGTGATGAGGTTTGTTTACATAGATAATTTTACAGATAGTATTCTCAGGCATAATACTGCCATCTATTGTTCAGTACCGTCTCAGTTCATCCCTCTCAACTTGCCGTAGTTACTTTCGAGCGTAATGGGCGATCTCGCAATCGCTAGTTTGTTGGCTCTGCGCTACCGTAGCGCAAAGATGTCTGCCTCCATGGCTGCGAGACCCGCTCCTATGTAATTCTAAATAACGAATTCTAAGGCAATGCAAATATTAAGGTTAAGAGGCTGAGCTCGTAGATGATGATAAATAACATAGTTATGTATAATATATTACATTTCTGACTGTATATCCCTGTAATTATTACACACTGTAGCTTTAAGCAAACAAAAAACAAGACTGAACAAGTTTTTAAGTGCTGGTACCGACATAAAGAAGCCAAGTGAAGGTTGTTAGTTATTCACCAAAAATAATCTTAATGTAAGCCATGATAATCATCAGGATTAAAGGAAATAAAAAGGTGAAATATTTCACTCTTTGTGTGATAAATATCTATAAAAAGCCATTTGACTTTCAATATTAAACCTTTACACAATATTCTAATTGTTTTAGATGTTAGTGTAAATTCATATTCTAGAGATTTTCATCAAACTACCAACATTTTTAGTTCCAGACATTAACAGGCTGATGATTTATTTAGCCTTCCTGGTGTCTGCTCAGAATTTTGCTCTTTTTCAGCCTGAATGGACCACAGATAAGAGTCAACATGTCGTAGGACAGTTTCCCATTTAATATCTACTTAGTTTTTGTTCCCCTGACTTATTGAGGCTGAGGTGA